>JABBOT010000002.1:28000131-28600131 GCA_016165875.1 Acanthopleura granulata
ATTGCCCCTGTGCATACATAGTCACTCTTTTCATCAAGTCTTCATTATTTATGGACTTTAAAGGTTGTGTTTGTAAACTCCACAACGACAAAATATGTAACCTGCAGTGGATATTAATGTTGCAACAAATACGTGATACACTGTGATGGTGCATGAACAATCTGAAAAATATAGTGATTTATGGAACAAGCGTGTGTGACAGCTTAATACATAGATTACACAAATACAACACGGACATGTATGTCTGATGCTCTCTGCTTTCTGAATTCGTTTTAGCTGTGCATATATGCGGACAAACTATACATGTCTCTGTATGCAAAACAGCTTATCTGTATGCAAGAGGGTTTATCAGTTTACCAGAGCGTGCTTACGTGAATCGAATATGACAAACAAATTTGTTACAGTTTTACTGAAAATACAGAGATTATGATATTTGAGTAAAATTATATCATGGCATACATTGTGCTTGTAAAATTGCATACGTGCATGCTATTGTTTACTTTCATACACAGCATATAAAAATATGTTATTAACGCACCATTAGTGTCGGCGCAATAGCTAAACCAGACAGATATGAATTCTATGAATTCAAGTCAGTCTGCAGCATGTGGTGTGACACGCGTATATGCGCGTGCAGGATTCACGGTTTGTTAATCTGAGATGTGCCTGGAATGATGAGGAATTTTTGTTATCACAGGGCCCTTCCGAAAACCAACAGTTGATATTGGACAGACTTCCGCTGTTCCTAGATCACCTGTCAAGACTCTATCAGATTTCAGAAACCTGAAGCAATTTAAGGCCCTTCGTGCGCAACACATCAGTTAAACATATCGTCAGCTTTCTCTCTGAAATTAATTTATTATATCTAAGGGACAATTTTTTAAACTGAGAGATGCAGTCATTTAACGTGCATGTTGACACTGAATAAAGAGCCAACAAATTTGAACATTTCATACTGAGATCCTGTAGCCATATATATTTCCACCATCCCAGATGTCCACATATTTCAGTCATTGAAGGTTAGCTATCATTTTACTGTCACTATTCTTTGTAGCTCAATAAAATTTATCGTCTTGCGACAAGACAGAGGGAGGCGTCTGAATACGGCAGGTACGGCTATGAAGCATGTATTTTTGTTGGCTGCCCCTACAATTTCCCCCTGAACTTTTTTTCACCTTTATGATGAGTATACTTCATTTGGCCCTTTTCACGTGCACAATAAGTGTTTATTTGTTAAGTTTTGTATATGTCTTGGATGATCCTATAATAAGTTCTAGTGGCTAGCAATCAATCGCAGAAAAATCCCCAGCTCATGGTGACGTTATCCTACATCATGTGTGTAAAAAAGTGTATATATAGTTTCTATAGCTGTAAAGAGTATACTTTGACATCTACATATCACACACCTCTGGCAAACAATTGCTCCGTGAAAGAATTCGGATTTTATCATTCGTCTTCATACCTGAGATGTCATGTGTGAAAGACACCAGTAGGCTATCGTTCGGTATTTACTTTTTCAACATTAATGTCAAACCTCCAGGTCTCCCATACATTAACAATTCATCTGTGAAGTGTTACTAACCCTTACCATGTGTATTTAGCTCTGGGACTCACTGATATGCATTCCTCGGCAATTTTTCCTATAGGAATAATCTTAGGAAACACTATCCCAGCCTTAGTGATACCGCAATAGCGCTACAGAGATGGGAACAGTAAACTCTCAGATTGGCCAATCTGTCCAGATACATCTCCAGAATGAATCTTCTGTTCATTGCCTTGTTATATAAGCGGATTGCATTGTTGTGGGCAGAGACGTTGCCGCACCGGCGCTGACAGTCAAATGTTCTCTTCCATTAGCATTAGCGATTCCACACAGAACTGCTGTAGCTCGCCTGCAGAGTCAGTCAAGAAGGAATTTGACCCATCTGTCTTAATTAGCACTACATTAGCCACTTTGGTGTGTAAGTGTCTACAGCCAAGGCTGGTCTTCATCAACCCTCCGCTCTCGTCGCTTATCGAAAACTTGGTCAGCTAATACTGGCGAAATATCGCGACAAACTTCCATGTACACAACTGGTGTCGAAAAACATACACTAATAATATAGATATGAACCACTCACATGACTAGGATTACTAAAGCGCCTTTAACTTGACTACATTCATATCTCGCCATCAGGAGTCCGTTTGACGATGTCGTCACACCACTGAAGTAACGGACGTAGCGCCAGGCGCAGTTTGCGACAGCTTCGTATAACGGGTACGAGAACGAAATGACCAAGAAACAGCCACACACATACCTTGTTTGGTCCCAAATTACAATAGTTTATATAATAGCCGAGGAATTTCGGGCATAATTCCTTGGGAATTATACTCAGCTTTATATGTATATCCGGAAGCCTGCACTTCACGTTGTTTGCAATAACAAGCTTTATACACTCCGAAAACAAAGGTTCAAAAGGCGGCAGTGCACATGGACAAGGAATGACGATGCTGGACGACTTGATCCTATACATGGTCGAATGTCGCAACTTATGCAGTTATCTTCCATGACGAACATTTGAGACGTAAACCTTCGTGTATATCCAGGGACACATGAACATTAACGGATATAATCTTAGGCAATACAACATTTAAGAACGACATATATATATATAAGAGTAGTAAACAGTGAGTGATGCTTTTATAACTTTTTTAAAGAACACACCAGGAAAACAACTTTCTCAATGTTATGTACAAACCCTGATCTGTCAGGAAACGGCACATGTTCTTGGAGAACATGATAGCAAGGAAATAGATGTGGTGATATGATAAAACTGAGAGTCACAAAGAGGATAAGATTGTGCATCGGAACTGTCGTGTAAACTTGAGATATTCGCTATATACATATGAGGGCCTGATGCTGCCTTCCACCAAACCATTGGTGTACGGTGCAGACCACTTATCCCCCTTCCGGGTCACTTATCTTCGTCTTCAGCCACTTGACGTGTGCAGTGCTACTTAAACAACAAAACCGAGAAGAAGACTTGGTATATAACGCGAAAATATTCTAATTTAAAAATACTTAAACAAAAAATCTCATTTACACATGCCATTCTCAATATAGCAAAGAGTAAACCTTGGTCTGATTCATGCAAAAATGTAGTGCTGGAACGGGATGGGGGTGCAGTCAGGATTTTAGCGGTAGATTGCAAGTATCATTCACAGATTCCATGAGATTTCCAAATTATTTACATGATTCCCATGTCGGAAAAGAGCGATTTTTCACTCAGTACAGGATTCGAACTTTGAACCTGGCTGGTCCGGGATTAGGGATCTTTAGTGACAGCTGTGATGACTCGTGTATGGGCGCTAGCGTCGTCAGCGTTCACCTGCTTTGACTTTGCTAAGAGATAAACACGCTTATCTCCTTGCTCGAACTCATTGTGCCGCATCTGCAGGCGGAAAGGATATAAAGTTCACTATGGTGTCAGTGATGTATGTGCGCTAATTACCATTCGTGGGTAATTAATTAGTTATTCTGGAAACGACCGGATGTCGTCAGCCTTGTAACATCGAGGAACATTTCTTCTCTGACCCATGGTTAAATAACATCACGATCTGGAATAACCAGTGAGCCGGTAAAGCGGAACCGTGATGTGTTCTATCTGTGGCCACCTAGCGGCCTATCTTCCTGATGGATACTGCAATGCTGACTCACTACGGGTCAACCAACTGATCTCCTCTGACATAACCTTGGATAAGCATTATGAACCACACATGTTTTCTACTGGTTCTGGATTCAGATTCATCTGAAGCACAAAGTTTTCTTTTCTCTATCACTATAACTGATTCTTGTATTTGGAATTGCTTAACTTACGTTTGGAATGGTAATTTTGTATCAACCCTTCAGACTTTGCCTAAAGAATGTACCCTCCTGACATTTTAATGTAAATAAATAATAAAGAGCAGTAACTGGTGGGGGTTGCAATGCTCCTTTAGCGCCACACCGCTGTCGTACTGGATCCTGGACGTATGGGATAGATTCACCTGCATTGAATTCTTTCTCCTTCGATGTGACTATTTGACAATCATATAAGCGACAGTTGTTCGTGACTGTTCAGTGCAATTCGAAGTGAAATGGTTGAAAGGGAGACAGCTTTCGTTTGTTTTAATGGATCAGTGTATGTTGAGTAGCAAATCTTTAGCTTGTACTCTTCACAGAAGAGTTCCCTGCTTTTCGTCTTATTCAGCTTACATCGTTCCAATTATTATGGTTTACTCAATCGATGTTTCCATTGGTAATTTATTCGTGAATTTAAAATACCTTATAAACGCCACTATTATTGAAAACACCAATTGCCAGCAATGGAGCTGATAATTTTTTTTTTCGCACGAAGACATGGACGACGTCTTCACATCTTGATAACCGCTTGTCAACCTCCCAAACCTTGGAAGATTTAAACAATGAATTTGAAAGCTTTCTTCAAAAACTTGCGTATGTGTTTAGCAGGCCTCAGAATTTCTGTTTAAATCTTTAGTCATAGGAAAAATATCCATTAACTGCAGCTTTTTTTTCTTCACTTTCACTGTATTATGTTTTTTGAAGACATTTCTTTCCCGATTTAACTTTTGTGTGGGAAAATTGTGCTTGATGATATGATACTGTTGTTCCAGGCTGTTTTTGTAAAAGTCTGTAAAATACATACAGCTCTGTGCGCCAAGTTTATCATTTGAGCCAAAGTAATGAAATATACCAGAAGCCCCATGTGCCAGCAATGATGCAACGACGCGTGAAAGTGTGCATGTTGATATATGCCACACACGGCTATATGGTTGCTAGCGGATTTTCCCCAAACACTGCTATACTCCGCCCGGGAACTAAACACTATGGCCATTGATGAAGAAAAAAATACCACAAAAAATCGTTTGAGTGTAAAGATCCCTTCATGCTCAGCTAACCCGAGATGAGTTCAAATTTCTTTCCCTGCTATGACTTGCAAGTATATAAGCACTGCTTCCAATCTGGCATATACACACCGAAAGAAAACATCTGCAATTTGTCTTCTGCTTGACATTGGCTCGCCCCTAAAGGGCCTGACAATCCCACACACATGTGCTATCATACATGTGATTATGTATTTACGAAAAACGGCGGGAAAATGGTGAACGTCATTTAATTTGTAACTCAAGACTATTTCGTCATTCTAATCTGGCAGCAATCAGATATCTATACTCTCGAGGGACATTCATGAGCACGCTTCGTCTAATAGGATGCGGTTCGAAATGCCATCAGAGAGTGTATTCCCAATGTAGAGGGGTGGGGGAGGGGCAACACGTGATGGAAAAGGCCTGTGCGGAAATGACCTGTGACACATGCTAACTGAACAAGGGTAGTAACTAGTGCTCTAGCTCCAGTGTGGCTAAAATGTCTGTCATAAAATGTGAGAGAAAAATCCAGTGAATAAAAAGTGTTCGAGTCAAAATTTGCACTAACCATACATAGGAATAAACGTATCTGCAGAGTGTATGTATAGAGGGGAATGTTGTTCACTTCCTGTTTACGAAAAAAGCACATCCGTTATTTGTTGCTCTCCGGGTTATTCTCCGATAATGAGCCATGTTTGTTGTGCACCGCAAATTATCATCTGTCTAGGTACAAGTGCGATACCAGACTCTAGTGACCCAAGAAAGGCTTCAAAAAAAATTTAAGTAACCTTTTTAAAGGACAAAAATGAAGGGTAGTGATTAAGAAAGATTAACGATGCATCTTGTATCTCTTTATCTTACACATGTCGAGTCAAGTTAAACCGGCAAATATAAACTAACAGTTCTTTGTTTCTTTTCTCTTTTTGATAGAGGCCAAATTATGATATAGTTAAGTTTATTAGTTATCATAAAATGTGTTATACTGCTTAATATTTTCAGCTACTAATGCAAATATTAGAAACGCACACCATGTGAAGTAAAAAAACACAAATTTGCATAAACCTTAGGATATTCAAGAAAATAATGACAGTTATATTACAAATGATTTCCAGAAAGTGTGCTCACACTCTTTTAACTTTGCCCAGTATTGACAATTCTTGATCTAGTACACATCAAAAAGGTTTAGGTTCTACACTCGAGCAACCGAGAAAAACTATTAACCACACAGAAAACACCAAAATGAAGCCCTGGTGAGTAGAAAGGCCATTAAAAACTGTATCTGAAAACTCTTTCAAGGATTTTTTTTTCACCATAGTAAATGCAGTCAAATGTTTTGACTGTACGGTGGATTTTATATGAACCATATATTGATAATGTGTGTCAACAATGGCCTCACGCCGACTTTAATATCATCAGTGTTAGCTCTTCCATACACTGACACATATTACGGGAGCACGGTGCTCAAGAACTTCATTCAAAGCGGTACATAAAAGTGTACAAAAATTAGGTGACGTCGATGACGACCCACTTCATCAATATGTTCCACAAAATTCACCATACAATCCAAATTTTTCACTGCATTTAAATCTTGAATATATTTTAGAGACAGCGTTCAATGGTCTTGGGGGGTGAGGATCACCCTATTTTAAGTGGTCTTTCCCGGTAAATAAATGTTATCTGATATGGTATATATTATGACTTTTTCCAGATGAGGATCGGGATGGACTTAAACGCTATAACATTGTGATGGACTGATTTAAACTTTGGCCGTTTACGGACATGTACTATCGTGTTTGATTTCATAAAGTTACAACAATAAGACTGGACATATCCAGTAAGTTACTGACAAGAAAAACTGGAATGTCGGTAACATTTTAGCGGAATTTTTTTAACCATCTGGTCGGCGCGATATCCTTCTGTCGGCATTCTTACATAAACCTGTGTTACATGGAAATTTTTATATTTCTTCTTGCCAAGGTTTCTGGAGAAAAAAGATCGTCGTGACAAACAGGTTTTTCAACTGCTTTAGCGATAATTTCTTATATAGTTGAAAAAGTTAAGTTGTGCCCACAAGGCAGCGCGTCAAATATTTTTTTACGAGGTAGAATCTGACAAGTGAATGTCTCCCCCCATGAGGCGACAAGGGTGTTTATTATCACGTATGTCACCGTACAGGTATCCCGGGTGTACAGTGTCCCGGGAAACGCCCCCGTCTGACCCACCCTAAAGCCACTATATGTAGAGAGCGCCGGGGGTCAGACGTGTCCAGGTCGTGGGTCATTTACTCTCTATTGTCTCCAACATATACCCCAGGCTATCGCAAGCACTTTGACAGAATATTAATTGTTTTGTACCTGAATGTGATGAAGAAGGCATGGCATGCGTCAAGAAGACACATTATGTGGAGAAGAAAAATAAACGTCAACATTGTCCAGCAACTTTTTGATTCATTGGCGTCAGACGAGAAAAACTGGGCAACCCAACTTCATACAAACATTCTGCTCAAGCCGTGACTGCATACATGTACAAGAGATACAGGTTAAAGCGGCCGTTCTCCTCATGATTAAAGCTTGTTGGTTAAAATAGATTTGGCTTGAAGACGTTTATCTTTTTACTTGAAATCTCCATTTGTGTAAAACGTAGTTCGAGTAAAATTGATAAAAAGATTGGGTTTTTATACTTTCCATGTCAAAGGAAAGTTAGTCGTGTACACATTGCATTCACAAAGGATTTGATTTAATGATTTCATTGTCAGGCATTCTATAACCCGCGCAGTGAAAAATCTTTACGTTATATGAAAGTAGTTGACTGACTGTTTGTTTGATTGATTGATATAACGACCCTTAGTTATCCAAGACTTTTTCACCCATGCGAATGGCAGCAGCCATTATAGCATCCCAGTTTCAGACACATGACAAACTGAACGTGCATGTTGCACTAGTGAAGGGTAAAGGTGTCGACAGCTTATCACCATGCACCAAGAACACCGGAGTCGTTAGTCTCGACAACGCTCTGATCCAGGCTGCGATGTCACCAGCACCTCGTATGTCAGGCGACTCCAAGACAAAGCATCTCAGTTGGCCTGCAGCAGTTGTATTTGGCATACATTGTCGCAGTAAAGTGGTTGTGTCCAGTTTCAAAACGAAGCCTATGAATTATTTCACCTTTATTTCCACATATTCTTACCAATAAAGTCTGCTTCAAGGGTACCGCCTGCCGTCAAAATAGCCTTGCGCTATTGTGCATTGCACCGCACTAAACTGCATATGCAAATTACTCTTCTTAATATAATGATACACACTTTACACACATTACATATTAAAACCTGCAAACCGAGGTTTTATACAACGCATAATGCAGCAAACCTTTCTAGGGGGTGCCTAAAACTATACACATTACCTACAGCTGAAATTCTGCTAGCATGTAATGTGTTGACGAATGTACATGAGTAGAAATCTAGGCAGACGGAGCATTAAAGCCGAGGGCAAGCTATAATACGGATGGTGAAACCTTCCAGACAGATATATCATCACTTCATAACAATGCATGCATACACACGCCTTTTGAACTTTATTAAAACTGTTAACAGTAACAACTTGTCTTAGCCTTTTCACACAGTTGTTGGCTTTTTTCTATCATATGTGATAAAATTAATCTGTGTGTTTGTCACAGTGACCTAACCTCAGACTTCTGTTTGTGCTTTAGCATTGATCCAGAACCCTGACAACTATAATGTAGCTAATGGCGTGAGAATTCTTAACTACAATGTGTCGTTTTTTACGTTACACAGTTAGTTGTAAAATAAGTATATGTATATTCGTATTTGTATGCAAGTGAACTATTATAAAACAGACAGACGGAAAATTGAAATTTATTTGTGTACGGTATGCAATCTTATTTGATTGAGTGTTGTGTTGTTTAACTCCATATAGCTCAAGACTTTCTCTCATAACAGTGGCATCCAACTTTATGGATGTTGAAAAACAGTGCCCGGTGTAAACCACGGACCTTTGGCAAGTAAATGTCGAACTTATCCACGTGTGCGATCCGTTATATCGTTGGTGGTATAGGTTCACAGATACGAGAATGGCGTCGGTGACACGTTAGGATTAATGTCCCCGAACCTACAAAATTCCCTGTCCAATTAAGGATGTCACCTAACGATTGAATGGCAACCACCTTAGCTTTTCGGCTGTACAACGTTTATATTGTGTTCCTCCCTTAAACCATAAGTACGACATTAAACCCGAAGCACTCACTCACTCGTTCCATTAAACCTGGATTCTGTCGGTAGGCTAAGCGTCCCCTAGCCCTTTCCCCCTCTGCATTGTTTTCATGTGATTGTGTATTAAATATGACGGGAACACAGCGTTTGGAGTATTTTCTAGACCAGTGACGTATAATCCATTGCTATAAACAACACTGCAATTTTTTCACGTAATTGTGTTTAAGCCACGGAAACATAAGTCATTAGTCTCTGCCGAGTGAACGTATAGCTGGCTTGTTAGTCAAAGGAAAAACTCCGTGAACCAGTCAAGTCCATACCATGGCTTATATAGTTTTGTACAAAAATAACAAATAGCATCCTTGGCTGCAAGAAGCGCACGTGCATTCCCCCAGTGGACCAATAATAAATAATTAGTTAGGGTAAAATTGTATTATAAAGATGCACAAAATTACATTAATTAATACATTAATTCCTTAATAAGCATATATAGGAAAATGTATCACGTTTTTTTTTGTTTTTTTTTGTCCTGAAGTTTTTGGTGAATACATGAGAATGTAAGAAGAAATAATCGTGTGTTCATTATAGATTTGCAGATAGGTATATAATGAAATGGGTCAATCAGATTAACATATTTCTTTTATTAATTTGCAACATGAGCAAAAAACGAACTGGTGTGCGCGACCGTAGATAAATTTTTTTGACTGTCAGAAAGTCTTGCCGATGGGTAACAGAGAAACGCTCCAGTCTTTTGCACTCATAATCACGAGTATTCACCTTTAATGAAGGTTTGTTGTTGTCAAAGCCCTTGTGTGGAAGGCATGTCTCCCAGAAATGTATGTCACACCTTACAGTCTCTTTTTAAGTGACACTGACAACCCTGGTCAATAACCTAAGCTATCGCGAAATGTAACCGTGTTATATGCACGACAGAATGTGTGACACATCTCTGCTCGGTCTATTAACCAAATCTGCCTTCGCACACTACCCTCATCGAAAACATTGAGGAATGTTGAATTATGTCAGAAAAGAAAAAAGTAAGTTTTTTATGCAAAAAGTATGTGCAAGTAACACAATCTTATTCCATCTTAAAAATAACACTAAGCCTGCAAGGCTTGCGTCGAGGCGGGAACCCTAGCATTTACTTGGTCTTAACTGTTTCCACTTTATAAATTGGTTTACTTATTTGATTGTTGTTTAACGCCATACCCAAAGATTCCCCAACATGAAAAGAAACCCACCAGTAAAGATTTTACAGCTTACACGATCTTACACCAAGACCGTGTAGAAAACATCATCGAGGCCTCCAAAACATTACAAGCCTTGCCTAAAACTATATATACACATGTATGTAGATGCAGAGGCTATGACAGTAAACACAAATGTTAACCGTCCGCACGAGGATCAAACGTGCAGAAGCAAAAACTATATTATTTATAGCGTTTAACCAGTTTAATGAGCGAATCCAAGTTGTCCTTTCCTGGATAAAGCTGGGATATACTTCTTTGATTAACACTGCATGTGAACTTTTCGTGTCAGCTCTTTGTAGTATTCAGTGGGTTCTCAGTCCTTGCAGATACTGTGCACCGCTATAAACTTTTTCATCACAAGCGTATATCGACACCATGAACTGGAAGAATCATTGGCACTGACAGTTATACTCGTAGGTCTATTATGTTCACATCATATTTAGTTTCTGTCTAATTTGCAAAGATGAACCCTCTCCGTGTCTGGGAATAAATTCAGGGATCCAAGTCACTGAATAATAATAAGGGAAATAAACAACCCAGGCTGGAGGCGGATGTCAACCCATCGTACGCTTGACGCGAATAGTTCCGTCGAAACGTGTATGTCTAAGAGCTTCTCTGTGGCCATAAAGTTTCTAATACCAAGTCTTTATTACTGAAGAGACCTTTAATTCTACCCGTCCGCAACAAGCGTCTCCATGCCCACAAATCGAGATTTAATCTGATTAAGAGAAGTCGTCCCTCCAGCACGCATTCTGCTGGTGGCTCGGGGTCACAAGCCAACGCGGACGTGACTCGTTCTCGGACCCTTCCCTGGATTTACGCCGGGTTTAACGGAGTGACGCTGAAAACACCCCCAAGGATGTTAGGTTTGTCTTGTAAAGCCCTTCAGGGGAGCATTAATAAGAGATAATCTCCCAGATAGCCCGCCTAGTCCAACTTGACCAGAAGCAGACGTTTCCTATATTCCGGAACAGAGCACGTGTTATTCAATCTGATGCCCTTCAGATTGACCATAGAGCTAATAAAAATATTTGAAATATCGAACTTCATAGAGCGACTTCCAACACAACGGAAAGTCCTACAAAATAAGACAGAGCGCTAGGCGTCAAACTACAGCTGTTACTATTACCATTACTTCATAGTCGTCTGCAATATTCTGCAGTGACCATTTGTTGCGATTTTCAATGCCATTTCAATGTATTAAAAGACCACAACAACAATTTCATCTGAACTTGAAAATATTTCTTTCTCTTTATTTGTCTTTGACGAATGATTGTCGCCTTTCATATATATTTGTATATAATATATATACTCTCTTTGGACAATGTACAATAAACATTCAGACAAATATACACTAAGTAATATTTCTATGTTGCACAAATTGGTCCGCAGCAACCATGACGATTTTACATGAAAAGTCGCCACAACGTACTTTTGTAAAATGCAATCTCCGTGCATATATTTACAACTTGCTTGAAAGCGAAAAGGTGAAAGAAATGCAAAACCCAGAAATGGGAAACAGAAGTAGCACTATTTAGACAAACACAAGAACATCTTCTTCAACAAAAAAACTAATCATAGCTGAAATGGCGGCAGTGAGAAAATAAAATGCTTTTTTTTAATAGAAGACATGAAAACAGCGAGATCAATTTAATCTGTATTCCCCAATGTGATGCAGTAAACATTTTGCATTCACGCTTAACAAATGATTGATGAGTCAAAGTGTTGTACAAAAGTGTGATTTTGATTTTCAGAAACCTATCTATGTATGCTTGGCTTAGCTCAATGATTATGAGTGATTTACTGATAGGGTCTGGGTACACTCTGCTTAGTTGTACCCACTTTGGAATGCAAATTACAAAGCACCATAACAAGAACTATTTGGTCTTAAGCTGTCTGGTCTTGGACATTCTTGATTCCGCTGGGGTAATTATGTTGTACAGCCATCATATTTACAAGAGTATGGGCCACAAGATGAAAACAGCACAAGATAGTGTTTCTCCAGACTGCGGGTGGAAATATGGTAATGGAACAGTGTATTATAAAATTTCTGTGGAACACAACCAACAGATTCATCAGTAAGTATTATAACTCGTTATTAAATGTAAGTTAATAGAGCTCAGGACAAGGTATATGTCCTCGTCAAATGGGTTTAAGTAAGTATAATAGGGTACGTATACTGCAACACGTGAATGCTAGTATCTCTTACAAAATACTGCCTTACATTTAGCTGCCTGTATAATGCTTAGGGACATCTTAGTATGTGAGGGACTTCAGGCATAGCTGACGCAGCAGATTATCTATCTAAAACAATTTGTAGCATTTCTTAACATGAAAAAAAACTTCTATGACATGACAAACCAAATGTTGAAAAAAAAAACCAAACCTGTGCTGTGATAAACAATAATGATAAACTGTGCTTATAATGACAAAGTGTAACAGCATTGCTCTATTACCATTGGCTGTAATTCCTCACATCCTTACTCAATGAAGTGCTATGTACACAAAGGGAGATCAACTCAGAAGAGAACAAAATAAACAGCTACGGTTTACAACAACAACTGCCAATATGAACATCAATAACCAGTTGGTTAGCGCTTCTACTGTACATATACAACCATTCACGGACATCCTGTAACCTGATACAAACATTACATCAGTTTACAATAACAAAACAACAGCAGCAATATAGCTGACATTTTTGCACACAGCACACATCATTGCTTTATCAATATACACAGAATGATTATTTAATTATCACAAAGTATGCTGGATTTTTTTTGTCATTTCTCACATTCTTCAGCTTCAGCTATCACATCATACAATCAAACTGTGGACCGGTTATCAGACACCAGCCATCTTAATGAGAAAACAATTCTCCTAGTGTAAATTATCAGGAATATCAATGTTTTTCACACATGGTCTGTGATTTGTCCATCGATAGTGTTCATTTCCATCAGTCATTTGCAAAAAACAATGGTAACTGTGGCACTCACACCACATGTAACAATATGGCTACATTCCCTTCCCAGCGGCTGAGCATGCAGGCCTGCCATAGCTGTCCAGTTACACCCCCAGATATATTATTCCACCAGCCCAACGAAAACATTCTTGGAATTGAGAGTTGATGTTTCATGAAATTTCTCGAAATTCCAACAACCCAACTAGGTGTTATTTTTCTGCCAGTAACTAAGCTTTGTTAAAGTATCACAGATAGACAAGCAGCAGGTTGACGCTTCTCTCAATTCACCAGGCTCCACATGGAAGCTTAGCTTGAGGCCTGCATTGTGTATAAACTATAAACTTGTCACTGTCAACCTTTACTAGCTACTCTACACCACAAAGAGGGATCGGTGCTATAAGTTGCCTGCTACATAAACAGTAAAACAGTGTAAAACAGATGGGCACTGCAAACATGCCAGTCTGTTGGTTGTGGCTGTCAGAATCACATCCTGACAGTTGGCCCCTGCCATTGTTTACAGCCCATGCTATTGTTTGGGCTGATAACCCAGCTGACAGATGTAGATGTGGAGTAGATGTTCTGCCTCCTTATTCCTGTATGCATGGGGCATCAGGCAGAGTAACCTGTGTTATTGGTCCAGTGTTACCATCTGTAACATGTGTTACATTGTCTCTCCTAGCTCTGTCCTGGGGCAGACTGGTGATGAGGGCACAGCATCAGGACCATATCAGGATCCCATGTCACTCTCACAGAACACCATATGGCAATGCCGTTGTTTTAACATCATGTCCCAAAGAGCCTTTTAGTCAAATGAACACTCCAAAGTGTCATCCCTCTCTGCGGCCTGCCTTACTCGTTCCCAGTCCTCCAGGAATGGGGCGCACTTCAGCCTCATCCTGCCTAGTTTTACAGAGCCCATCAACATGAAGAGGCCCGCACCATGCTCCACCCCACACTTCTTGGGGGCAATGATGGTCCCTTGAAGTGTATGGCCATGGCTCTGGCGCTTGACTCTGAAAAGGTCCTTTTTGGATTGTTGGACAACTCGATGTGCTACCACCTCAATACTGGTCTCCTCTTGAAGCTCTCTGTGTTCCACATTCAGAATTTTTCCCTCCACAACTGAAATTGTAAACAACAGAAAGTCAACCAAAAATGTATACCATGTATAAATTTATATACATAAATATGTACTGGACATTTACTCATATAAAGTAACTGCCCTAATTTGCTGGCCCTAATGGCCTATTGTCAATAGTATCTTTCTTCTGAATCATTTTTTGATACATGCTAAAAGAATTTGCCCTGCTTATCCACCGGCCATTAGGGGTGTAAATGTCCTAGTGTAACTTCAGTCATGTGTGATCCAAGTTTAATGTATGTTTGCTCCCTAGCCAAATTCTACACTGCCTTCATCGTGTCTGGATTCAGTATGCTGTAAAGCACTTAGCTAAACTGAAAGTCTGGAGGTGCCAGAGGTTAAGAGTGGGCAAGCGGTCATTGTGCACTGTGGCAATGTTGCCATAGCTAGACACGTTTTAGAGGCCATCAAACAAAGATAACAATTAAGAATCATTACATGGATTTCCTTTTTGAAAAAAAACAAAAAAACAATACTGTTTGAAAATACTGGCTGACACTGACAAGAAGTAAGAGTTAAGAGTTGACATCTATAGATTTATAGCTTAGATTTCTTGACTAAGAACATGTTTAAGTTTTTGTTTCTTATTTGCACTTTTTAAGCACTTTCCATTCTCACAGCTTTCCCCAGTTCACTGTTTTTCATTCCACGTATGGTAAATAAATCAATTGTTTATTGCAAAATCTTTGTTGTGAAATGTGCCCATTAGGAGTGAAAGGGCAATTGAAGAGACACAGATAAATAAAGGGCAATTTGTTTGCCATCTGGAAAACTTTGAGCAAGAACCACACATGGATTACAGTAAACAGGACTCTTGTAAGATGAACACATTCCTACAGCCCAACCCTTACAGCAGGCCACCCCACTACCCCTGAGCAAATCAGAAATCTAATACATGCATTTATAATAAAACTAATCCATGACCATCTGATCTTCTAATTACTTTCTCTGTCTGTTCAGTGTATTAATACTCCTGGATTATTTACAAATATTTATACGTGTCCCAGAAATGTTGATAAGTGCAGTTTAAAGGCACCTATTAAATCTGGTGAATTTTCCAGGGAGTCAGGAGAAACAGTCTAATATGCTTATGTCCTCTCTGACTCCTTGCAGAAAGAGCTAAGCTTACACCAAGAAGTGTTACTATGAAAATTGTTTGTGGGTGCAAAGGGCACTTTCTCCATTAGTCAAAGTTTAGTTCCCAAATTGGTATCAAAGCCGCATCTGTACACCACTGATGTCATTTCTGTGTTTTGGTCCAGTGAACTTGTGAGCTGTGATAAATTGACACCCCAGTTTTACTTTTAAAATACACACAGCTCTGGGAGTTGTGGGAACTTGTAGCTGGGCGGTTTGTATCATCCAATGGTGGTGATGATAAGTGAGACCCAGCTGAAAGAGTCCACTCTTAGCCATGGCATGTAGCTGGTGCATCTGCAGACATCTATTAATACAGCTAGAGTAATGACTCAAAGCACACTGGAAAGGCATCCCAGTGACTTCAAAGGTTTATTTGTAAACGTATCACTACAATGACATTAAACCAATTAGAAAGAATGTCAATAAATATTACCAGCGACTTTAGCCAGTCTTCAAGATGGCATCCCTCTGGCTTATTTACATGTACTCCCTTGAAGTTTTTTAAAGCTTTTTAATGTGTTTTTTTCACACCCCATATTTAAAATGCTTTTGGCTTGCACACAGAATGAAGGTAATGTTAATATAATTATAAAACAAAATGCTTTTCACTGCATAATAACTCATAGAGGCTTGTATCAATTATTTTCACACACACAAAAAAGTTTTAGTTATAACAGGATAGCACTTGTTTCACACAAACTCTGAGGCCATAAAAAGCACATTTTAAACTGTTCTTTGTTAAAAAGTTTGTTCTTTTATTCCCCACCAAAATGTTAGCTTGAGAAACACAGTCAATGATAGTTCTCAGTGTTGTGAAGCTAAGATTAATATTAACTGTTCACTGGTGAACAAGGGCAATTACTGTCCACTCGCTATTGAACTGGCCATCCATGACCTGACTAGTAACTGTACACTTTTATGCCTGAAGACAGATTCAATTAAATTTTGTTCCATGTGCTGAGTTGATACATCAGAGAGACAGGAGGGCTATAATGAGTCTGAGTTGCTTGGGGTTACAGTGTGGGAAACAGTTCCTGCTCCTTCTCCACTTTGCATTCACTCTACATCCACACTAGGGAGGAAAGGTGGCCTCTAGTCCCTATCTGCCTAACACTTGTGCTCAACTATTAAACAGACACCTAATATGCCACTCAACAACTTTACAAGCTCTGTATACAGACAGGACACACATGGAACAAACTGCAAAACCTGTGTTTAGACATATCTTCATTTATGAACCACACTCGGCATGCAAAAACTGAATGAATGAATTCAATTTTTGCTATTTTGCTGCAACATCTTGCCATTTTAAGACCTGTTTCAGTTCAATAACCATGGATTAATTTTAACATAGCCTAAGGTTTAGGCTGCCCTGCTAACTGAAGACTTATCCCTGGTGAGCTTCAAATTTATCAGGATTAGGGATCTCCCATCACACTACCACATGGCCTTATTCAGCCACCCTAGAGCAGTGCTATTGTCTACTGCGGTACAACCATAATTTGAGTCACCCTGAAGGGAGGAGATCTCTATTGATATGCTGTATGAATGACTTCAATGGCTACCAAAGGGTCAGGTCCTATACAGGTTTTTATTTCTTTCACACATGTCTGGTAAACTGGCATTCAATCACTATGGAAACGTAGACTGCCTGTCCAGGGACTGTGGACATGGTTTGTGAGTTAGTGGTCAAGTCCTTCAAATCTCACAGGTCCTGTTAGACTAACTGGTTATGCTTATCATAGCCTTTGACCTTTCAGAATCCTTTAATCTGTCATCATGCTAGCCATTCAGGCTGAGTCTACATCCACTTGACAAGACTTGAACAGATCTCCTGCCTCTCAAGTGGTCAGTGGACAAAAGAGGCTCCAGCTTTTGTCCACCCCAACCACAAATTGATAGTGGCCTGGACAGAGCAGTTCTCACTGAGTTCTGGCAGACAATTGGTGGTGTTTTGTGTGGTTCCTGAGCTTTTCTTCCTGTGCAGCTATCTGAAGTTTCTGAGCTTAGCAGCCTCTTGGGGATTAATTTGACCCTCTTTGTGGTCAACCTAGTGCACTACTTCACATTTTCT
This sequence comes from Acanthopleura granulata, assembly GCA_016165875.1. Taxonomy (NCBI): domain Eukaryota; kingdom Metazoa; phylum Mollusca; class Polyplacophora; order Chitonida; family Chitonidae; genus Acanthopleura; species Acanthopleura granulata. The sequence goes on from JABBOT010000002.1 coordinate 28,017,829, forward strand.
CCTCAGTTAAACAGCCTTTAAATAATGCACAGAACCAGGTGAAAACCAAATGAAGTCTTCACTTATGACTGACAATGTCTCAGTCTGCTGCATTTCAGCACTGGAAATGCCAAAAAAACCCATCCCACAAGAAATCAGTACAGAGATCTGCTATATGTCCAGAAAACTCCTTGTCATTAACTCCTTGTTTCTCCTGGCCTAATACTTTCTAAAAAGTTCTCTATGCAGTTTTCAGTTTTAGGATATGAAGAAATGATAAAGCATTTGCACTCACCATAATCACTGGAACAATACGCTCTAAGTAACTCTTCCTCATCACAGGGTCTGCAATCTGTAACATAGGAGAAAACAGGTGTTTAGCGAGTGTGGAAGCAAAGGCCAGGGGTGTAGAAGTTGAGGTGCTAATGACCTGCAGTAAACAGAAGCAGTGTGGTTTGATTGACCCCAGAACTGTTAGAGGCTGATTAGGGTGTTAACAGCTCAGAGGAGAACAATGCACCTGCCACTATCAGGCTAAATGCCAACAATACAGTCATATTCTAAACACGATTACTGCAGGCAGCCAAGGTTAAGACAACCAATACAAATTCTCTATGTACACAACTTTTCCACTGCATTTATAAGGAACATACTCTGATGTGGCAGGGCTAGGTCATAGATAAATGAGGGTTAAATATCCTCAATTTTGATCATATATTCTATATATGACAAATTAATCCAGGAATTAATACAGTGAGCAGAAAAATCTACACCAATGCTGACGACCAGTGTTTTCTCTGTAATTATCCACATAGAAGGTGTTAAGATGAAAAAGCTGCCTGTTCCCAGGGATTGTCTAGGTCCTTCCCTGCAGAGCTCTGTGATGTGTGAAGCATGTGATTGACACAGCAACTGTGGAGAGTAACTCCTTGAGTAGCCTGGTCTGCTTACTCCATTTCAGGGGAATTTGGGCCTTATGGCTGCAAGCCCATGGGAGAAACCCTGTCTCCAACCCTTTTAAGCCCTGTGATTTTTCCCCCATTTCTGTCCCAGTGTCTGGAGCAGTCATTATCTCAAGGGAATGAACATGAGCTTGTAAGGATCAAGCAGAGTGAGAAAAGGGCCACCCCTAGGGTTTAATGTGGACTATACACTAAAACACATCATTACTGACCAGATCTGGCACCCCAGGACATGCCATTTGCTGGCATTTCAGTCTATTGCTATTGGTTTTGTCCCTTTCTTTAGCTAATCCTTGTAGACACTTTCTCCTAAAGCATGAACTTTCTCACCACCAGTTCCAGTCAATCAGGGGGTTTTCTCCAGAGACCACTTCAGCTAAATATCTCACCCAGTCCTTACCATCACTGTTACACCAGTCATCAGTACCATCTGTGCCCAGACCCTGAACACCTCATAGATATTGATATCCAGCAAAATGTTCACACAGGAAAACTGCCCAATTCCACACCATGATTAACTGATGGATTAGAGACTTTCCCTAAACCACACAAACAGTGCCCAGGTGCAGCAGACTGGCCGACAGAACACTGCCTCCCTGGACTAACTGACCATCATATCAGGTGTCAACAGGTCAATCACAGCAGCCAGAGAGGATTCACCCTGTGTTCACATCAAGCTGGCTCAATTAACACTGTTTACTAGAGTTCTGTTTATTTATCCCTCGGCTCATCTAAGCTCATTCTATAAGTATGATAAGCAGATGTCAGAGTAGAGAGCTCTGACTTATTCCCCCCACACATGCACAAAACTTACCATTCCCACTCTGAGATGGGAGTTGCCTTCACTATTATGGAGTAGAGCTGTCAAGATGATGACAAGTCAGGGAGCTTACACGTTGACATCAGGGGAGAGGTGTAAGCTGTGTATCGCCCAAGTATGTACATCATTTAATATATCATGAAGCGCTATTCACACCAAGAATAATATTGCTACTGTCACTATTTATGTGAACTGTTGTTAGGAGGGTGGCATTATTTATGTTGTTGGTAACCATGCTTACAATATTAGGCAATGTGTTTGAATGTCAGCCTGTAACTGGTCTGAGTAATAACTTGCACATCTGCATCAAACACAAATCCATTCCCAGCCTCCACAAATGTCAAACACAACCCCATTGCACATGCCTGCCTCACATGTTATATGTGCACTCTGTCCTTCAGAAAATAACAATTATTCTTAAATAACAAATTCTTCCCAGAAACTTGACCGAGATTTGACAAGAGATCTCTAAATGTTTAGTAAGTTGTTATCACTCGACAGTGGAAGTTTCTACTTCAAGCTTCTCAGCTGTATGCAAATGTTACTAAAACTTTAGCTGGCCAAATATATACTTGACCTAAAAAGTCAGTGCCTATGCCTGACACCATCTCTACACCAAAACTTTATTTACTGCTATAGTTTTAAGGTTTATACTAAACTGGTTTATGTGAAGAGCTAACTGCATCTCTACGTGCCAGTGCACCTGACACCCCAAGTCCTGGCAAGTCTCCCTAGATGATCAGCATCTTGTCCAAGTAGCTGGACAAGTAGCTGGACAAGACGCTGATCATTGCCGCCACGGGAAGCTTGTCACCCCACACGTGCCATGATGTCACCTATAGGCACACTGTGCTCTGTTTATAAAACACACTACTAATGGACGGTCAATACAACCCCCCTAACCATCAAAATTTGCCTTCACAAAGTTCTTCACTAACTTAATAATATATTATCAGGGATAGTTTTTTTGACTTTCATGGACTGACCAGTTGATCCAGTTTCTATTTTAGAAAACCTCTTCACATTTGCTGAAAGGAAAATGATTTGCTGCTTTTGTTTTACAACACACTTAGCCTTGGGCTGGTTAATTAGGTAAATCAAAGCTTTCAGCAATCAAGAAGACGTTGAGGATATGTATGTAGGTATAACCTCTACATATACACACAGACAAATGTACACCAGTTTACTACACGTGCTATATTTATGAGTTCATCTGCTCAAGGGCAGCTCTGAGCTTCACATACCCTCAGTCTGTACACATCAACAAGTGGTTCTACAAGTTTTCATGGCATGTCTAGGCAGGTTCAGCTAATATTAAACTCTACACTATGTTCTCCTATTTAAAATTTCTTTTATAAAATCTATACAAAGCATTGCTGAGTGAAGTATACTAGAGTTGACATACGTGTGAGGACTGTGTGTATAGCAGTCTTGCAAACAAGAGAGTTGGCTGACAGGGCTTGGAGGTGAACATGTACAGACATGTTTACTGGGAGCATCTCCACATAGCCTAGCTATTGTTCAGTCCACAGATAGTAGGATGAGCTCCTGACCTCTCTGTTCACAGCCTAATACAAACTACCTATACACTTTTAATCAGGATCTCAGCAGATCTTATCTGGGTGCCTTTGTGCCAAAGCCAGACCAGCAGGACGAGCCAGTCACTGAGGCAAGGCTGAACAAAACCCACTCAAGTGACAAACACTCATGCCCTGCTCTAGTACAGAAAGTCTGAGCTGCTGTTTAAGCTCCAGTCTTTACAAATGTACTCCTTCGACTGACAGGATTTTGAAGACGACATCACATGTTCAGTGTGAACTATTTCCATGCTGTTTCATTGCTTATTCCTTGCTGAAGAGATTATGCCCGCTGATAAAAAGTTAAGAATTTGATGAAAGTGTACAAAAATTACATGCTCTAATGATTATACATGTAAAATTGATTTCTGCTAATGAAAACAAATGGGCACTTTGGTCCTTTCTGAGAGAGGATTAGCGGGCATTAGAGAGTCAAGGACTGGGAAAGCATAAAAAATTACAACCTTGCATAGATATGTGACTCCCTCCTAAGCTCTGTCATGATCGCCCTCAAGGTTTTCATTCCTAAACATTTCTATAGCCAGACTGATCTGGTGTGACCAATGAGATGTCAAGGGTCAAACAACTGAAAAGGTCTGGTCACCCTATTAGGATGGGCTAGAGAAAGGCCTTTGCCATCAGCAGGAAAATACATGGTAAGATCTTTTCAGAGATATGTGAAATGTGGTGTGGACAGCATTTCCATGGTATGACACCTTACAGGCACTGGTTTATCAGCTCCCTACTGGGCTACCAGAAATTAAAAACAAACACAGTAGCAAATCTTTTTACTGAAACGAAATTCAACCCTACCAGGCTCCTAAATCTCACACTAACAAGGCCTAGGCTTGTGAGGCTGCATAAATTTTCTATCAGAGTTGCCAAATTTGGCTTGCTTGATTTACTAAGAAAAACAAAATTGGTCTGACCCTTTGTGGTCCTGGACAGAAGTGACATTGAATGGAAACTTGACATGACAGAGACCGTAACAAGGTGAAGAATGGGGTTAACAGAGGGAAGAGTTGGGACCAGGAAACTGATCTTGATTCTGCACCTCCCACCAGTGCACAGTTATTTCAACCCCCACCCCCCACCTCCACCTCTGAACACTCCAACTCCTCCTGATTTGCTTATCCATCAGTATTTATCTTCAGCAGAGAAAACAACTGCTCATCCTATGTCTGTTTTCCTTCTAACAGCTCAGTGACAACTGTTCAGGTCCCTAGGACAGTCCAGCTTGCTCTTTCCACCAGTACCCAGTGGGGTGTCCCTTCTAACTGTACCATCCATAAACATTCATCAGTCCCCACACTAATACAGTCAATGTTTTCAACAGATTGATTTAAAGTTCTCAGGTGTAGCCCTTTAAGATGCGGGATAGGAGAAATATTGCAAAATGGACAGAAGGTCGTAATTTACAGAAAAATTATTAGGCAAACACAAAAATAATCATGATACTTGCAAAATATTTAGCCTGTCTAGTGCGGTTGTACAACTAAAGCAAAATTTGTAAAAAAAAAAAAAAAAAAAAAAATGAATAGTGTAAATTGTTAAATTCTCTTCAATCCCATTAAGTAAACGCATGAAAACAACGCGCACAGCTGCCATGCACCCATTCCCACAAGCTGGGGTTCCTCACTCTAACACACATACTATATGACTGCCACACTGCACTCAACATCACAATTTGTGGTTTCCCATAACTCATAAGCCCCACAACCAGACCCTGATTCTAGGGCACATGTAGTAACACAGACCTAATTACACCCAGCTACGTGCCCTTTTGCCTCTACCCACTTTCCCACCCTGTACACTTCTTGTTTGGGAGGCTTGCCCCAAATAACACACCACACACCAATCACATGGGGGAACACACAAAAACAGAGCCCTAACAGTTTTAAAAACGAACAAACAAGTTGTGCCACACATTCTGCTTAAAAATATATGTTAAAGTTGAATATTAAACGCATGGAGTTAAAACAAAATACAGCGTAACCTTATAATAAACTAAGACATACAAAGAAACCTTATTTTGACACTTTAAGAAAAGAAAGTTAAAATTCTAAAATTTTCCAAGTCTATAAATTTTATCATGCCTTTTTGTACTAAGCAATGTTGACAACTACCGATAAACAAAATGTTTTCACAAAAATTTCAGAAAAATATATATACAAAATTGTAAAGTTTGCTTACATGATGGGTTTCAAAATTAACTTTGGATATGCTTTGGGAAATTCACAACAGCTTTGTCTGGACTTGCTATTCAGTCAGTGAATCCCATTTGAATCTAATACATTCCTGCTATCACCCTGATCAGTTATGTAACAGTGTTGTCTGTCTGGTGGTCAGTTTGGGTTTTCTTAGAGGGGTTCCTAGCATTGCAGGAGCTGTAATGGCCATTTACCCTAGCGCCCCCCCCCCCCCAGCTACCCCATACTTGCAAAGCCTAAGCATCTCTCCAGGGTTCTGCACATCTCCTCCCAGTCTCTCTAAACAACTGACAAACTTTTACTCTGTGTGACCAAACATCCAGTATACCAAAGCCATGAAGACAGTTGTACGCTTGGGTGTGTTGTAGTGGTATCATCACATGGAACAATCAAGGTGTTGCACAACTAAAGACTGAGGGGGTTGTTCTAGCTACAATGGCATTAAATCCTGACATTTAGCCCCTTGTTCTACTAACCGTACCCCTGGCCTGCAATAAAACAGGTGGTAGCTGAAGATCTGGGAAAACCACTGGGATACATTAGTTACAGTGAACCAACGGAAACAAAACCTGCCCCTTGCAACCATGTACAAGCCATTGGGCTTAAATAGAAGCTGGTTAAGACTGAAATATCAGCTATCAAAATAATAATGTTAATGCAGGAATATAGTTACTGCAGCAAAAACATATAATTTGTGGTAATTGCTTAAAGACTTATTCACTGTGGTATCAAATACCAAATCAGTGTCAATTTAGAGTAAATGTATGCAGATGGCTTTATGGTGGTTATTATTGACATAGGCTCAAGTGTTAGCCCTATGAAAACATGGTGAGATCTGCACTAGGCACACACCCTGACATAGCCTACAGACCTTCACCACACAGGTCAAACATCAGATTCATAAAATCATTTGTTTTTTTTGCTCCGTTCCCATAAGTGAAAATGCTGTCTTATTTCACAGGATTGCTGTCAGCAAGCCACACATGCTGTAATGCTACCTCTATGACAGGCCCATGGCAGCAATTGACAGAAATAATTAAAAACATCAATTTCAGACCTACAAAAATTATGACATGCCACAAAAGGGTGCACTTTCAAAAAGTGACATCTACATGTATGCTAGCCATCATAAGAATTTTTAAATTTTGTTTTCCTCCTGGACTAATCACATGTTCATATTTTAATTGCCTAAGATTTTGTAGAGATAATATAAAGGTTTGTTGACAGGGTGCCCTGCCACAGACTGCCCCTTCCCTGGGCAGGAGTGGGAGGTATCGTACCATCTAATACCTTAACATTTCTAATAACTTGAGCATAACTGTTGATATATCATTTATTATGCTCTTCAGAAAGCTGACATTTAAATAGGGCCCGTGAATCTAGTTACCCATAAGTAACAAGACTGGGGAGCACATTACATGTAGTGAATTATTTGGAATTGAAGTGCATAACATATGCACCTGAAAAGTTCACATATTGTGCTATCCTTCATAGATATACCAGCAGGGTACATAACTTTATGTAGTGATTGGCAGCTTGTACTGAATGTAACAGATCAAGGCTATGAAGACAGATGAGGATACATGGATTAGATCCGAGCTAGTATCACACTGATGTCAGGTCACATCAATAGACGGAATTTCAGTTTTTGTGAGCAGGTCATCTCCCGCTGACTCCAGTATAAAAGCCTTTACAAACAGCAAGTGGAACTAACAGAAAGTCCCACGATACAGTCCTGAGAATCTAACATCCAGTGTATAGGCCTATGTACATGTAGGAATACTGAACTGACAACACCAGACTAGAAACAGATTAATTTTAACTGGCAGTACAACTTTGAAATTAAATCTTTGAAATGCTAGTTTGTTAATCTGTGAAATGTCTGCTGGTGGCATACTGGTGTATTCAAAACTTAGAGGGAATGTAATGCATGAGTTAGTGGTGTATCAACATTCATGCGGATTTGATAGGTTATCAGATCTACATCCTACAATTTTAATTCCTACACTAAATCCACACACTGTGATGCAGGTGGCCTTTCTTGCTGTGTTTAGAAAGTCTTAAAACTCCTATCTACATTAAAAGATCTCCTTCCCAGCCTATTGTATTCTTAACAACACATAATATACAACTTAATGAATAACCCCATCCAGTGTTTAGAAAAGGCATTTTCAAACCATTAGGCACCATTAGGAAAGGTCTTTGGGGTCTGAAATCATAACCTCTCCCTTATACTTTGGATGTTTGTAATACAAGTGAAGGTCCCTAAGTGATGCAATGCTGTAAAACCAGGATATGTGCCCAGGGCTATATTAAGGCAGGATGGAACATTAAGAATACATCAGTTAGAGACTGGAGGGTTTAGTACCTAAAGGCTAAGTGTGCACACCTGTGGCTATAGGCAATGAGTTGAAACTAGATCCAGAGGTAAATACAGACCCACGGTCACAGATCCTGTACTGTCTGATGACTAGAGTACAATAGACAGTACACAATGTCCTCACAAATGGAAATGTACACCTTCATTTGCTTTGATACTAAAGAAGTAGTTTGAAAAAGGCACTCATCTTGTTACATAACTGCTTCTTACTCATACTTACGGCCAGTACTGAAGCCTAGCACAAAACAGATGCTCGTAACTTTAATGTAACAACTTTACTTCATTCATGGATAGTCTATCACAGATAATGTTTACCTATATTGCAAAATGATATATCCAAGGATAATTCCCTTTTTAAAATCATTTTGAAAGATTGTCATAATCCATGTTTTTCAAAAGAGCCTTGCACAAGGTCTAAAAAAAAAAGTGCTATAAACTAAAGCCATCTCACATATACATCATACTATCTTATGCCACAGGAAAAATTTCACAATAGAACAAAAGTTAATTAATTCCTCCTTCGAATGATATTAACTTCAATATTTTCTCTGTTCAACATTTACATAATTCTATTTTAAAAACAGTTTAGTTATAATAACTGTCAATAAAACAAGCAGAGGAAAGAGAACTCTTTGTGTTGAGATCTAGAAATCCCTGGGGAGGGGCACAGTTTGAAGACAAAGTCTGGCTAGAATGTACCAGGATCATCACCAGTTTGCAAGTTTAACTATGCGAATAGCAACCAGAAACTGTGAGCAGTTCAATGGTAAAGGCAGGGGGGCACTGCACAGCCTTGCCTCATGCCAACAAAAGTATGCAAACAGAGGCTTAAGTCAGAGTTAATGGTTCGGTCAAGCAGGGCAATTATCACCAAATCTAAAGCCTATACAACTCCTCAATGTCCAGATTAAGGCAGAGCCCCTTCTCCCCTGGTCATTACCTACACTGGGTGGGAAAGCCCATTGTTCCTATAAAGGCTCAGCTGTGACAAGCTCTGATGGACCGTTACACATTGGTATACAACCTTCCCACCTATAGCAGTGTCACCAGTCCCTTTGATAATCAGCAGACAAAAGTGAAGATAGTTACCTCACATTTCCTAAGGTCTGACATACAATTACAGGTGCTAAAGTTTGTGGTAACCTAGTGTCACACTGAGGGGAGAGGATTAGCTATATAACACTCCTGTAACATTATCACAAATAAAACTTCTTTAAAAACCACATTACCCTGTTCTGGACACAACAACTTGTCCTCTAGCTGACCGCCCCCCCCTCCCCCGAGGTAAAGATGAGTGCACCCAAACAGTCACCTTAATAGCCCAGTCACATCAAAGGCAGAATCCAGTATCTACCAACAGTGAAGTCCAACTTACCTTCTAATGGATCAAAATACACCTTTGAATTCAGTCTCTCTATATCATAGTCAATAAACACCCTCGGTACACCCTTGAAGACCATGGAGGACTCTGGGACTAGTTCTATATACAGCATTATAGGTGCAGATGAAGCAGTCAAACATATTTCTTTGGAAACACCTTGTACTGTCTGTATTTCTTTTAATCCCGTGCGTGTTTCCTGAGAGACTTTTACACGAGTAAATTCACTGGTGATTAGGACACATCCTTTGAAATCCCCACGGTAGCCTGGGTTGATCTCCACTCGGACAGCCCCATATGGGTTAGACCAAGCCACATGGCCTTCCTTGCACTTGGCTTTCACATTGGTTATTCCTCTAGGTTCAGATGTGTCCTCACTGAAAATATACAAAAACAGTTCTGATATAAGTATCTCCATAAACACATTCATCTGGGCAATACACAAGTGAACAAATTTCAGTGAAAAAAAACAAAACAAAACAATTATTACTTTGTACATTCATGAACTTAATAATTACAGGACAAGCACAAAAATCCCTGTTTCTCTTTTCTGTTGTTAATATTGATGATAATTGGGTGGCGAGACTACATACTGCTTCTTTCACATGCCACATAAAGTTTTAACTATGTATTTTGGCATTCAAAACTAACTGTCTGAAATCGACATCCAAATATAAAACCACAGCTTGTCAAACTAGATGACATATAGAACACCAGTAGCATTATACACAAATACATATTCTATAGAAAAAAAACCCATAAAAATTCTTGTACTGGGGGACATTAGCATGTACTTATTTCTGAAGAGCTTAACACCGTGATAAACACTTTAACAATGAACAGAAATGTAGATATGTTTTTGCTGTGTATGCGAGTGGAGCTGAAGTAAAATTTGAAACAGGATGTGCTAGTTTGATGGTATCTGTCTTCTCCAAGAGGAAACTTAAGCCTAACCAGTATACAGCAAAGTTCTCACAAATTTAAAAATATCTTGCTGGGCTTTCACAGGAATCTGACTCATAACTCACTGGGGAGTCCAAGCAAACCTAATCCAGGCCAAATAAATTGGTGACAATAGGCCTGTAGTTTAAACTGCAGGCTTGCATGTCTGAGAGTCATTTAAAGTTATTGGATTATTACACACCTATTCTTACAACCATATCCTCAATAGAAGCATTCCAACTACTGTAAATGACTTGAAACTTTGACCAAAACACACATCTTTAGAGGCAAATACCATGAAGTACCACATTTGGAGTTTACATGTTTCCAGTAGGGTATCATCCAACCTTCCAAACAAACCTCAATCACCTTTCTGCAGTCAACAGATCCTATAGAACGAGGAAATATGAGCCATTTTGTCAAGGGCAAAATTTTTGGTCATTTAGGGTAGGTAAAGTTAGAGGTTAGCTGCAGTGTTGTATTGTCACAATCAGAAGATCAAATGTAACCTAACACATCCACCCCGATCAAGCTCATTCAACTGATACACCTCAATAGACTTTATGTCAGATGCTCAATAGGCACACTCTTCAGACGTCTCTTTTTTCTCTCTCTCAGATTTCTTTTCAGAATCGTGATATCATTTTTCTGGTCCAAAGCGAGCTGGTTTGGACAAAGGCACCCCTCGGGAGAGGTATGCAGGCATGAGGGAAGGCGGGGTGGAGGGCACGTCAGGTGTATGCTCCACATTCCAAGGTTTGTTTGCAGAGACCCCTGGAGCCCACTACCCTGCCCCAAACACACTGATAGTAAATGGCATTTAATGGGCACCGTTACCTGAGACAATGTCCCTGACAAACTTGTGAAGTCAAACATGAATTAAATTTAGATTTATTTAAATACAAGCAGGATTGTAAATACAGCCTGTTGGAACAGATTTGCTGCTTTACTTCTACGATATCTGAGGCAGATTTAATTCTTTTGCTACAGTGTGTTGTTCTATAATATATGGTGTTAAATTGGCTCAAAAGACATGAGACATGACAGACACACAGAGACATGTTTGTTTGAATCAATCTGAAAGGTTATCACAGTTGGTAATTTGATCCACACCTATATTTTGATTTGCATCACATTCCAGAGAGTTGGAAACTAAGAAGATGCTACCATAGCCTGAATAAATAAATACCTGATTAGGGTAGGGAGTGACTAGTTCGACCACTGATAGTCTGGGTGAAGCGGGGCAGACATGGCAAAAGGCCATCCCCTGGTTTGTTTTGTCTGGGCCAGAAAAAGGGTTATTCTGGCTTCTGCTGTGCCAGCTTACGAATGCACTTCCACACTTCCTGTGTGCCAGTATGGTCTCTTGCCATTGATTTCTAGACCCAGTATGAGTGCCCGCATTCCAAACATAAACCACCAAGTCCCCGCTGATTTGATTTACACTGTTGATTGCATCATGTCAATTCCTCTGCACTTTGAAAAAATCTACCACTGAGCCAAAGTGTAAAAAACTGAAAATCGAAGAGATGAAGTTTACAGATTGGGCGAGATTTGCACAATATCAACAAGGCTGTGTTTGAAGAGCACCAGTTACATGTCCTGATCAAACACGACCCGCTCATGCAACAGATTAAGAAATACGCCAAAACCAACAGGAGGCTGGTGGGGGAAACGTTACGACAACAGTCTCTGAATGCTCTCAAACACAAGGGAGGCCAACTTGCATAAACTGTATTCTTATTATCCCTCCCCACTGACATTATAACCTCACTATTTTTGCCCTGGCATTGTATACCGATATATAGAGCCCAGCCTGGCTCAGTTCATTACACACACCCTACACTGTGTGGGCCTCTTTGTCCCTCAACTAAACCTGGCCGTGACAGTCCGGGGCATAAACACACGAATACCATTAAAACCTAACTAAAAAGAAACACATAGAATTCATTTCTCTGCTGCACTTTCACACCTTCAATTCAGAAAGCGTAAATAGTTTCAAATGCTTGAACTATAAGCACAACTGGAGAAAGATGACACCTATTCCGCATTGATCAATTTAAATGCAAAGGAACAATATAAAAATGTGTCCACTTATTTTTCATTACCACACTGAAGAAGAAAGCCAACATATGCAAAACTCTGTTGAAAAAAAATTAACCTAACCAAACCTCAAAAGCATAGCATATTTGGAAAACTGAAGAATCACAATGTCAGGTCTGAGCACCTATAGTGGAGATGTCCCATTTGGCAACAAATTAACCTCTTAGAAACATTTTGTGTGAAAGAATTTAGTTATCACTTTTCCCAAGGATTCAATGAAATTTACATCTTGTTCAGCTTTAGGCCACCTGCACACTTGAGCAATGAATGAATGATTATCAATAGCTGTACAATGGTCAGAGAAGAGTCATCCACTGAAAATCAGTGGAGGATTAAGCAGCCATGCTCCGATCTCTCCATTATAACAATTATGCATCTCCAGTGAGATTCTGCCTTTGATGTGACAGTTCGGGACTTGAACCATGCTATCTTAAGTAACAGCCATAAAAATTCCTCAAAGACAAAGGCAGAAACAGCTATAACAGATAAAAATACCCAAGTGTACATGTACGGACAAAAAGCATTAAGAAAAAATAGCACATATCAGTATTTTGGTGACAGACTGCAGTTTTTATTGAACATTTCTTATTCTTTCATAATAGAAAAGAAAAAGACATGTCAAAGGATGGATTAAAAAGTCTTCCTACAGATTAGCATATTGTTTTTTTTTTTTTTCTTTTTTTTTTTTGGACAGCCAGATATAAAATGTCATGCAACTGTTTTCTTATTTAGGCTACCAGATAAAAAAAGTCCCAATTTCAACTCCACTAACAGCCAATCCCTTTTCCTCCTGTCACATCAGTCATTTCAAACTGTCTGTGGAAATTTTTCTGCACATAATCCGGTTGTGCAATGTTACATAATTAATATTTGTTGTACCCAGTTTTAGCCTTGGCTCATCCCCTCCTGCGTATACATGTGCAACACAGTTGTTGTCAAAAGCATAAAAGAACCTCTGTATTTTGCATGTATGTTTTTTCTGATCTCCAAGGAAAACAAGTTTGCAGCCTGTAAAACCTGTTACTTAATCATCTAATGGCTGAGATCTACAGCCTGTTTGGATGGCAGGCCTAGGACAGGCTGTCTACAGATGACATATAGCTTTCTCGTTGTTTTCAGTAGAATAGAGCAAACCCTAAAGGTGATCTGCTTCAGTTTAATTTAATAGAGAACTATGCACATGCAGGGTGCCTACAAAGGTAAACAATGTTTTACTAAGACCTCTGTTCTTTGGAGTCTTAATGTCCTATATCCTTCACAGAATATGTATTTCTCATAAAACATATCTTGTTACTAATGTTGTTTAAATTACATAAAATATTTGCTGAAGTTTTTGTACTCTGGAGGGGCTGTTGGTAAACACTTAATCTTGGTCAGTCTTGCTTTTGCATAGATAGTTATACTTTGAACAATGGCTTTGATGGAATCTGACCAGAGATAGCCAGAGCCCACAGTGACGATTGCATACCACCTTCAAAACAGATGCTTGTGTCCACCTGACCAAGGAACTGCTTAATTTACATCTCCAGTTCACTGGCAGATCAAAGGAGAGGTGAAATTAACAGTTAAGCCTCACCTGAGAGTGATCCACCATGAACCTTAGCTTACAATGCACCTGACCAACCAGGCAGAATAAGGTGCTAAATCTTCACATCAAAGGTGTCTGACCAAGGTGAAGTGCTTACCAACAGTCCCTCTAATCCTAGCTTTATCCACTCACACCTTCAAAACTGACCCCTCAATATACAATTATATCCAGATTTCTGGCCTTTATAGGCACTTCTTAACGGTAGTTTATATATCCAGTGTTTTACAACCCTTCTCTAGCACAAAAACAAATATCAAGATAAGCAATGTAAATTTTTTAAAACACGCAAATCTCCAAACTTGCCACAGAGGGTGGGAAAGTTCACGCCAACTTCACCATAAAAAACACATTTTTGTCCCTGAGAAGTGTCTTGCACTGAATTATCAAATCAAAAATCTTAAACATGGGGAAAAAAAATATATCTTCACAAGACATACTCTATTTACTTGTCTTTCTCTAGATATGTTAGTGTGATGATGGGAACATTTGTCACTAGGACATAATAACCAGAACAAGCGCACTAGCTGACCATGAAATACACTGTTAATTCCGGCTGTCTTCCTTCATCCACACAAAGTGTACTACATGTGTACTGAAGACATTACAATCATACTGATACCAGAAACTGAAGTACTCTAACAGAACTAAACACAAACTGAGCCATTAGCTTCCTTCTTGAACTGAGCCATCTTCTGAAAACTTGAACCTCACACATTTCTGTGAGAAATCTATTTGACCAATGGGCCAAACAACTAGAAAGAAATGGGTGAAATACATGCATAACAACTATAGAACATAATAATTACTACTACCAATTAAGACAATACAACTATACAACATGTAGTCAAAAAAACTACACAAAAAGCTTATATGTTCTTCATCAATGAAAACATTCTTTACAAAAATGTTAAACCTCAACAATGAAAATTGTGTGAGAAAATGTGCATAATTTGGCCTAAAAAAGTAGCAATATGTTGATTTCAATCAGATGATGATCCTATAAAATATATATGCATTAACTCTTATCAAAAAATGTAATTTCACCAACATCATTCAAGAAATGTTTCTTTTGTGATGAAATGTTTCTTTTGTCTGCTGATTTGCTATCCAGTAGAAAGCTCTGTCTGCTCCTATGATGCTTTGCTTATCTGAAGCCCCTGTATGTTCCTTGCCTAGTTCACTGTGGCTTATTTTGGAACAGAAAGTGACTAATATACGGAATAATTTGCCACAAATCGTTGCACGCTTCGGGAGCCCCCAAATCGCAGCAGACACAAGTCAGTACAGATAGGCTGGTATCACAGTATGTACTCAACTTGTCACGCTTACCGATAACATTGTTGATACAGGATGTCAGCAAGAGAAATAAATGGTTTTAATTATTTTCATAAGCACTGCACACACAAAAACTATGATGAGATGAAAAACGAGTAAATTCCACTGGAAGACAAATAACAGCAGACATCAGTGTATAATTATAGAAAAGCCATGACATAACATCCGCTGTTCGCAGAACACGCAGAACACATGTTTACAGATAGTGTGTTGAGCATGTTAACGGGTCGGAGAGTAGAAGCTGTCTACACGTTGACAATGTATGGAGGACACATTGACAGCTTATACACTATAGATTTATATCTGCCGTTTAAGTTTAGGGTTAACAGATACGTAAGCACCTACCTCAGTATGCATTCGCACTGGTCGCAGTAGCGCTGGATGACAGCGGGCCGGCCCCACACCCCCGGCAAGGTGACGGCGAGCACTACTACCCAGAGCACCACCTCCCTTAACGTCCGCCACACACACATTGTCCACACAACTGTTGGTAAACTTCACGTTCCTTCCTCAGAAGTAAACAGTGACACAAAATCTAGATGATTTGGCCTTTTCTTGGAGTTCGGCATGTTCTTACATTTTGCCCGGTAACATTCCCATGGCTGACGTGGTGAAAGATACAAGTGAGACTGAGAGAAAGAACTGCAGCGTGTAGCTCTGTCCGTCGTGCCGTACACATCCACTATGAGCGTTACACACAGTCAGCCCGACTCCGCGACAAGTGGCTGGCCCCTCAGCCAGTCAGAGCGTTTATCTGCTCTTGTCGGTCCTCAGCACCGGTGACACGCGAGGTGGTCCCGGCCAGACCAGTCCATAGTCAAAACAGGGTGATTAGCTCTGCATGGTAACGCAATATTCACTAGCTGTGCGCATAAAACCATAAAAATCAATCTTGTACAAACAGTAGTGTACGTTAAAACAACTTTTCAAACAGAACAAACTAAAAATGGCATTATGTAAACAAACAATGAATTTTGGAGTGAACTGTTTCTGGCACCTGACACTCCTCTGCGAGAATGGCAGACCCCAACCATCAAACATATGATGTTTACAACACCCAACGCTCTAACACCCTCAACGAGAATTTACGTATTACGAAACACATGTACACGAAACTGCTGCAGAGTTTTTCGCACGCAGCATACGATTCAGGAAAGTACAGGGACGTACATATATATATATATATATATATATATATATATATATATATATATATTTGTATCAAAAATTATAAACTAATGGGATATAACTCCTAATTTCCATCGCTTTCACATCTTCTATACGTAAATTTATGGGAAAATCTGAATCCTGCCATCACTCACTGGTCATGTGGGTCTGCGAATTAGAAATTTTCGAAAAGATTGCACTTCTTGTGCATGAAGTCTATTTCTGTTTGCGTGGAACTCAGAAACCATTCAACAATGTTGATGCATAGAGTTCAGTAAATATATCGTTGTATATGTCCGCAACTTCAGGTTTGAAAAAAAACAACAAAAAACTGTTTGTCGACATTATTTCCCCTACCTTGCAAAATACGTCATAAGATATTTTGGTGCGAGCTACATAGACCCAAAACCTTCAGTCTATAATATCCTGATTCAAGTTACAAAAGCTTTTCGCGTCATCATTTAGACAGACAGGTTTGAAACGCATCCTCTGCATGACGCGTTATATCCAATACATTATTTCGTTCGTTCCACCGGCGTTTAACGCCATATAAATGTATACATGTATGCACTCAAGAATAGTTCACATATAGGTACACATTGGAATTCAGGTGCTCACACTGTGAGTGGAGCAAACTGGAGTAAACCACTAACATCTGACAAGCCTTTACCAACGTTGGTCCGCTGATACATGTTCTCGTGTAGACTGATTTATTTATTTCGTTGATTGGGGTTTTACGCGGCATTCAATTATACTTCAGTCATACGACTGCGGTCAATATTATGGTGTGAGAAACCGGGCAAAGTCCAGGGGAAAACCTCGGGCTATCCACAGGTTGTTGGCGAACCTTCCCACGTGCCCCACTAGATTGAGCTGGATGTGTACATCACACTGGTGATATACTGTATATATGCATGGTGTTTTAACGCAAGTGCAGTATGTATAACTACCTCAAGGTCATGCCAGAGCTGCAGATCGCTTATTAGCACCAAGGTTCCGAGTATGGGAGTGGAGGGAATGAATTCAAATCCCGACTAAAACTTCAGACGAAAAAGAATGGTTTTTACTAAGCTTGAACATGGCCCCAAGGGCTTTTATGAGATCTGTATAGATATGGGTATACGCACATAAGCCAAAACTTTTCAAGGTTTGAGAAAAATGAATTATATTAGGATAATACCCAGTTAATAATCATGTATGTCAGTATAATGTGTGATGAGGATGAAAATTCATCATTAAGTCATTCGTATAGCACCCACTTGGTTCTGGGGTTTAAAATGTTGTTGATTACTTTCACAAGTAACGCACTAATAGCTGACGAATTAAGTCATACATTGTAGAAATTAATGTATGAGTCAGGACACTTGCTACCATTGGCTAACATAGCTGGAGTGGAATGGTTTCACTGATAGGATAATTAGGCATAATCGATTGAAAAGTTCATAACCTTGACTTTCCATACCAGTATATGTGGATTTTACGTGGACAGCCTTGCATACATTTGTAGATGAATGTCTGTACTTAACTGACCAACTCTAAAACGATCCAGTATCTGAGATTGTAAAAGAACGCATGTCAATTTGAAACGCATTAGCACTGTTACTTTCATCGGACATTAAGTGTACTTGGTTTTGGATTTTTCTTCTTTACCTTGACAGTAAACGAGTCCCAGTTTCGCGGTCTTGCAGTACTGAATACCGAATATTTAAACATCTGCATGATTCACAGCCAACGCCCGCCGCAAAACAAAATCACACCATAATTAAAGTCTGTTATATACTGTATTCGATCTGCTCTGAAGTCGGCCAATTTTCGCAAGCAAAATATAAGCGCTTTTAACTCTGCATAACATACATGCATTTGTATTCTGCATGCCGGAAAGTACAAATAACGTCAACAGCTTGATCGGCCAAGACCGGACAATCAGGATGTTGTCTGACTCAAAAAAAAAAATCTTGAAAAAATCTTGAAAAAAATCTTGATTCGCATAGTAAGAAATACACAGACGCTGCATACTGAATATCAGCGTAAGGGCTCAGGTTCACAGTAAACGCCATACATGAAAACTGTAGCCCTGATCTGCCGGGTCCATCAGCATTAAACAGTAAGCAGTCTTATATGTGAGATTTCGTAATTTACTGTACAGAAATACAAAACCTACTGGGATTGGTGTATGCTGCTGGCCAGGGATTTACTGCAACTCCCATCTAGTTGGCCACTTGAAGTTGACAAGTGTTTGACACCCGTAAGCTTTATTCACGTCCCTGGAGATTATGTCTTGACACGGGATATATGGGCTGCAAACTGAACGGGTGTTAATGTAAGCCAACATTTGTCCCTCTTTGTGGGTTAATCAAGCCGGATTTCAACACCACTTAACAGTGACATTTCTGACAATTGATACGTATAACGTGAATTCAAATCCCGACTAAAACTTCCGTGGCGCCAGAATTCCCCTCTTTGTCCATACTCTGATGTGGTTGATATGAAGTACATGCAGCTCCATTTCATTTCGAATATGCGAATTTCAGTTTTCTGTGAAGAAAGAATGTACACACATTTTTCAGCTTAAATAATACATGTGTGATCTTTAGACTTGTGTTATATTTGAAGAGAGATAATAAGTTTACACTGATTTGTTCTGCAGCCTACGGAACGACAATAACTTTTAAAATGTTGTGTATAAAGTATATAGTCTCAATCCTATATACTGTAGCATGTCTATAAATATGCACAGGTGTACACTGCCTGATCTCACTTTAGTATGAATACACATGTGTATATATGGCTATAGTTCATACTGAATAGACGAATATATAATACACCTTTGTATTTTGGTAGTTTGTTTTAACTTAATTCTTTTCAAAATTTTAAAGAACAAAAGCAGTTTTCCCGGTGCATAATGCTTTAATTAAGAAACACATATACGCGCTGTTCTGTATGTTTGTTATTCATACGCAGGGACAAGACCGAGGGAGTCGACTGACGTGTGCATTTAGGGAGGGTCCATATTCTTTGCAGAATATTTTTAAAGAGTGATTTGAAGGTTAAACTGTTGTCACTGGCCGTCGATTGATCTTCGTCAACTCACAGGTGTGGGCAAATATGCCAGTCCAGGAGTGTGCTCTGATGTGCTGTGTTTGACGCTGATTGGAGGAGGGGTGTGAAAACATTTGCTATGGGATCTGCAGTCTGGACCGCTGGCTTACCTCCCCATGATGTTCATCTCTTAGCCGGGTTACTCGGCACGTGTGATGGAGATGGGGTTGGGAGGGGGCGATATTTGGAGTCGTCATAACACGACAGACAATCGGCCGCAGCTCAAATGTTTAGTTTTCGCTCGCCCTTGTATAAGACTGTACAGTTTCACGGGGCTACCAAAATAATTCTTTGTTTCCGAACCTGCTGGTGACCTGGGACAGAGACGATAGTGTTACGTATACGAAGGGAGCCAGGGGTCTCATCCTCCACCCCCGCCTGTGACACAACTGGTGGTGATTTGGCCACCCCTATGATGTCAGCGCATATAACAACTGTGGATAATTCACACCAGTTGCGGCTGAGAAATGTGAGCGAGCACAGAAGAAAGGAGCTCACATTCATATTGCATATTAGCCTGTTTGCATTATAACGTTATGTTTTGCCTTCACGGTGGATTTAGTTATATGCAGGAACCGATGAAGTCTTTAGTGATTCCACCTATACAATACATACATTTTGTCCGCCAATATTCGCCACGATATGGCTGAGATATTGCCGATGTGGCGTTAAGCCATAATCATTCATTCATTCGTCTGTTGTCCGTGTGATCAGGTCATTCCAACCATCTGGTCACTTACTCCATTCAAAAAGAAATTTGACTGTCCAGTGAATTTATCCAGCCACGCACAGAAATGCTTTCCTATACTATCTTTAAATATAATTATAAATTCAAACCTGCGCCACACGTGGACGAGTTCCCCAGCAACTTGCTAATGTTTGCCACGCTATACCCTGAGCAATGCAGTTTCCTCCACTACAGTAAAACGGTATAAATAAATACATGTAAATTCCTTTCTCAGTTAGAAGTAAAAATAGTTGCCTACTAAGTACCAGTACAGATATAATTATAAAAACACAGTATTTCGATGACCGGATATAAACGCACGAAAAATAAAGCCTTGGAGACTATCGTGTATATCGATGGCGCCCAACACTGTCATCATGCATGCATGATCCCTTCAGCCCACCTTAGTAGTACTTAATTGCATTTAGTGTCATTCAAGAAGGGTTTTTTTTCATAGAGGTAAAGGAACTTTAAATAGATTTCTAAGTTTTTGTCTCTTTTGTCCCTTTTTATCAAATATTTAAAACATTCTTGTCATACAGACAACGCACCAAAGATGTCACGGCTTAAATTACCGCACAAGTTCTAATGAAAAGAAAAGTGATTTTACGGATTAGATAACATGCATGTATATCTGCGTAAAATATAATCACTCACGGGTGTAAACTGCAAGCATGCCGTGGTTGTACTTGCAACATGAGAAATGATGTTCTCCCCCCACTCACCCTCCTGAGACATACAACTAGCGACAGAGTAAAAATCAGCGATTCTTTTATTCTCGTATATATAGCCTCCCGCTAGGTCTGTGTAAGTACAATGTATATATTTTGATATAAGGTCCTGGAAAACTTAGCAAAGTTAGTAACTACATTGTACAGAGGTATAAGTATTTTGTACAAGTTGTGAAGAATTGGCGCGACTTGGTCTCACCCTGCTGTACGCCTATGTTCCTGAGAAACTGTCAAGCCCTTGTCACACGTGCATCTCCGGTGATAACAGTGTATACTTACTTCATCTGATAATCGAGCTTAATCACCTACTAAGTATAGCCCATGGCAATTATATACTCGAAAACCACCAAATAGAAGCTGGTGTATATTGTATTGTCAGTGAAGCGAATCGTTCAACAGACGACTGCCTTGTTCTGAGATAACATTACGTCATTGAGATGTTATCACGGATTTTATATCACTTTTCTACACAGATGTTGATGTTCAGAGATAAAATTGATCGTTGAATATTAAAGAGAGACAAGCTATTTTGGACATGCCATGTCAGTCATATGAAAAAGGTCACTTTTTCCTCTGAGCGACAAATCTCGTTAACATTCCGTGTACAATGCTAGATACACATTTACATGTGCATTTGCTTGGTTGAACGAAGCTGATGTACTTCATCACTTTTGCACCTTTCATCAAACCTGACACTTTTGAACTTATATTTTGGCATGGCTTTTTTGCTTCATCATTTACAATCGTAACTTGCCGTAAAAACATAGATATTGGCGCATAAAATACGTTTTGTCTAACATTAGCAATCGTTTTTAATCACTGATAAGAAGAAAATATTTCACGCTCTTACACTTTGAATTATTTTAAGGACAACGTAGACACCGCTGACGCAGATGTAGATAATAGATTATTGTTATCTTAAGATTCAATACGTATAGTGTGTACAACTGATTTACACAGCGTGCATTTCTCTTAAACTACAGAGCAGGTATGCACGAATTGTAAGGAGCTTGCATTGTATAAAACAAACTTAATAATCATGTTGTGGGATGAGTGGTTGCTGACCAGAGGTGACTGTGGACAAAAATTGGTTTGAAGATACCTGTATGCTCCTTACCTGTGTACCTGTGCTGTCAACCTCAGCATCGCTTTAAATCATGGCAAAGTTTTTGACATTGCTGGCTGTTCTCCTGCATGTTTTGTCAGTATAACATTATATGGTTCAGTCATTAGATGACAAGTCCTGTATCATTTAGGCAACAAGCAGATATTTCTCATCAATCTGCGAATATGGCATCTATTGCTGTATAACATCTTGCCTCAATAGCTGATATAGGCTATTCAGTTGTTGAAACAAACATTCCTATATACCAGTCGTCAACCAGAACGGACGTAGTTGCATGCTAATAATGGAAGGACCAATTTCCAAAGGAAAAGTTCAACAGAAACCACCACAGAGTTAAGAAGGTATATGAAAAAAGAAATTAGGATGGGTTTGTATGAACAGAAGCTGTCAAAAGTTTTCAACAATTCGAAAAGACGCAAAGAATGCTCTAGGCACATTAATTTAACTATGAAGGTATTGGTGTACTACAATAATATGTATGTTGTAATTATCCAAGATGTGCATCTGAGTTGAGTTTTGAGTATATCCATTCACATATGCAAGGTGGCGATTTTATTCAACACGACATATTTGCGGCCCTTTGCCCCGGGCAGAGCGGAATTAGAAACAATTACGAAGCAGAGCGCCAGATCCTCTGGACACTATCGTCCATATTTAATAAGGCACGGAAAAAATACATATTGCAAAGTTTAAGAACCTTTGAGCAAATGCCTTTGAAAAAACCAACTATTCCTAACTCACTATAGGTTTCATACATAGTAATAATTTTTGCAAAACAATCTTTCACTCGGCATGATGTCGGTGTCGTAAATTTAATTACGGCTGTTCCTAAAAGCGGTCAAAATGAGCAGTGGTCCAGAATCCGTCCAAGCGGAATACCAAACCGTTTCGCTTCCGGGCATGAGGCAATATACAAACAGTACATGTCAAAGGTCAGCGACAAAAGTTTTCACTCCGTAATGGAGAAAGCTTGTGTCATGAATCGCACAACAAAGAGAGCTGTGCATGGTTGGTCGTGGCTTGTGGTCAGCTAAGAAGGCCATGTGTGGAGAATGCTGTGCCGATGTGGAAGGTAAATAACTCGTGCGAGCCGCCGGTTTCAACAGTTTCACTGGACAGTGGTTGCCTTGTGTGAGCAGGCACTGCGCTAGAAGTGGTCACGCTACCGCCGTGTCTTCTCATCGTAACCAGCTCAAGGAACAGCCCAGTAGCACCTGACTCGAAACGACTTTCCCCCAAGCCCTCAGTCATCACGTTGAGCAAAGTAGCTGATCCAATTTAAGCTTTTCCATTCACCCCTCTGGGTATTACTTTATTTGTCGCATCCAAACAGCCAGTTCCTCTGAAATTTCTCCAGTCCAGAATAAATCGACAAGCCTAACCTCTGAGCAAATTGTATCAAATCCTCCACAAAACACCTCGCAGAGTCCAAGACGGACGCGAGAGACAAGCCGAACATCCTCCCTGGCTTCAAGCCAGTGCCTCTTCAAACATGGATATGGAAAATGAAATCTCTCCGAAACCTTCAGATATTTTCGTCATATTGGGCTCTTTGTGGCGAAAATGAGCCCGAGAGTATGAGCTATCATTTACCCGCCGCCCCCTCCTCCCCCAACATACCTGGATGTCACGTTCACCACAATCATTACCATTTCCTGATGCCTTATACAGCGGTCCTGAAGTTCAAGCGGTTAATAACTGTGTAAAACCATTATGATCAAATCATCAACTTTAGCGATTCTTAGAAGGACTGGGGCTGACAGTACAATATAAAGTGCCGTCAGTGAAGGCGATGCACAGTGACTGTACAACCAAGTACAGCTTGTTCAATTTAACTGGCTTTTATGCTTTACCTCGGGGGTTTGTTTGATACAGGACAAAAAAAAACTTAATATTGCTACTGAGGCAAATAATTACACAAAGCAATCTGAAAAGTACACACATTACTTTATACTTCAGGGATGTATATATGGTTCGTCACCATATATGTGAGAAATACAGAGACTAAGGATGAAGTGTAGAATAATGAGCTCTGTAGCCGATGGCTATAGAGAATCAAGGATTCTATGTATCGGTCTCCAATCACGTACAAGAATATACACCGGCACGAAGAATGAGTAAATGGCTAAGTGTTACCTGAATACTGTACACACAGCCTTGTAGATAATCCCAGACCACAGCAAAGGCCAGGTGTCACAAAGGCCCAGTCGTGTGCCAGATACATCGAAAAAAATTTACTTTTATTTCTCTTTCATGTCGTGTAAACATATGGAAATCCGGCAGGGAATTCTCTGAAGATTAGGTTATCGATGCAATACACTTGTTCTGGGGGAAGTGCCGCCGACGCCATCGATTTGCGCAGAGAGTGACAGCGTTGACAGGGCAACCTAACCCGATGACGCCGTTTGAACGAGGATTTGACAGAAAGGATCTGATGTTTGCCATGTTATCTGTTATAAGGTATAAAATAACAACTTTTCTTTCGCCCACAGAAACCATTTGGCTGGAAGAACAACTCGACATATAATGTAGATATGCAACTTGTAAACACAGCGACGCGTATAAAGGTGTTATACTTACACATCGTTCGATAAATTCCGGAAACTCTTTACGTGCGTTGACCACATTTCATGAGTATATCATATGTGTGCGTCAAAAACCTTATTTTAACTGGATCACTTTCTTAACGACCACTGTTGTAAATCACTAAGGGTTACACAAACAAACGTTCGCTTATAAATATTCTCAGACATTTTAATAAATATAATACGATGCAGACATGCAAGACATCATGTTTAACAGCATTTAAATTATCTGAACAAGAATTCTTTGAAATATGCTTTTCATATAATGGCATAGTAATAATACTGTATGGTTTAAGAACTTTTTAATCGTCAATGCGATGGACACAAAACTATTGCTGAGCATGACACCCTCTCAAAGAAGCTAAACATTCTGTCTGCAAAGGGTGTCGAGCATGTCTTGACATATGTATAAGATAAATTAATGCAACACTGTAATGTATTGATTCAAGTAAGTCGGCATACTTAGCCTTACAGCAGGTGCTTAATTGGTATTCTGAGCAGAATCCTAAACCATGCACAATCGGTTCCGCACATTTGATTGCTGTGGTGTCAATGCAGATTCGTACAAGAAACGGTTTATCCGCTGTTGTTCTTCGCCGAGTGTCCAAGTACCATAGCACTAAGTGTTAAGCTTCTCATTGTGGCCAGTGATTTAGCACACATATCCTGGAAAGAGCAAAATGTGGATGGAATTCGCTTCCTGTCAGGTATACAGAAGTGTCACGCATGCATGCACCCGCACACATTTGAACTATGGTCTGTCTATAGGGTTTATGTTTTGGGGATAAAATACGCTATCATGTTAAATCATCCAAGGTTTATTGTGGTTTCGTTAAGCATTTCTTGGCAAAGCTTTTAAAATGTAATTTTCGCTTAACTGGCAAAGACTTTTAAGACAATGTTTGGAAAGTTAAGAAAAATCATCAACTTTGTATAGTTTATGGCCATTTTAAATGCAGTCTGTCTCCGGTGAATAGAGGTCTGAATTAAGCGAATAGGTTCCCAGTTTATTGGATTTTTCAACTTCATCCAGGTGGTAAAAATTAAATATGTCTAGCATGCGTGAATATCACCTTATATATAAAAGGGAAGCGGAAAAGTGTCACTTCACTGCATGTTGTATGTGTGCATATGTACCACTGACTCGACTCATAATCTACTCGTGAGTCGCACAGTACCTCACTCGTTGATAATCTGTGATAACCGATTCGAAAGCAGACGATGATAGCGATTCCCAAATAACTGTACGACATAAATATACTCACACAATGAAAAAAGCCTGTTCAGGAAATATACGTCACCAGAAGGCAGTATATATATATGGCGATGCTTGAAGAACAGATTTTTTGGAATAAGAAATTCAAGATGAATTCAAGCACATTGGCATGGTCATAGTTCTTCATTTCCTAGTCATTCACACACAAAGTGTTCCCCGGTTTTCGCTATACTGCGTCATAATCAATGACACCATCAGGTGTATATTTAGCAATGTGTTCGATATTGTTTCCCATATAAACACATTTGGCTTCACAACTCTGTCGTTCTTCTAGTCGTCATAATTTGCCACAATTCCCACCATATATCGGTATATATGTGCAAAAATTTGAACCATAAAATACTGGTCGATTGTTCGCCAATAGGTTTTAACTAATCCACATTAAAACACAAGTTTCAAGAAGGGCTTCTATGTTGGCGCCAAGTAAACAACTTGATTTTACAAGATTTTACATTTTGTGCCTGGTTGACGACGTTTCTTCATTACATGACCGGATATTTACAACTTTGATTACACTTGCATTGTCACCTCTTAACACAATAACGGTTCGCAATTTCCGCAACGGTTTCACAGAGGGGGTCAATGTTGGTCCTGCCTACGGACGCCACACAATGCTGCTGGTCAACCCAGGTGACAGCCAGTTTTCCCAGAGCAAGTTTATAGCCGCAACAAGCGTGAGAAAAAAATCTCCTGTACGAAATCGATCTATATGTTCACTCGAAGTGGATGTGTCTGTTTTAGCCTCGGTTAACTCCGACAGACACGAACCGGTCATTTCCGGTTGAGGAGAACTTGGGATATAGTCAGACAATGGTGTCCATGGAGGAGGGTGGGGGAGGAGGGTGGTGGTGACAGTAACAGTTGCGATTGTGCTCCAGAGTTGGGGCTGTCCAATTTGCACACGTGTGTCTGGTATGTTTATTAGATATTGTTTTATGTCCGTGATTAGAAGAACTGCATGAGCTAAAATTGACAGGCCCAAGTTAACGCGTGCGCCTCCCTATATTTTAGCTTAATAATCTATTAACCCTCCAAACATTATAATAATGGCAGTGAGGGGTGTATAGTCTTTGTGATTTCAGTTCTCAGCTAACCTGTGGAATAATTCGTCGTGTTTGATTTATTTGCTTATTTGATTGCTCTTCTGCGCCAAGCTCATGAATATTTCATTCATACGAAATATAACTACATTATATTACCTGGATTGGTCTACATTACTGAGGAAGTAAACCGGGTAGAGCCTGAAGGAAATTCACGACTATCAACAGGTTGCTATATATATATATATGACCTTCCCACGTACGACTGGATATGACGCCAGCATAAGCTGGACTTGAACTCTCAGCGACCGCACTGGTGGCCTCAATCCTGTTGTGCTGTTCCAGCACTGTAACCACTTATCCTCGGCGCACCGACCTCTCCTCTCCTCTCCTTTCGCATCATGTCCAAGTTGTGAGATTTCATCCTTCGGTTAAGAACTTGTGTCAATATTAAATATTTATGGGCAGTGGTATTGTTTATTGGTGCTCGCTCAAGGTCTGACAGAAAAAGATCTGCGATATACACATATATTATCAATACATGGACGACCGTTAGGTGACCAGGTAAAAATAATCAACGGTTGTTTGTGGTTAGACGATACGTGAAGAGGGAACGTTTCCGGGCAGATGTGTAACCACACGGAGTCCATGTGACTTACCCCAGAGCCAACAACTCGACTGCCCCTGCAGCACACGGGTCGACCGGCCTCAGGTTTCGAGATACCTAAAATCAGTTATGTCTATACAAAACACACCTCACTGTTGACTGCCAATACATATATGTGGACTACGTGTTTACAGGCCAGCCCACTAGACTAATGTGCCACATCGATATATCAAATACAGCCGTGTTGTTCTCTCGACCTGTTCGCAAAAGTTGTCCTGGGCAAACACAGCCGTCTCCGTGTGGCTCAAGAAATGTGCTTCCAGTTACTTATTATCCAGCCTGCCCACACATTCTTTACAAACACATTATACACTGGAACCAACACATACCGTGTGGAATAATAACTCTAAATATATATACATGTATTCAGACACATAAGTATTGGTGCTTTCAAAGAAAGCAAAACATACCGCTACTTTTTAAAATATATTCTGTGATTTTGCAACATACTCTCTTTTATCATATTTTGCATCACACCCTTAATGTGTTTTCCATCTGTCTATTGTCTTCTATCTCTCAAGTCTGCGATCTTGAACTTTTTAAAAACCTTAGAATTGGCCATTCTGTCATATACCAAGTGTTGAATTGTCCTAGATAAGGGAGGGTTTTCCTTTGGTTGGAGGGGGCGGGGGGTGATAAAGAATTAGAGTTTCATTCTAAGCACTAAAAAACTTATTTAATCGTCAAAATTTGGATATTATTTGATCAATAAGGATTATGTAGTGTGTGACAAGGCAGGTATATAAGAGCGTAACTCAGGTGTAGGGCGATATTTGGCTACCCCCCAATTTTTTTGAAATGCATTATTCCGAATTATAATGTTCAGAAGTGCGTTTCGTTAGATTGCAACATTCACAATTTTGTAGTTACCGACGGCGCACACGCCACTTACCGCTGGAGATGCGACTCGTGTGACACTATTGCTAAACAGAATAAATTCATGTTTTACAGGTATGTTGGTAGCTGATCTGTATGTAAAAAGATAGTTTATGTGCAGTGCTAACGCTGGACAAGTATATTTTTGATTGTTTATGTCAGTTAATTGTAGTTTGGTGCGATAAACGAGGAGATGTAAGACGATCGTAATGTCACCACGGTATCGCAATGCCCCTGTGCTTGATTAGCTGAATTCTCCTGATAAATACAAAATTTTAAGTAAAGTACAATCATTTCTGGTAATTTGTTAGTCGTTGAAAGTTGCCAGATAATTTTAGTATTCATTTGCTGTACAACTTTACGTTTCGTGCATTTTCATATAAAGTCACATTTGAAGTTGCAAACTATAAAGTATGGAAGACCATTTGTGTTGTAATGCTGCATGATCACAGTTTATTGTGAACTGTAGTTATTCGCCGCTTACCACTGGAGATGTGACTCGTGTGACAATGTCGCTAGAATAAATTCCTATTTTACAGGCTATTGTGACAAATCCAGTTTCTGTCTCACTTCCCTCATCATACCCGTGTTACACAGGCTAGGGTGTTGACATCTTTATTCTGGGAGAAAATATCAACAATAATATTTTTCGATGGAATCGTTAAAAGAGATGTCGTTTAGAGTGTAGAGTTTAGAGAGGTGTTAAGATAAGAGTGTGTGTTAGATCGATCATGCGCCCATCCTGGGGGCATGCGCCACAGAGTCAGGTCCGGACCTCGGGCTCCCAGCCTTCTCATCAGTCAAACGGCTTTGTTATGGCAGTTGTTCCGCATCACTCAAACCCTTGTAAATTACCCAAGCCACCGGTAACACAATACTCACTATGCTCTGACTTCTTGCGTCCATGGCCAAATGGTTAAAGGTGCAGAGCGCTGGCCGGGGTCGCCCCCAATCGATATCACGTCCACACTCGCAGTGGTCACTTGACTCCGTGCTCATAAAAACAATTTGAGTGTAAAGTAAAATTATGAAGGGTGGAGCGTGATGAGGTCCGGTGTGCGGCTGTATGATTGACGAGGAGCTGGCAACACGACAGGGACTCCCCACTTGACCCGAGCCGGCCCGCTAAACCTACGCTCAAACAAATCCAGCAGAACCAAAAAGTGTAACCTGAACTTGTTTTTGTAAGCATCATCGGACACTTTGGATGTCAAGATAGTTTCTCTGTGATGCTCAAAATCTGATCGGCGTCAACAGGCGAAGAGCGCGGCTGAAAGTCCGAGGAGATCAGACTGTGAAAGCTGAAACCATCTTCATTTATAACTCTGACTGGCAACTTCTCTAGGTGACGAACTAATGTTAATTACTGCTCAGATATGTGATAAGGTTGTCTTCTTATCGTAAACCAATGCTTCTCTGATTTTCTTTATGCCTTCCAGAGGTACATTTCTTGTTTCACAGAATATGTTTCAAAAACAGAGAAGTCATGCCTTTCTACTCATGTATTGGTGACACTAGCTACACCTTCTGAAATATGAGCCTAAAATGTGTGCAAACTACGCTGCAGATATGGCATGATGACACAGTAGCTTGTGGAAATAACATTCCCTATGTCGTAACGACTCGTCATAGATGCATTCGTCAAAACTGAATAGTTCAAGTGGCAAAAGTCTTCATAGTGTAAAATGGTCAGTTTTGTCCCATTCCAAAGCGTTCATTTTTTACCACTGAAATCAGTGATCATGAAGTGAACTTTAACTTGCATCCTTTCCCTAAGAATGTGACGACAAACTAGATTTGTTTATTTGATAGGTGTTTTTCAACGTAATTCTCTAATATATTTCATATTAGACCCGGTATATCAAGGCGGTTTGGTTTAGCGAGCGGGAGGTGGGTCGTCCTGTAGGGCTTGGGGGAAACATGGTAACTCAGTCACGTATGTGCAAGGCTCATCTCTAATGGCGAAGTTGGATTTGAACGTGCGATGTCAAGGGTAAAGCCTCGGTCAACTGAACCGGGGCAGTCTAGGTTCATTAACATGTCAGTGTAAACTATATAATCCCAATAAATGTGAATGCTGCGTTTAACTTTGGTGCAACTGAAATGTTATCTAGTGAAATACATTCCATTCACCCCTCTCACTGTGAACCAACTTACTGAATTGTACATCTCTACCACCACGATCGGTTTGAATATGGCCGCAGTAGTTAGTGTAAAAATCAATGCCGTTTCCTCGGTAAAGCAGTTGTACTACATTCTGCCACCGGCTCTGTAGCTCTTCACACCGATGGTGTCAACGAAGAGAGCACAAACGCAACAACCGCGCATACGTATACTTGACCGAAGTTCAACGAACACCATAATCGACACGGCTGTTCCTTATTTAATCTACCGCCTGATAAAGTCTCCTTCACTTGTCTTCACATCGATGTTAAAATATACCAGTAATTGGCTGTAATCAGAAGCAACGTCGTCAACTGACCCGTATGCCGACTGGAGACACGGCAGGTTACGGGGAGGAGTCTCCTGGTTTATGTCAGACCATCAGCTTTACACACGACTGGCGGGAGGGGAAATTTCTCAGCATCTCATGCACACCATATATAGAGACATTCACTACTCAGTGTGGCTAAAGATGATGATGTGGATACAATGCATGGATGTATAAACAGCTTTGGACGAAAGACTCGAAATGACGAAGTGAATGCACACAACACGCAGACACCTATGCTTCTCAGGATGACTCCAAATGACGCCGTGGACACAATTTCCTAATGTTAGGGTACCACTATCGGAGAGGAAAAATGACAAACAGATGGCTTGTTCAGTTCTCAAACAGCGATAGGCCTTACACGAAACACAAAGACACTTGAACAAGTTCAATGCATATATCTGAACAAAATAAACAAGTTGTACAATTGACAATAATATGTAAAGCAATACAGATAATTACAAAAATGTATAATTTCTTGCTGATGATAGCGTCCAAATCCTGATGGAAAAAACACAAGCTCACAAAGTGCCACGTACAGAAAAATGGAGTACAAATTGAAATGTGTCGAATGATATGAAAGCCGGTATCTCCAAGCCCAACAAAATCCTTCCAAGTGGACTACAATAAAAATGATTGCTCTCAAGTGGACTTGAGTAAAAGACTGCTAAACTTCCACCTTCGTCGACCATATTCATAAATTAACGTAAAGAAAATTCTGGATGGTTTCAATGTGAACATGTTTACAACATGGGCATATCTTTCCGGAATGTACGCTCTATGTACAATGACACGAAACTCATAAACACAGAGGCCTCCAGAACGCGAGAATGAATTCCAGTGCAGGCTATAACGCCTACAGATTTCAAAGTCTAGGTCAGACACTGACCCGGTAAGCACGAAAACAAATAAAACAAGTATAATACAAAATTTCAAGGACGGAGTTCTCAACACCAGATGCATATGCTACTCTGGGTTGCTCCAGATGACGCCGTGAACAGAGTTGCACAAGCAAAAATGCTACTCAGGATAATTCCAAATGGCACAGTGTACACCAATGCGCGGATACATGTACTACTCAAGGTGATTACAAATGATGCCATGGACACAATTACACAGATACATAGGCTACTCTGACCTACTCCAAATGACCCCGTAAACAGAGGTACGCAGCCACATAGGTAACTTAGGGTAATTCCAAATGGCTCCGTGGACACAATAACGCAGATACATATGGTACTCAGGGTGACTCCAAATGGTGCAGGGGACACAATAACGGAAATAAATGTGCTACTCAAGGTGACTCCAAATGACGCCGTGGACACCAATACACGGGTGCATATGTTTCTGAGGGAGATTCCAAACGGCACTGTAGGCACGATTTCGCAGTGACATATGCTACTCTTGGTGACTCCAAATGACGCCGTGAACACAGTTACGCAGATACATATGCTTCTCGTGACTCCAAATGACGCCATGGACACAATTACGCAGATACATAGGCTACTTTTTTGCTTGACTCCAAATGACCCCGTAAACAGAGGTACGCAGCCACATACGCGACTTAGGGTAATTCCAAATGACGCCGTGGACAGAATTACCCAGATACATGTGCTATTCCGGGTGATTCCAAATGACGCCATGGGCACCAATACGTGGGTACATATGTTATTCAGGGTGACTCCAAATGGCACCGTGGACACAATTAGGCAAATGCGTACGTTTCTCCAATGGCTCCAAATGACGGCTTGGACACAATTACGCAAACGCATATGCTACTCAGGGTAGCATATGGGACCGTGGACACACAATTATGCAGATGTGTATGCTACTCCAGGTGACTCCAAATAACACCGTGGACACCGATACGCGGATACATATCCTACCCAGGGTAGCTCCAAATGGCGTTTCTTATGATGACTCTAAATGACGCCCTGGACACAATAAGCAAATGTTTGTATCATGGCGTTGAAACAGGCCTCTCGTATGCCAGCCCTGAACCAAAGTGGGCATTCCTGTTCAATATTCGCAAGACCAGTTTTCAAAACAACGTTTAGCAGAAACCATCAAATAACTGATAAAGTATTCCAAGTAAGCAATTAGTACGGAGTTATGCAAAGAGTAGCAATCGGCAGTTTTCAATGATGAAGGAAAGTCGCAAGGAATGTTATAGGGGAATGGATTAAGTGCGAGTAAACCGTACCGAGGATGACTCCAAATGATACCGTGGGCACAGTACACAGGTACACTCACAGGGCCTCCAACCCCAATCTTGAACACAATATGAACGTATTGTGAAATGTGTTTGTTGATTTACTTAATTTCGATGTACATGTGTGTACTTGTTTTTAATATTCGTCGATTTCTTTGCATAAGCGCGGTCGAGCTGCCCGGCCTATCAACCACCGCGGCAATGTTCTAGATATTTGCCGTGTGCACAAAATCACAGAACATTCCAGATCGGCTGAAGTTTCTAGAAATATCTGCTGTTGCAGGCGGAATATTTAGCTGAGAAACATTCGTGCAAATTTTTACCAAATTTTCGTGCCATATCATGCTCATTTAATTTTGGAACCGCGTGATGTGGTTTGGTACTGATGTTACAGGGGTGCCCCTGTAGTGACGATGATTTTCTATTTATTCCGTTTAAAAGAATTGTAGAGTTTTAAAAAAATATTTAAGAACATCACTGGAAAAGTTCTATGGGAATTAATTAAAAGGAGGGAGTGTGAAAAGGCTGAAAGTGCCAATGGCTAGCACTGTCCTTTGCAGACACAAGGCCATTAATTTCAAAGAGCTGCTTATAGCTGAAATATGTAGTACATATGAGATCTATGGATACTTTCATGAACTGTTTATCATGTTTAAATATCTGATATTATTACAGAATTGTGTATGTAAGACAAAAACACATTTTTCATGTAAATGACAAGAAAGGCTATGAACCACGATGCCTTTGTCCAAGCCATTAGTCGCTAACCACTACACTAAACTCGACAGATAATGACTCCGACATGTTTTCGGCACACATTAACGTGTAAGATAGGTCGTGTCAATCAAAAGACAAAGTCACTGTTTTAACATGATTGAAGTGGAGCCCCCCAAAAATGTTTTGCATAAAGATCAAACTCATTGGAATACAAGATTTCTCGCCTTATCATACCTCCTCCTTTAGTGGTTGACTTTATGAACATTTAAAGGAATAGATGTTGTGAGTTTCAGTTCAGTTGAAGAGGAGAGAAGACTGGTTATTAGGTTTCTTTCTACAAGAATCAAGAATAATCCCAGGTGTTCACGAGTCACAGAGATGCAAGAGTAGGTTCTTGTACATGCTTTGTTACACACCGAAGTTTTCAACAAAGGAACTTCATCATTTTGACAAGGTCTGACGGATCGGCCATTTAACAGGCGGGTAATCAGCGATAGGCAGGCATGTCAGATTGAGTTTGTGGGGAGAACAACTTTAGAATGAGTGACCGGTCAACTCAGTCACTGTACTGTTATCGGCCTGGCACCGCAGAAGGCAGACATGCCGACTACCTTGTTATCGCTCTGCTAGCAAGATTCAGGTACGAAAGTATGTCCGGGTTAAAACGGTAAAACTAGTTTAAGTGCCGGCGTTGTCAGCGGGAATGTAAGGTTAAACAACGAGACTTATAAAACTGTCACTATTCTTCTGGCGGGGTCAATCTTCTTGTACCATTCAGTGTATGGACTTACGTCTCTAGTATCACTCAAAGCTCTGGTAACTTTATATCAGGCGAAAAGCGGCTTAAAATTGGCTGTTGCCGACAGATGAGACAACGAGTTTTGCGCCATTCTAATGCCTTACATCACAGAATCTCAGAAAGCATACGTTCTGTCACCTCACACCAACACATAAAAAATAAAGGCTAGACAGTCATTGAGATTGAAATACATGTGCTTTCCATTTTTTGCAAAACGTCAGTTTCTTTTATTCTGCAATGATGTTGGCTAAAACTTCGTTTGAACAAATGTACAATCGAGAATTACATTCTTGTGATAAAGTCTTACGTGTAAAATTCTTACGCTGGTTACAACGGGTGAATATTCCTTATTTATGAACAAAGAACACAGTAAAGTAACATTTCACACTTTCAAGTTCTATCCCACACGAGGCAAATTTTTGGATGATGAATGTTTGTTTACAAGTGAATGTTTATTATCTCTGTGTGATAGTCCAGGTGCAGATAACTTTTACAGGTGCAACCGATCTGGTCCCTGATCCCCATACAATGAAAGGCGCTTTTATTTCTACATAGGTATAAATTGTGGTTTTACAAATGTGTGGGGTTATTTCCTACAATATACAGTAACCAATAGTTTATAACAGAGTGAGATATTTTGACAAACAGTGTCAGAGTTTCTGACACACTTGTCAGCATTCCATGGGCAGCCGTAGGCCATCTGGTCAGTCTAACCGAGTCTGAAACCCCCAAACTTTGACACTTTACGTACATTCAGCATTTCTGGGTTGGGAGTGATTGCCTCCAGATTGCTGTCCTTATATGCGCCTAAACAAGTTCACAGGAACACAGCAGGGGGTTTTAACATCTTGTATACACCAAGAAGTAAAAGCATGGACACTGCCTTTTCAAAATAGTGAATTGTTGTTTAAAATTAGCGTGTCAACGAAAACGACTAGCACGTGTGGGGAGAGTAGTGTGGGCTTAACAGAGAGGCGGGACCAGAAACATTTCCCCACGTGTTGGTCCATCTAGACTGTAACTGGCCTGATAGCATTCTGGTAGTTCTACACAACCATTCAAACGAAGGGGACTAGATGTGCGTTCGCAGAATTATGCTCCTCTATTTCTATATTGCTTACGCTATAAGGATAATACATGTGTATACTAAATTTGTATCAGTCATAACCAATCGTTCAAAACATATGCTAACAATTGCCATATCGCTCGCTTGCCAACCTAAACAGTTAGGACTAATTTTATACCGTAGCGCACCCATTAAAGTCTAGCAGGGCTCTAATACAGAAGGCATCTCAATGCTGGTTATTATTGTTACGTCATATGGTGGGTGGGTCTATAATAACAGGACTAATATGGAAGCCATCTCAATTCTGGTGACAATGATTACCTCATATGGTAGGTGAGTTTGGCTGTCTTGCCCTGTCTCCAGCATCCCTGCGTTAAACAACACATGGGGGTGATCACACCATTGTTATTGACACAGCACACGTTCAGCGCACCTGTTTTTATTTTCTCCCGAACCACTTTAATTTACCTAAACAAATCTCGGATCTCTGACCAGTGGTCCTTCCACATATTTGCAAGATTCTCAGCCAGTGTTTGTTCAAAGGCAAGTAAACCGGAAATACAAATAGAACTAACACTTGTACAGACCCATCCACTGACGACATCACCAAGTTGACAGTCCGACAAGTACAAAAACAGTTGTGAAATATAACCATTGTCAGTTCTGTTCGTCAAGGCGTTCTGGCCACTAAGGGTTAATCTGAAAGATTTGCTAATTTATTTATAGGTCTAAACTTGCAACTTCCAAGTTCATAGATAAGATTCTTGACTAATGGCGTTATTATAAATTGCAATTACCATCACTGTGTTTTAAACTGTGTAAGCCAAGGTGCTAGGGCCTCTAAGCCTCTCAATTGATACTTTTTAACACTCGCACGAACAGATAGAATAAAACCAGAAATGAGGTGAACTGACATAAACCCGGTTTTTCAAGGTTACATGTGACCATTTGGCAACTATCATACTGTGGTCGTGCCCTAGTATTACTCTCTAGGCTGTAAGCCTTTATATCAAAAAATTCGGCTCGTGTGTGTAAGTTTATGAACTATTACCAGGATGATTATTAATGTTGGTTGGAAGTTTAGTAATACAGCTACGACAATGGGTGAACGCACAATACAGCTTTAATTTCGCGTGCATCGTGTATAAAGTAAAGTCGGCAAAAACGGGGTTGACATGTTTGAGTGTCTGGATTCCAATCACTGGCGTCCATGGACCAGGTGTGAGAATGTCTGCCTGCCTCCCTGCTTACTCACACAACAAACAGAACAGACCTGAGGAATGGACCTTAAGTAGTTACAGGGGTGAAGCAGGCTTGTAACGGCTTTTGTTTTTCCATGACGCCCAATCACAAAATAAGAACTGCTGGCGTTCCAGCAGTCAGTGGTAATACAAAACATCTAGGCGGCCAAGGTTTCTCTAATAAGACGGTGTAAAAACAAAAGTGCTTGGTGTTTAGTCTGGAATATAGAGACTTCTTTTTCTGACTGCGCCTTATATCTCAGATGACTTTGAAACTTACCAAATCTAGGCTGATAAGAAGCATTCGTAGTATACCAGACGTCAACCATAATGATCATTTCAGGTCAATAATCAAAAGAATTATCACCAAAGAATTAAGAAAATAATTAAAACGTCGTTCAACACAAACCTCCAAAAAATTAACAAAATATTTAAAGCGTCGTTCAACACAAACCACCAAAGACGGATATATTATATAATCAATGATGATGTAATGATGCCAAAAAGACGGTAAATTCAATCATTATTCAAAGGGAATGTCCACGGTTATACGGAATTAGACACAATTAGGAAATAAAACAGAGCTTTCGACAATTTATAAATTCAGCAGTTCACACTGGCAAAGATGAAGCCCTCGTTGTGCAGTTTAAAGTTCGGGAGTTCCAAAGTCAAATATAGTTCCCGCTTCATCTGTATGCCGCAGTACAGGATCTGGACACTGAAGTATTTTCAACATATTGCTCAAACAGCTTAGAAGACAAAATAGTCTCTCATCCGTGGCAGGAATCATTGTTTGTATATGGGAGAACATTTCACGTAATCATTACTTTTATAATGTAAGCGTCAAAAAGATAATCCTCGTTTTTGTAACTGTCAGGGATACACCGTATATTCAGCAGATTTGTTCGTAGTACTTAACCAGCCATAAATATTCAGTGATACACGCTCAGTAAAACTGTCTGGTGCATTACATGAGGTAGGTTCAAAAGTTACCCTCCCGGTGTTTATGTTAACTCTTAGCTCGACGGTATGGAACCGATGTGTAGCGCTTAATTACATTGTCATTCAAACACTTCAGCACGTTGGCCGAGACCCTTACTTACAGGCTGTGGTAATG
Organism: Acanthopleura granulata; assembly: GCA_016165875.1. Taxonomy (NCBI): domain Eukaryota; kingdom Metazoa; phylum Mollusca; class Polyplacophora; order Chitonida; family Chitonidae; genus Acanthopleura; species Acanthopleura granulata. Next base: position 28,056,040 of record JABBOT010000002.1, read on the forward strand.
ACATTAACAGGCCAGTTAAAGACATTTGTCTAGACACCGGCAGAGTGAAGTCTCTAGCACAGCTGTCCGACGCGGTGAAGAAATCTGTAATTTGGCCAAAGCAGGTCGGATGGCTGCACTAAGGAAATTCAACTGGAATGTCTACAGTAACGAAAACCGTCAATTACATTTAGTGTTGTTGATAAACATGGCACTTATCACGTGAAACGGCTAAATGGTTTGACAAACAAAGGGTTGTGTTGAACTGTGCTCAGAGCACTGGCCCTCTTGCATACGAGTGATTTTCAATCATACACCAAAATAATACCACCGTGGCCAAACGATTCATATGTTAAACATGAACATGTATAGTATTGCCAGGTAAACACTTTTTACGTAAAGCATACAACTTTTTATGCCATAGGATGTGTTCTATATTAACACTGGCACCGACTAACAAGAAGTGGAAGTCACGCAGCATGGGGTAAAAACTTCACCCACTACTACACATTAATCTAAAAACTGAAAATGTTTTTAAAAAATAGAAGCCAAGAGTAAGTGCCAATTTCGCCTATACGCCTAAACAGCACACTGACCAAATGGCTCTTCTCGAAAAAACACTTAACGTAATAAAGCAAACCGTAAATTCTGAGCAAAAAATAAACAGTTATCGTCGGGTCTGCGCTCAAGACCATAAATGTCAACAGAATTTATTACTGGGGTCAGCGTGTTGAAAAACTAGGTGGACTGATTAGTCAGAGCTGAGATCGCATACCGACTGTCAGAGTTTAAGGGCCGCTAGGGTCACGTGATTGGGGCTATCTATCCCTCGGTATCTCACCCTACCTATTGAAACGTCTATCTGGCGGAAAGGAGGCCAGCAATGACACTTCGATTTAACACGATATGACTGAGCTGAATGGCACTCGCACATAATATGGTGTTACGTGTTCACATGAGGGCAGTGCTGTTGCAGATTGTGTCATAATAACCAAATACTTGCCGAGGAAGGAGAGAACTACCACAATTTCCCGAGTATGTCGAAAACAACTATAATTTCTGCACGTTTTTTCAAGTATTTTTCACGCCACATCATGTTTAGGTGCAGAGTGATGATCGATGTTTGGCCATACGCGTTGTCTTTCAACATGTTTAATTTAATGGTGTAGTATAGCTTTCTCTTAACTGTCCACTCTGACTGAAATCGAATCCGCTCGTGTAAATGTCTTATCTCCTCAAGAACGATACATCATGGACATGGCTTCGACTCAGTCAACATTTACAGTGACCATCTGTAAGATATTACAGTGTCAGGTCAGGGGAAAAAAGGAGGAGAAAACTTATTATATGTATATTCTGATGAAACTGATGGTGCCAGTGTTGGTACTAATAGAGGCGTTTGATAGATGAGGGCCGTGGGGCAGTTCTAGACGAACAGCAGAAATACATCCAGGTTAACGTCTTGACTCGAAGGGCAGCTCGCGTATATCTGATATACCCCCGGGATTGTTCTATCTGGTGAGGGGTTCCCCCGACATGATCCACCCAGTCCCCAGGGAAACCAAGGCTTTCAGAAAAGCGCCACCAACAAATGGATCCAAGCTGTTTGTCATCTTAATGCAGTATGCATCGGGAAATGGCAAAACATGAAAATCCAATCTACAGCATTTTCCTTTCAAATAAATAGAACAACAAATTTCCCTGGCATCTACAAGCATGCTTTGTTCTTTACAAGAATCCTACCAGAAGCCATTCCGTGTGTCAGAAACAATGGCGAGCTTAACCATTTCCAGCGGAGCTTCCATTCCCACGGGACACGGCTCATAGAGAAGGAAAACGAACACTGTGTTAGTTTCCTGGGGACTTTTTTTAGTGGTACGACAGCACGGAAGGAGTATCGATATTTAGACCGCAATATATGCCTTCCACCATATAAGGTCTCTCTTGGAGATATCTAGCTGTCAATCGCCATTGCGCGCTTGGGTTACACAAAACAGCCCTCACTAAAAACACACGCGGTTTCCACACGACGTGGCCACCTTCGTCTTTATTACAGCAGCAAATTGATCTGCTGCATTTGTATCACACGGCCGTGAGACGTCAATATCTGACACACACGCAGGCTAGTGGCCACGTTGTCCTTTGTACAGCATTCAAATCCACGCCCGTGATCTCTTAAAAAGGATTTTCGTCCACCAAAATTTCTTGTGGGAACACTACAAACTCGATATTCCCGGTATTGGAATTGCAAATATAACACCAAGTACAACTGAAAAATCATGTTACTGTAAAGATGATGTTCCATAGTAGAATATGATCTTTAATTTCGCTTTCATCAATCAATTTCTCTCTTTAATCACAGAATATTAACTGCGATATGTAGTCTTATAATTTGGCTATTTTTCTGTTTGGTTCAAGTCGTTTCTCAGGATTATGTCTATAACTAAAGTAATATTTTATCTATCATGGAAATAATGGCGCAATGCGTAAAAGAAAAGAGTTCACTAAATCTCCACACTGTTTGACCCTGAATTCAAACGGGTTCTTGTTGAACTGATAATAGAGGCGTGTAACGATGCGTATACAAAACTTGTTTCATTTGCTATGTGGCGTACCAGCTAGACTATTTTCACGAAAGGCTTTGATTGTCAAACGCCGGTCAATTGCCACGAAAGACGACTATTTCCCTACAGTAAATAGTCAGTATATATATATGCCCAATTTGTTGTGTCGTTGTTCTTTAATTGTTATGAGGACAATGAAAATTTTTCTCGACTTCAGTAACACGTTGCTTTTTTAAAAATGTCTGAACTATACCAAAGAAATCTTTAGATTTTCATGTCAGCAGATTTCTCCCAGAATAAATTCTGTAACGTTTGCTTTTGTGATAGCTGTTGATCCACAACACACTCGCTTTTTATATATTTCATTTAGCCAACTTCGGCTTAAGCTATCCTACATATGCTTACCCAAATACACATTCAGTGTTATATATATACATGTAAGTCATCATACAGCGGGCCCAGTTTTCCCCTGCACTGTAGGCCTTGCGTACAATGTGACCCGTACAAGTGCATAGCTCTGCTGGCGGTTGTGTGGTAATAAAACCCTTTATTTGTATAAAGCATCAGGCATGTTTAATACAATTACATGTACTAGTTCACCTGGTAGCTGAGAGCAATGTGAACAAGACAAACCAGAGTTGTCCAAGGAACTGGAATGGAGTCTGCTAACTCCTCAATGTAAGAATCCGTTGCTCGTGATTTTATCTCAGCACGGATCTTCAATCGAATTATATTTGGCTGAAAGGCCGTTCCCTTAGCACAACACAAAAAACTTTAGGATTGGTCTTTTTTGAAACGCGAGCCCCGTCACGCGACGAGCTGGCCCGATTGTTTATTTGTATAACAGTACTATGTTTTCTGCAGTTGACGGGCATACCAGCTAAACACAACCACGTGCGGGCCCAGGAGGGTGGCAGAATTTAGTCCCCAGTTTAGGATGACGGACAAATAACGATCAGTGGCGCCCATAGCGAGCTACAATTACTACACATCGAGGGGATTTTTCCGAAGCACTTGAGAAGTAATTGGTATTGTACACAGGGTACTACCTGGGGGATGGTAACACTATCTGCCGGCATATGGCTAACACGGACCTGCCCAATGAAAGATCTCTTTGTCCGCGCTCAAGGTTTTTTAAGTGTGTATACATGAAGTACTCGAAGTCCAGATATGCAGCCATTTTTCTGATATATCTTAATCTAATATACACTTTTGAGTGTCCCAGCATGCTTTTATCACACAAACACTGCCACACCGTGCATCTCACATCAGTGTTCGATGACCTCATCGGAAGAAAAATGCTTTCTGTTAAATTCTTTTTCTGTTCTTTCTGGAACGTCGAATACGGTGACATATTCGGGATTCTGGATTTGTGGATTCTGGGGTGTTTTGCATGGCTTGTGTGGTTTGGGGTTTCTAGATGTGGAAATTCTGGGGAGTTTTGGTCTGTGGGTATTTAGGTGTCTGTGTTGACTCTGAGGTATTTTGTTTTGTGGGTATTGTATGTACCCGAATGTGTGGAATCGAAGGTGTTTTGGTTTGGGTTTCTGGCTGTGTAGATTCTGTGTCGTTGGGGTTTGTGGGTATTTGGTTTTCCATGCCGATACGTAGATCCCATTTCTGTTGTTGTGGTTTATTAACATGAATGTGTGTATTCTCTGGTATTTTAGTTTCTGGGTATATCAGTTTGTAGGTGTATGGGTTCTATTGTGTCCTTATATTGGTTTCTTGAGTGTTTGCTTAGGTACAGCATTATACTAAAGTGATATGTAGGCCTCTGTGAGGAAAACGTTAACTAGCAAAGGACGATACAAGTTGTTTGCAAATTATGAAATGAAGTAGATGGCTATGAGTATTTTAGTGCAATTCTATTTCCATTGAAGACTATTCAAAAACTATATCTGAAAACTGAAACTGTACCCATTGCAACTGCTTTTGTCGTAATAGGTCAGCAAGAAAGAAGAAAGTTTTCAGGATGAGAGTAAATGCATATAAGCTACTACAGAACAATGGTACGTATGTCCTGTTTTATTTTAATATGTTTGCTATCATGGCTATGATAACCAACTAACCTCACAATTTCGTACCTTTCTTGACCTTTTGTAGCCGAAGTTTCCACAAAATGGTAAGAGTTCCATATCGTACGAAAGAGTTGAACGCAATCATATGTATCTGTGTTACATCAAGCTAATCCTAATGGCTCGAGGAAGGCACGGGTCACACCACGTCAGTCTTATGTTTACGTTGGACGCCTGTGAAGCCAGCATTCTCCACCACATGCTCCAGCCGAGTTTATAAACCACAGATATCGTCCCAATCAAATTTGAGTATATCAGTGATTCTGATCGTCGACAGGTCACGTGAGCGGTACCTCCTATATCGATATCTATATTTATATAGCAGTTTGCCGGAAGTGGTAAGCAGATCTTTCTGATTATGACGAAGAGCTATAATTAGAATCTCATTTTCGAGACGCATAGTCCCACGAATTTGGAAATCTCTAAATTACATGATTATCAACACCATTGGTACAGACAAACCGTCCATACCTCTCTGATCTAGACTTATTATGTTCACTATAAATCGTTCTCAAACCCGTAAGTGATGCCACTGTGCCTTAGTCAGTTTTAACATTGCAGTATGGAATTGTCTCAGACATTCGTATGATTAAAATCAAGTTGTTATCTTCGTGGGACGCAGACTGGACTAACGGTCTCGCCGCCAAATTATCCTCGTTTTTAATGACTTCTAGGTTCTCTTATTAATGTTGAACATAAAATCGCCGCATTCCCGCAGACTATAGGGTGGTTTGGGTGATGCCAGACTCGCAGTTATGGAATCTGGTCAATCGGAAGACGCCGGTCATCCCAGCGGCCCGGCTGTGAGGGAGACGATACCTGCCCCGGGGTGCCGCTGATAGGGGTAGACGGTTAGCACCAGACACTCGAGTAAGCTTCATTGATATTGCACTGTTAGTCTGTCTTTGACCGCTATCTCCAGACGGCGGAATACTCCATTTGGTGAGACACCGAAGGCGGCTATATTATTTGGAGGAATTTCTCCTCTTAGACGTGATCGTCAAGACGACATTGGCTCCGTAAAAAGAGCTGGTCTCCTGAAGCGTAACAGACCTCACGAGATGTTGCGCTCCACTCCATCAGATAACCTTTTTCTACTTAGGGAGATAACTCTTCTTCTGTCATGGATGATTTGGTCAACTGACGTTTTGCTTGTCTAATTATTTCACTGCATTATGTAAAACTGCATTCGTTTCACACTGTGTCCTTTATTTAATTTCTTGCTTATATGGGAATTACCAAGACTTGCTTTCCAAATCACAGTTATACGCCAAACAACTCGTCCACAGTTGATTGTTCCTTTAATTACATGCAACATTCTCCCATCTGGCAATCTATTTTCCTCTGCTAGATTTATGGCCTGCAAAGTCCAATAAATTGTAGGCAGCTGACGTCAGATTATCTTATGTAAATCCTTACCTTAAATCTCTTTTACTTCTTTATTTATTTATTTACTTACTTACTTACTTATTTATTTATTTCATCGGTGTTTTACGCCGTACTCAAGAATATTTCACTTATTCGACGGCGACGAGCATTATGGTGGGAGGAAATCGGGCAGAGCCCGGGGGAAACCCATGACCATCCGCATGTTGCTGGCAGACCTTCCCACGTACGGCCGGAGAGGAAGCCAGCATGAGCTGGACTTGAACTCACAGCGACCAAATTTCTGGGATACTTCGGGGTCATTGCGCTGCGTTAGCGCTCTAACCGACTAAACAACTGAGGCCCCCTAAATCTCCTTTATTCTGAAATGCTATGAAGATAATGCTGTTTCATGGTAACAATAGTCGGCAAAATATTACTGACGCTGATCCTTAAAAAATGGACTCTAAATAAATCCCTTGATCATTTTGTCTCATTTTCCACGCATTTCATAATGATTGTTTACATATCCACTTTCAGGGGTGAAACATGAGGTAAGGAAGGGTTTAGGCCCTTTACTTTATTGCTTTACTCGTCCCACCTATAGTATTTAGTTCTGTTCACTTTAGTAAAACTGTAGAGCACTTTAAAAGTCATTCAAACCATTAAGAATATCGCGATGTTTCCTCTCACTTGTATCCGTACCACATGGAAGCCAGAGCTACATCAACTGCAATATTTCTCAAATTTTCTGAAAGGTTCTTAATTTCTTCAAAAGCATGCCTTATAGCTCTTGTTTGAAACCCTTGTTCGGGATTTGGTTGTCGAAGTTTAAATCAGTCAACTCGATGAGAATCGGTTGTCTGTCTTAGATCAGCAGTACAGACAGCTCCTCGGTTTCCTAGAGTCTGTGAGATCCCACACCGAGCGCTACTGTGTATGTTATGTGATGTTATCACTGTGACAACCGAAACCATCTACAGCAGAGTTATCGGTTTATAATCCCGGCAAATCCACAAGTCGTGTAAAATAATACAAGATATCTAATCTCCATCAGGGGGGAAATTTTCAACTCCGAGTGGCAAGAGTGGAGATATGTTGCGATGTTGTCTGTGCGTGGTATGGTAATCTGTAACTATTGCTGGAACCTTGCATGGGTACAGGCGGCAGACGCACGGCTTGCGGAGAATTGTGATACTGTTAATCGCGTTGTATACTTCAGTAAAGTAAATAACTCGAATAGATTTTTAGGTGCAACATCCCAGAAACTTTTGTTGCACCGCTGAGAAAACCTCAAATAGTTTTGCACGCTAAACTGAGAATAATTGTATGAATTACTCGGCCTTAAAGGCCTCACGGTTGATCAATAGTCTCGAAAAAATACGCTCCACACTGAAACCAACAACTCTATCTCAAACACGTTTGGCGTTGCTAAATGTGTGTTGGTATTTTATTTAATTATCTTTTTCTTTTTGACGAAAACACTTAGATGCACATTTCCATATACCTGGAGTACTTGGAAGTTAGTTGTTGGTGAAATGGTGAGGGAACAGGCGTGTAACTGTTGCATATTCAAGAGGTAGGAGGGGTACATGTCCATACATGTCCCCAACAAAGTCATCTAGCGGCATGCTATTTACACACCATGGATACTATGGATAACTACAGGCCTATATGGAACAAGCAAGACCGCCAAAGTGTACAGATATCTCTGTCTAGTTCTAGAAAGGTTACAATTTGAATTTGGTAATATGTGAGTACTCTATGAAAGCCCCTGCTGTTCAGTGTCGTTCTGTTCAGACCTCTCATCACTGGTAGCCATAAGTAATCACGGAAGTTTAATGAAATCGCGCAAGAATGATTCCAACAGCATTTCGTAATTGGGCGTCAGTGAATAAGGCGTCCCACATATTGCTTAACACAACCTCCCCGCAATGCCCTGACAACTTATTCTATCAGTCAAGGTCACCATGAAATTATTTAATCCCTTCACAAAGACAGATCTGGTCTGAACATCTATCAGAAGGCTGGAAACCGATGGCGTTAGAAAACCGCTTAGGGGAGGATAATTGGTGAAGCACAATCATCAATCACTCTAACTGATGCTAAAACCTTATTTGTACTGACGGAGCTGTATTGTTTAGACAAGTGTGTTTGTTCTTCTCATTTACACCACTGGGGCTGGAACTTGTTACATCATGACTGGTGACGTGATGACGTCAGGTCTGGCTGAACACGCCTCCGGACCTCCTGGGCTGACACTGCCCTGGCCAGCACGGAACCATACAGGTTAGCTATCTTATCAGCTAATTACACCATCTGTCCGACGTAATCTCAGTCTTGTTAACCACTGTCTGTGAGAATACGCCGCCTCACTTAACACTTGACTGAATCAACGGTACCAGTGGTGATAAAAGCTGATACATGCATGGCTAGGTTATACGGGGGCAATTGACTACGTGCTTAAGGCACCTCCAGTACTAGAATCGTTGTATGAAGATGAGACGTTAGAGCTGCTCGTTTCGTCACCACGAAATTGCACTTTTTAAGCCAATAAACAGCTGTTTCGAGTTTGACATGAACTGAAGATGACATTCTGCGCACGCATTCTGAATGTATTTGCTCGATAGTGGTTTAAGACTTTGCTCAAGTAGACATTAACTTACTTGATCGAAAAAAGACGACCGTGTTTTAACGATGGTGGAAACGGGATGATTTTGAAGAAACGTGGACAAACGTGGTAATCTGAATTTAACGCATATTCACGAATGCTAGTTGCAAATTGGTCAATTCATACACGTATCCCGGACAACGACTCAAATACTATGCCCTCCAATATACCTCCAACTCATGGACCAAACACAAATGCACATGGAATGGTGTAATTCCCGCGCAGATTGTCTCTGCGTATTTAACCTATTGCTGTGTATTCAGTAGAAGGCGCCAGGTTAATGAAACCAGGTCAGAAGTGTTAATGTGGGTATAATTGCGTTAACAGGATGAAGATGTCGGAGTTAGGATATCCGACAGGATTACACATACACTGGTAATGTGTCCAAGAACCCAGACCTGTAAGGCGACCTCAGCACTCACGGGGCTTAGCTAGCACTAAATCTATCGTGTTACACTTTGGTAGGGTTATAAAACTGATAAGACAGGACAAGGGCTAACCTGGACTGTGACTTCCACCGCCTTTATTGCTGAAAGTGTTCACCCAATAGATAAATCGGGGAGTTGACTCTGATAATCACATATTACCCGTCAACCACAAAGGGTTCTCCAGATCCTCAACAGCACTATTCGCTTTTTCAAAACACAAAGATATATATTTATAAATAAGCCGGTAAAAGAGAAGGAGATATCAGTTGAAATCGTCCAAGAGCGAAATCGCCAAAGACAAATCGTCCAACATAGAGTGAGTGAATGAGTGCTTGGGGTTTAACGTTGTACTTTACAATATTTCAGTTATATGACGACGAGGAGTCTTTCTGGTGTGTACATATAGTGAGTCTTCCTGTGATAGTGGGAGTCCATGCCGCGAAAGTGCTACCGCCGCTGGAACATCACGTCGAAGACACCAGACATGACACCCCGAAGAGTCACATGGTACTGACACCGGTCCGACCAGTCCTGTTTCTATGCTCTAACCGCTTCATGCTGTGCGCCACGCAAGGCAGCAACTAGTAACCTTTTTAAAGTCTTTGGTATGACCGGACCGGGACTTGAACCTGGATCTTCCGACCTCGCTGCAACATATAGAGCATATTGTCCAATATACTTTGTGACACATGCATAAGAACACCTTTAAAGTCTTGCATGGACAAACAATTAAAAAAAAAATTAACCGAAACGTTTGGTGGCTTTCCGAAAGTGTGTCTATTTAAAATGGAATACACACCCATGGACGTTAACAATAGGAAAGATATCCAAGATGAATCCTTGCTAAATCTTCGTTTCAAAATAACAACTTGAGTGACTGAAAAGTTGCTGCATGGTATCTACTGAAAAAATCTAAGGACACCTCTGACGCTGAGTTTACCCACTCTCCCGTAAATGGTGTACGTCCTGTTCATTGCTCCCACTTGACATTTTTGGGTAATTTAATTAATCTGTGAAAAGGTTACCAGAAGTAATATTCCCACTAAAGGCTATAAGCGCAACTTCATCGACCTTTTGTTTTAAAAGACATCAACTCTTCTCATAATGTCTGAACGAGTTAATCCACAGATGAAGGTCTTAGAAACCTCGGATTGATTTATAAAAACTTCTTTAATATTTTTCCAACTCAAGTGAATACTGTTCTGTTTTTGTTAAACGTCCAATTCTTTGTTCTTGCATGTAATTGAGATCCAGTGACGTATACCCTCTATTCGTGGAAACATGTGATCTCCATGCATGGTTGTATACAGTTTTTATAAGAATAATTTTAACTTTTACACATATAGAGAGCCTGTGTACAGATGTGTTAAGAATGATGTGCATCCCCATGGTATTCGGTCGGGCTATAAACTATGCATACAGTATACTATGACACCGTGCAGTTTATTGTTATATATAATCGGTGCTGAAAAGTGCTTTAATGGTTTACAGTCAAGCCTTCGTTTACAGCTTCACACGGCTTAGGTGGTTTACAAAATTACTAGGCCTAAACAGGCTTATCGTGAAGAAAGCTTTATGTATTATAAGAGCTTCTATATTTATTCCGTGTCTTTACGCCTGATAACGGGTTGAGCTTTGTATATACATACTGGCCTGGTGATTACGTGGCGGGTCGAATTCCCGTGAGAGGTCAAATAAACTTGGTAACCGGCAAGCCTATCGGCAGACCTTTCATGTTCGTGATTGATCACTCACAAAGATAATGCAGTTTGAAGTTTTCATGTGACAGTTTAGAGCAGTGTACTCGCTGCCCGGCAAAAGTGTACATTAAAACGTAAGCATACGAGAGGTTCTCAGATCCAGCACGTTCTTCATCCAGCCATCTGCCATCAAACCACACTAGCCTACGTATGAACAGTATATCTCTTGATTTCGTGTATACGTTGTCTTGGAATTCTTCGTTTCTCAATAGGCTTTTCTGGTACAGGCTTTTGTCTACTTATCAAGTTATTTTCTTATCAGTTTATATATTTATACTTCACATTTAGTAATATTGTAGATAAATCCAGGCGATTCTCTGGTTGACAAGTCCAGTTTATAACCATAAGATGTGAGTATATGGCATATACTATAATATAGTATAATAGTGTATAATGGAATGGATTACTAGTACTTGACTTTTTGGGTCACTCAGTGATTGGTAATTTTATTGATTGATTGACGCCGTATTCAATGATATTTCACATCTACGATCAAGACTGATCATTTCTACTGGGAGGGGAAAACCAGAATGCGAACAGTATAGGCTTATAAGTCATCATCTTTAGGCAAGAACTAACAAAGTAACATATGACGCGTAAATCTTCACCTTCATTTTCTTCATGGTGAAGTGCAGTGTGTATGACATATTGGTGAAGTTAAGTGATTTCACTGCCACCAGTCAGTAATGACCCCAGAACACTCCCGAAGGCATGAGAGTCTGGACTTTCCCTGTCCAAGGTTTGGCCTATAATGCCTACAATACCAAGTACCTCCACCAATGGTTGTTTAGTAATATCGGACCGCCTCTGTCTCGGCATAAGTGTCATGGTCAAAAATGTGATAGGAAACAGATCTATTGCATAGATAAATGTTTATTTGACTAATTCAAAGATAAGACAATCTCTTGTAAATATTCTGTGAAGTTTGTTTATAGATGTATTACAGGGCACTCCTTGAGAGACAAGCTGCCGGCCCGATGAGATGATAAGCATTGGTCGGCATGTTCACAGCCAAATTAAACGGATTCCTGATAGCAAAACAAGTATTAGTGCGCAAATAAATAACAGAAGATTGTTTGAATTTAAGTATAAGGCGTTTCACTGAGTTTTACTGAGCTATCATATTTTGATCCTTTTATCCCAAAAGAAGGTTATAAATTGTTTTCAGGAAAGCCATATTGCACTACCTTAAACAGAGACTGCAGAATGTTGACGGACCAAAGTCTGCTGTTAGGCCTACTATAGTCTCTTACACTGGCCTGGTGGAATTAACAAAGACAAAGTGATGACTAGAGGGCATCGTGCTATTCGACTACCCAAGCAGGCGTGAACCTATAACCAACCACCATGCAGGGGTGGTAGTTCAGGACCCTTTCTCTGCATACATATATCATGTCAGTCAATAAACAGACAGCTGGATATCCCACAGGTGATGTCGGTAAATCACCGTAGCTCAGACTAATCGCCTTGTGTTGTCAGAATACGACCAGTTTGATTATTTCCGAAGGACTTACATTTCTTTGACGCCTATACCTGTGTCCATTGGTCTTAACATCCGAGTTTATCATCTCAGTTAATGCTCGTCTTTTTTCTCACGCAAAGTTGCAACTCCCCGTGAGATGGCTCCTGTCAGAAGTTCTCTAACCCTTGATGGATGAGGTCGTGTGTTCGAAACCCAGTCTCGCTGGTTAGGTTGCCCAGGCACATCAGACGGTCTGTCCGGTTCCTGGTGAAGGGTTCTGGACGGATAATTTTACTCTCTCCTCTGTTACACATGACCGCCGTAATACAAGTGAAAAATTCGTAGACCAGATGTTACACACCAAATAAATAAATACATAAATAAATAAATAAATGATAAAACGCCAGCAGCTCAACTGTGTTGCTTCCCAATCATCTTCCTGTTTTAACAACTCCACCCAGGAGGTGGGTGAAGTTTTCACCGGCGTTTATTTCACAGTGAGCAACGGTGAAACTTATGCAGAATGCAGGGTTGTGCGGGGTTGGCTTAGAGCTAAGGAACAATCCATTAAATTGTCGATTTCGATTCCGGAAATTTTTTTTAAACTTTTCGCCACCATTGTCTAATATAGGAGAGAAATACAGAATTTATGCATTAGTATATAGATGAAGAGGAAGTTTGTACTCATAGTACAGATTTGAGTTAATCCTATAGTTGTTTCTGGTATTCAGCTAATTTTCATGAGTACCAATTGGACAAAATTGCAATCTCCAAGGATTACATATATAGATGGCATAACCGGAAGCACATAATTTTCCATAACAGAAGATCTTTATACATATGTCGTGCATGGCCCTATACGTGGCCGGTAAGTTCTACATGTATTAATATTACTTCGTGCACACATAATTATATACACTTATATCCTCTCTAGAAAATATACGTTTGAGATCAATGCATTACGTTGCGTCACTAAGGGGCAGACTAACGAAGCTATACAGCTATTACACAGCAGAACTTAGCGACCTACCGACAGAATGAGAGATCTGGAGAGAGTGGGACGACAGGGTGAAAACGACACTTCCTGTCCGAAGCATTGAATCACAACAAGGCGATGTGATTACAAGGCTACCAATCATTTCGCTTTATGTATCTGGCGTATCTTTTACCTGGTATTCGGTGGTCTTTAACGACCTCGTTGAAGTTTCAGAAAAAATCAGCCGATATCAAATAGCTGGTATTTTTGAGAACTGCCTGATTTGGGATATACTCTCTCTCTTTTTTGGTGTCTTTTCTTCTGAAAATACCACGATGTTAACAATGCAGCCATGTTTCGAGAACTACTTGTATATTGTATCTGTACCGTCTGTTCACAAAAAATACACCGAGTCACAACTGCATGCACGTGTGGACGAATCCCATTATTGGCCCCCATTAATACCAGCGCAACAGGGAGTATATGTAAAGATATGCACCCCATTTTAGAGACAGTCTGACAAGCGCTATGCCAAAAATAATCGCCTGATAACGTAACATTTGTTAGTATGCGATCATGCCTACGCCACTGAATGGGGTGTCCCTCGAAGCAGTCATTACTCTACCGCAGGCCAGAACGTCATCATCTGATATACGATCACCATATATGCACGAGTTTAACATGACAAACATCTCCCAAGTCATTACCTGTGTTTTTTCTCACTTTTCGTGAGATCCGAAGAGAATTAGAATCCAAATTTATCGTGTTTATGTTCAACTCTCCATTTTTTGTCGTTATTTCCGTTGTAGCAATTTCCACTATAAATAAACCTCTTCTGTTCTGTAATTAGTCCTGTTGCAAGAGTATATGTTTTTCCTCAATTAACATTAACAGGTCAATCCTAATAATGCTGATTTCTGATTGTTATATCAGATTTTGATTTGGGTATACATTTACATAAAGAACTCGTCTGACATGCATGGGATCAAGTCTGTATCAGCTGTATTCTTCTATATATGAACACTCTTTGTTTGGTTTGTTACGATTTGGACAAAAAAATACTTAAACGGTTTTGCCCAATCATTTACCCACAAAAACATAATACTTTGCCTTGAATTCTTTTCACATCTTAATTGTTTAATATCGTCTTATCTTTCTATTGTTTTCACGATACCTAGTTAATGATATCAGATATATTTACTCACAAAAGCCAAGGGTCGGGCCATAACTCTTAATGCCCGAGAACCGGTAATTACTCACTGTAAAGAAGAGATTGACATATATAGGCAGATATAGCATCAGGTCTAATTAGCCCAAATCAAAACCTGCATGAACGGCAGGAGTTTACCGAAGGAGTCATAAGAGTCATTTTGTCACCTTGACTTACCAATCCAGGCAGCCAGGTATATATCGCTTTGAAACAAACCCGACATGGATTACCGTGTACAATACAATTCATGTCGTTGTATGAGGTAGGACAAGTATTCGAAGCCATGCAAATAGACAAAAGAATTATACCGAAAACAAAAGAAAATATAGTTGTCAAGGACAGGGATGCCGGGGTTCAAGCCTCTTTCGTTACAGCGGCGTATATACAGTAGACGTTCAGCCCTTTTCAATCCGAGCTTTTCAGGTTTACCTCTGTAACAGTTTTCATTGTAGTTTCCTGTAGATATGCAGGAAATCGCGCTTTTTCAAACATTGATTGCAATTTGCGGCCAAAACTTGCATCGTAGTAAAGAAATAAGACCAGATTCGTGATCAGAACGTCAAAGTCGGGTAGCACATTTAGAAGACTCATATTCGAAATTTTTGTTTTCACATGACATCAATTCCGGATAAGGTTATTTGTTAACTAATTACATTCTATTTCTGTCCAAAATAATGCAGAGGCAACAGTTGCTGCATGTGCACAATTTCAGGTCTATCGCAGTTGGGGCTCGGCAGAAAATGGCTCTCAAAAGTTTCAGTATCAACCCAATATGGCCGCTAGGTCCGAAGAGACCCAAACTTTCACTCATGAAAGACAGTCCCCAGGCCTGCTACCTAACTAAATTTAACGCATATCTGCCGTGCTCTTTTAGCTGCAGAAATTTTTCAATTTTGAAACTTGCTAAAATAGCGATTTTTTTGGCACTTAGTACTTCCCGTTTGCTGACGTCATTTCCGGTTATGTAAAATTTGTCCCCATGCCTTGGGATGATGTTAGGCCTTACGACTTTGTCTCTAGCTTCATTGGTTACGGAGATATATCAACTTCCGGTTTTCATGACGTCACTTCCACTTTTGCAAAACTGCATATTTTGAATCAGCGTCTAAAGCTGTATCAGATAGGTCGATTTGCAGGACATCATCCGTACAAGTGTAGAAATTATTAGGAAAAGACGAGCTTTTTCGTCACATGGCATTTTCACACAATAGCGAGCTTTAAAACTTTTCAAGGCAGAAAGTCCACGTTATCATCGTAGGCTTTGTGCAACTATAGTTTGAATTTCAACTCAATAAGCCGTGCTGGAGAAAATGTTTCAAGGCTTTGGTCAAAACCCAATGTTACGTCATCAAAAGTTTCCAAAGGTTTAGATGCAAAACTTCGGGTCTGTAGACAAAACATATTGACGTTTCATAGCTGTGCGACATGCCGTTTTCTCTAGAAACACGGGACAAAATTGCCGAGAATAATAATAATAATAATAATAATAATAATAATAATAACAGACTGTTGGCTCTGCCTCACACAGATGAACTGCCGTGATTTGGTCTGATGAGGTAAGGCCTCTGTCATAATCCCCCTCCATGATGATGGATGACCCCCCAGCTTTCTGCCACATTACCTCTTATTTCTCCGGCAGACCACCGGGGTCGCGCTCTGATTGTCTTTTCATCCACCCTCTTAACCGCCTTCTCCTCCGCTCTTTAATGATACTCTGAGGCTATACAAGCGGAGATAACTCCGAGTTTGATTGCTAAACCAAACAGACGTATTTAACTTCAGTGGTTTGTTTGGATAAACGCTTCTATCTGAAGCGTGATAAAAACCTCGTGACCTCGTGAGTCCGTTATGAATTACCAGCGTTCACATTACATTTACAGGGTTCTTTGTGCCGCTCCTTACCCATTCAGGTATCACTTTGGTCGGCCTCTCAAGTTTCTCGCTGAACATAGGAGCTGTATTACATCCCGAGTGGTTCGCCAGCACGATGGCGATGCCGCTTAATGGATTACACCACCATACTGATTGTCTGCTATATCCATGACATTCCTCAGCCACATCGCTTACTCTTACTTATGGAAAAAATGTTTTGTGCCTAGCAATATAATTATCATGTGTTGTCGGCTCACCCCTATAAAGATCAAGCATCCAGACGATATGATAAACGACTGACGTGTGCTAGTTTATTGGTAAATAACCGGAAGGCTTGCTAACTAAAATACCTTATGTGTGTTAACTTAGACACAATATCATTCTCTGTAGGTTGCGTCTTCTCTCGACTCGTTTACTCCACACTTATAGGCGCTCCCTCCTTACACATTTAACGTTAACTCTTTAAAGCATTCACTAACTGAATGCTGCAGTGTTAACTGCAAGCACTCGCGTGAAAAGTCTGAATAAACACTAATGGTAACCCCCAATTCTTGTGACCCACAAACTAGACTCGTTATTTAAGTGATATCAAACATCAAATAAATAAATAAATAAATTCACGACTGGTTTCAAGAAGCCAAATGTTCAAAAGCGTGTCACCGAAGTACAATTTACTCAACTATTTATTGATTGCGAAAGGGCCTATCGAATAGTATATATGCGGTAGTCAATTGTCATGCATCCTACGCTTTCTAAAAGAAAATATACTGTATGGTACTTTCTCCAAACCTCAACAATATTTTACAATTCATTCTGCCAGATAGGCACTGTTTAATAACGAATATTCTTGAACTTACAACTCCGTCAACGAGTTGTCTTCTCTTGTATAACTGTTCACCGTCTGGTATCACTATTATGTGTTCAAGCTTTCTCTCCCATTATTGACTACCTTTCTGGTTACGAGTCAGTGAGGTTAATTTAATGCCGCCTGGAATGTGTTAAATGAATTTGCCACAGAGGGATCTGTCCACAGTAGTCCACCACCCACCCGACGAGAAAACACAAGTGCTAAACATTTGTCATAATCTGAGGAACCGAGCGCTTACTTTATTGTGCTCTAATGATCTGGAATGGGTCGTTTTTCTCACAGTTAAAGCTGTGACCATCTGCTCCATTGATGAATTAGTACCTGTTGTTCAAAGCACACGCTGGTGATCTGCACAACGCCACCAATGGTGCACAAAACAATTAACATACCATGTCAATATTCCTTGCTTTATGCGACGTGCCTCGTTGAAAATATCCTAAGTAATCAAGATTTGCTGTATAAAACCTCAAATTAACTTACAATCTGTCCTAAAATAAAGGACTATCCCGACAAGACCCCCCCCCCCGCAAGCCCCCACCCCTCTCCACCCCCTTCACTGGCACACTAGCCATTTGCAACGCCATTTTATCTCTATAAAATCCCTAAATATGAAGAAAGAAGGCACCAAAAAAATTGTTTCCCACGTGAGGATTTAATTTGGGCTGTACGAGTGAATTGAAAGGACATTCACTCGACTGTATGTCAGTCTTATTACCGCAGGACACTTGCCAGAAAATGAAACACAGGGGAAAACACTCCAGGAGAGCAAAAAGGCAGGTAACAAAAATTTATTCCATTGCCATTTATCGTCTTGGCTTTTTCCTATTAAGTTGTTTATTTGAGTTGTGATCAGTCTTGTAGCGAGCGTTATTTTAGCACTTGGAGGAGAAAACTCAATGAAATAAACTCATTTCACCCTGGTCAGACACATGACCTTCTGATGTGAACCCATGGTCTAAGAAACATGCACGAGCAGTCGAATAGTCGGTTCCATTTCTCAACGTCTTATATACATATCTCTATCAGGAAACACTCTTTTCCACTCCACCGTGCACTGAAGCACGCGCAATTAAAATGTCGACCAATTTTATAACAACAAATTTGTCGCGATTCACACTGTTAGAATGCTAATTGATACCTCAAAGTGTTGCTTGATGTACTGGAAATTCGCCGTACAGGTTACAGCGCCTTAGAATTACCAACAGTTATCAAACAGTTGGGTTAATTTTCACTTCAAACAGATATTTTCAATAGGTACCATACATTGGGGCAGACACTCTCGCGTCAACTCACCATAATCGTTACTTCATTGCCCTTCATTTTTTGTCATCCACACCAGTGGTGGGTGAATTTAACATTTTATTCACCTTGGTGGCTGATGACCTGTTCATGGTGAAGGTTAATAACTTGTCTGTTTCTTATATAACGTCCAGATTGTTCGCATCATGTAACAGTTGCGCTATACTCGAGTCCATGTAATCGAGGAGGGACTTACAAATCAGTTCTGATCGTGTCCATATTGAATGTGGAGTGCGGGCGGATAAGATGGCGCTATTACAGGTGTTATGTGTTTGAGGTTAAAGGTAAATGTTGACAGTTTTAATTGGCTCGAGTCGTCTAGCAGACAAACTGGAGATACCCCGTGTGTGGGGAGGTACCCCAGGCAAAGTAAGCAAACAATGGCTATTGACATTCACTCTGGGTGTTCCTTCTGTGAAGTGGGTATCACCGAACACGCCATCCAGGGTAGCTCCCCATCGTTGGGCTGACCTGTTTACTGGAGAAACCTTAACATCCATTCTAACATTTTTGATCCAACCATGAAGGTAAACTCCTATTGTGTTTCACTTAACAGTTTATAATGGCCGTAAATGGTAGAATTTGTACTGGAGTTCATGTCTAAACATTTGTAAGACGGTTATACATTTCCAGGGCATCCAAACCACAAAATCATCATCTCAGAAAAATGGAGTTTCGAGCTCGAACTCTTTTATTGCTAAAGGTAAGAAAGGTTGTACTGTTTCATGTGACCTGTCCAAAATGTTAGGCAACTATTTTTGATAGCATTTACTACAACATGGACGTCTGAGAAAAGTATCACAAAAAGTTATTTAGACTAGACGAACGATGGAGAAGATTGGGGAACTGGAAGTTTTGTTAATTTAAGAAGCTCCTCAGTGAAGGAAGGTCATTTGTACATCCATAACACGGCGAGACACATGATCCATAAATTTATTGTCAACAAAATTGCCTGACACTTTTGACAAGTCACATGATACAGTTGAACTCTTTTTACCTTTTGCCACAAGAGAGTTCGAAGTCGAAACTCCTCTGTTGACCATCGCAATCAAATAAAAACCATAAGTAACAAAAACGCAAAATTATTGGCACATTTTTTACAATGACTTTTAATTTAGACAAATCTTAAAACTTGGAACCCATTACACAAAAAGTCTAAAGGTTTAGCCGATTAACAACTTTGTTTAGCTCATTTCACAAGCAAAGTATTTGACTACCGGCTAAAGCATTTTGTCTTAGATTTTGAAAGGTAGCCCAAACTCTTTAATCACATCTTAGGGCTCGTTTTACAAACACGTTGTAAGTTATATCATACGTAACCCGCCATGACGACACATATTGTAGAGATACGTCGCCATGGTAGTTACGTTTGACAAAGCGTTACACCATCTTCGAAAACGGACCTAGATGTGGCTATATATAGGAGGAGTGCCCGCGGTCTAAATTATCGCCTGATATGAATCGCATCGACTTTAATCCATTTGTGACAGGTGCGATCCACAGGTGGATTCGAGAATGCTACTTCGTCGGTTTCATTACATGTAACGGCACCGACCCCTAGTAGAATATATGCCGGTGAGGATCCTAAGTATACTTGGAAAGTATAAATATGGGGACCATCCTCAGTTTAGATCTATGTATAGAATTGTACACCAGTTCTCGGTAGCGCAAACTATAGCTATACACAGAGCACTTTTGATACTTAGAATATACTCTCTGACACCATACCGATGGAATTCTAACTATTTATTTGATTCAAATAATGCGTAAATCACCATTCAAAGGTAGATTGATATCAGGACCTTTGTTGTCGCCAAACCTTTGCCTGTCTTTTAGAAAAATACATTAGAACGTAAACTTAATAAATCTGAGATGTATAACAGCCTATATCGTGTATGGTACCCCGTATTATATATGTTTTTAAATATAAATGTCATAATGCATTCTCCATTCCATTAGTGATGCCAAAGCCAGTTCGAATTCCAATGCTTCGGATTAGAGGAATCTCAGTTACTACTTGTCATGAGGTCAAAAGTATTTCACACACTGCCATCAATTGTTCTTGAGACACTGACAGACCGAAGCTCCATTGATACTTCTGTTAAGACAGAATATATACACACCAGTACTGCCTGCCTTGTCTAACCAGCAGTGTGGAGTGGATTGGCACATCACAGCCCTTCCGTGTAAGGACTGGGAGGCTTTAATACAAGGGAGACTACCGTGTTAATAAATTCACAAAAGTACCTTCTGAACTTGTCCCCCCTTTTCTGTAAAGGCGTTGCTAAATCACGTGACGCCTAATGTTTGGCCACATGACCAAAATATGCCGGCGTGGGAAAACAAATGGTTGACGTGGTGAGTGTGTTTTTCCATGAAATAAAGGTTTCAGAAGGTTTTGTGACCCCGCATTAAGTATGTTGCAGCACTAAATTAAGCTCTGCTCCTGTAAATTTGATGCCAATGCATATCATCTTCGAGCGATTGGCCAAAAACTGTTTGTAATTTTCAGAGCGTTATTCTCCCAGTTTACAATGCTGAAAAGTGGTTGGACGAGTGCCTCCAGTCGGTCTACGAACAGACCTTTACCGGCAGTTTTGAGCTGTCTGTTTTTAATGATGCCAGCCAGGTAAGTTGTTAAATGAATGAAGTGCTAGGTGAAAAAGGAAAGTTATTAATGGAACGGCTGCTCCAGTTCCGACAGAAACTAGACTGAATTTTTAGACAGTATGAATGAAACTTTATTTAATAAAATTGATATCATGTATTGCACCATTTGCTGGCTATGCTCATACAACTTAGGGAGTCCCAAGTCCGAATGATGAATGACACTGAATGACGAATGACAAAACTATATGTCCATAATGAATGGTCTCTAGTGACAGTAAATTTACCAAATGAGACGCTGACACCGAATGCTATCCACGCTATTACGGCCTGGTTGTATTCCTCGCTACTCTCTGATGTCCCAAAGGCAGCAAAATGAACCAAAATGATACTAATATTACTTGTTATACCATCAACTACGTCATTATAAACATTCCTACGAAATGACCAATAGTAACAACAAGAATGACACTAAAACTGCACACAAGCAATCACACCCACAAGTACACACCTCCACTTTCTTATGCCAAACAAATGACAGCCATACCACCAGGAATGACAAATAATGACATGGCCTTCATATACAATTGTACACACCACCACATTCAAATGCGAAGCGAATTCTAGCCATATCACCAGATGATGTCGTCGTCATTCGTTTTGCATAGGAATGTGGTGGTGTGGACAGTTGTATTTGAGGGGAAAGACAGGTTATATCTCTGTAATTCCTGATGCTATCGTGGTCATTCCTTTTGTATGGGAAAGTGATGATTAGCACAGTTGTATTTGAGGGTAATGACAGGTTATATTTGTGTAATTGCTGGTGATGTGATTGTCATTTGTTTTGCATTCAAATGTGACGATGTGTACAAATGTATATGAGAAGAATGACAGGTTATATGTGTGATATTGCTCGAGACGTCACTGTCATTCATTTGCCGACGACATTGCATGTTGGCTCATAGAATTTGAGGGGAATAACAGATTATGTCTGTGTAATTCCTGGTGATCTGTCATTTGTTTTTCATGCGGACATAGTGATGTGTACTATAATACATAGGAATAATGACAGATTATATCTGTGTCATTCCTGGTGACATGGCTGTCATTCATTTTGCATTCAAATGTGGTGAAGTGTACAATTGTATATATGAGAGGAATGACATGTTATATTGCTGTCATTCGTTTTTCTGGTGGTGTGTGTAATGGTTTTTAATGGGAATGACAGGTACTATACATGTCATTCTCTGTGAAATATCTGTTGTTTGGAATTCAACCATCTGTCGTGTGGGCTCAGTGTGGTATGTGAGAGAATGACAGGTCATGTGTATGTTATTCCTGGAGATATGGCTCTCATAGGGAAGTGATGGCTTTTAAATTGGAGTTAGAAATGGTAATGGGAGATGATATATGTTTGATTGCTTGCTTGTGGTTTTACTGTCATTCCTATTGCTACTACCAGTAAGTTGGTAGGATTGTTTGTAATATTGGTATTTTTTCGGATGATCTTATTGTGTTTGGGACATCAGAGACTAGTGGGGAAAATAACTGGGCGGTAATAGCATAGGTAGCATTTGCTGTCAGTGACTTTATTGGTAAAATTACTGTCAATGGTTTTGTTCACACTAGGTATCATTCATTTTGTACATATAGTAAAATTACTATCAATGGTTTTGTTCACACTAGGTATCATTCATTTTGTACATATAGTAAAATTACTGTCAATAGTTTTGTTCACACTAGGTATCATTCATTTTGTACATATAGTAAAATTACTGTCAATGGTTTTCTTCACACTAGGTATCATTCATTTTGTACATATAGTTTTGTCATTCATCATTCATTGTCATTCGTCACTTGAATTAGGGACTGCCTACAACTGATAGTAAGAGGGTTGACATCATGGTGATGTAGGCATATTCATTCTTCTGACTTTAACAAGGTTGACATCTTGGTAATGTAAGCCTATCTTGCTAGTTGATTGTTAGCCTGAGGTCGCTCAGCCGTTGAAATTTGCATTAGAAATGAAACAGTCCCCAACGACGTGCAAATTTGACATGTGAGACCTTCCCTATACTCTACCATGCAGCAATGCAGTCTGACTTTTACACAGGCCTTCTACATCCAAGAAACATGCCTATCATGAGTCTTAAACTGTTATAAAACTGCTCTCTGGAAACCTTGGTGACTACATGCCATTTTATTTAGCCTAAATTCTGGTCTCCGTTGCCCACCTAAAGCAAACCGACTCCGACTCGGTGGCTCTCGGACAGTTTTCTGGCAGATATCACTCTGTGATACCAGTCACAAGCTATAAATCTACCTTATATGGGCTAAATAACATCTTATGTTGTCATATATGTTTCCAGGGAGGAGTTTTTGGCCCATGTTAAGCTTGTTTCTCGGGCACTGGGGGTCGATTTGAAAGTCAGACCGCAGCGCCGCATGATTGACTGTAGCACAGGTCTCTGGCTTGAAATTTGAGCATATGCATCATTTGTAATGCAAATTTCAATGCCTGAGCAACCTCGGACTATCTGACGGCGGTGACATGGTGATGTAGGCCTATCCATTCTGCTGACTATAACAGGGTTGACATGATAGTGATGTAGGCCTATCCTGCCCTATGACCATAACAGGATTGACATCATGGTGATGTAGGTGTATCCATTCTGCTGACTTAAAGGGGGTTGATATCATGATGATGTAGGCCTATCTATTCTGCTGACTGTAACAGGGTTGACATCATGGTGATGTAGGCCTAACCTGCCTGCTGACTTTAAGGGGGTTGATGTCATGGTGATGCAGGCCCATCTTGTCTGTTGACTGTGACAGGGTTGACATCATGGTGATGTAGGCGTGTCCGTTCTGCTGACCGTAAGAGGGTCAACATCACAGTGACTTACCTACCCTGCCTTCAGACTATAACAGGTTTGAAAACATCTACTGAGTTTAAAAGCATTGGTAGTGTACTGATGCTAGTTATTACTATTTGATGTTACAGGATTCATCCATGGATATTTTGGAGAACTGGAGCTTGAAGCTGGAGAAGAGAGCTATAGTTGTTACAAGGAGTGATAATCAAAATGACAGCCCCATGGGAGGTTTGTAATATTGTTGTTTTTTTTTTTGCGGGGGGGGGGGGATTTATTTACAGTATTTACTTACTTGATTGATGGTTTAATGCCGTTCTCAAGAATATCTCAGTTTTATAGTGGCATTATAATGGATTATAAAACTGGTAAACCAGCGTCCCTAGCCAGGTATATGACAATCCTCCGCTAAAGCTGTGGTTAACTAGTGTGAAAGGTAAGTTTGTTGTAGGCCTAGGTTTCGTTACACTGCTCACAAATGTGAAATGTTCGGATTCTACTGTGAAGTTACTGTCAGTTAATCCAGTTATTATTGATTCAAGCAGTGATCAAAAGTATTTAGCTTGTTAAATGTTGACAGTGAAAATTATAGGTCCACATCAGCATTTTTTCAGTGAGCATGTTATGAAAATTTTATGTGGTGTAACCGGGGATGAATGAAATATAAATCTTGTGAAATGCTGGTGAATAGAAGAGTTGACTGGTAGTGTGGTTAGTGTGAGACAACCCACAAGGAAGATGGACATCTTGTTTAAATGTAACATGATGGTAGAATTAAATAAGTAAGGTTTAATGAACATCTGAACATCCATTCCTTATGTTTCAGTGGGCTACGCTAAAAACCAGGCAGTTAAACAGTGTTCAGGAAAGTATTTGTGCTTTCTTGATGCAGTAAGTATGCTTGTTATGGACTTTGCACGTTTGGAGCATCTCTTCAGTGCTTATGGGTTTAATAGAAAAGTGAACAAGTACCATAGAGGTTGTGATTTGCATGAACTTGCATTCTGATCTAGTGATGCACCAGTCTTACACACGTCCCACAAACAATAGGTATACTTATGGTATATACTTGCAGTTCAAGGGAGACAACCATTATGACACACAATAGAACACTACAATGGCTCTTTTATAAGTTAATTGCGTCAAATCTGACTTGTCTATATTTACATAGGTTTACTTGTTGAACTTTAGTTCTACCCTTACAGTGGTCAGTTTGGGCCTTTAGGGAAAGTACTGTTGAATTGAAATTCATTCAATAAATTATCAGATTCCCACTGAGGGACATTGTTGAAAGTGATATCATAATGATAATGCATGTGAGTCTGTTTGATGTAGTGTAACATTTGCTGACGCCCAATTGTCTTACACTAGTATGGTGTATATGTGTATATGTCACAAGTGGGAAAGAACAGTCTGTGGATTGTCATTAAACAATAATCAAATAAATAATTGCTGATAATGAAGGTCATCAGAATACATGTAGGATTCAGGAAGTTATACTTTAGTGTAATGTAAAATAATAATCACCACCATTAATTTTTCCAGGATGATGTTATGCACTGTGATAGAATCTCTCAGCAGATAAGAACAGCTCAAATGGACTCAAGAACAGTAAGGATACACTTTATGTAACCATTAAAATTATTATACAATTACATATTGTTACAGATGTAACAGCTACCTTGAACTGGTTTATCTTGGTATATAAATGTACATGAATTAACCTCAGTCACAACATTCCACACTTCATTGTGAGGTGATGGGGAATACTAGTTGCCATTTGCTTGTATGCTTCAGTTCTCGTACCGGCTGGTTCTGTTTCAGCTCGTGGGTTGTCAATTTCATCGGTTACCTGAGGGATCAACTGTCAGGTACACAGACTGGGCTAACAGCCTGACACCTGAGCAGCTGTACACACAGGTAAATCTTCAGCTAACCGGCACTGCTACACTCATATTTTGTGTTATGCTTTGTGCATTAGTTAGTAGGCATCTTACTTTGTGCATGTGTGCCTCAATATAATGTTAAGATGTACTCTGACACAATATTAACCTTAAGTGGTGTAATAATTTATTTGCTTAGTTTTTCACTCAGAAATCCACAAAAGAAAGATCATATATTGGTGGGTTTTGATGTCGCTGATGTCTCTAGAAAATTGAAGGCATTTATATGGAATACAATAATCATGGTGGGTCTGCTCTCCTGACAGGCCTACACCTCCCATGGCCCCACCCTGATTATGCCCACCTGGTTTTGTTCAAGAGATGTGTTCCTGGCTGTTGGTGGATTTGATGAAAGGGGAAAGGTAAAGCAGAAAAATAGATTCAGAAATATATTCATATTTTTTTTAAGGTATTTTTTCTTCTCTGCTGAGGTAACAGCATTCCAGTGGCCTGTTTCATTTACGAGCCTGTCAGCAAAAGAGTGAATTTTTACTGCAGTTTTGATGTCAGTGATTTGTTTGATATAGGGTACCCCTGAAGACCTGATATTTTTCTACAAACACCTGGAGTTAGGTGGAGAGTTAAGTCTGATACAACAGGATTTACTGATGTACAGATATCATCCAGAGGCCACTACCTTCTCCGTGTTAGAGTAAGCAAAGCATGTAAAGATCTGTATGTACTGGTGTTCGTCACTCTCTGTTCATAAAGCCTGAAAACTTTCACGACTTTTTGTTTCATGTTGTCTTGATTTCTTCTATAAAATAATTCATATCTTTGCCAAGTTACCAGTAAAATTAAAAAAATGTTGCTAAATGTAATGTGTCTTTAAAAACTTCATTCTTCGAGTTTTTATTAATATGCTTGTATGCTGTGAAAAATGCAGCCTCAGTCACTTTCGTGAGAGTTTACCAAAAAGACTGGAGAATTTATCATGCTGTCAGGATTAACGAGATAACAATAAGGTGATGTGTTCAGGCCCCGGTCTGTGCTGTTGTGACCGTGGGCTTCAGTCAGATACCTGGTGAATGTTGGTGGCTTACTCTGGGCACTCTTTCCTCCACCACTAAATCTGTCCGCCACTGTATAAGTAGAAAAGTTCTTGAGCATGGCATTAAACGCCAACAAACAAGTAAACGAATTGTCTGATTTTCAGTTTTACATATTCTCAAGTTGACTTGTAGATATAAATTAATTTAATCATCAGCACATCATCTTATTGTAGAAATTCATCTTGTTGTAGACATTCATTTTGTGGTAATCATTAGAAGTATGTTTTCTGCAATGTGGTTGCCAGGGACACAATATGGGCATTACGTGTAGAATTCTTGGAGAAGATGATATTATCCAAATGGTCAACATTTACAATTTGGAATGCTGGTAAACAAGGGAGAAAACTCTACCGCTCACTCTCGGATTTAAACCGCCAAAAGGTAAGTGTAACCAGTTCACCTTGTAGGTTAATATACAAA
Source organism: Acanthopleura granulata (assembly GCA_016165875.1). NCBI lineage: Eukaryota > Metazoa > Mollusca > Polyplacophora > Chitonida > Chitonidae > Acanthopleura > Acanthopleura granulata. The sequence goes on from JABBOT010000002.1 coordinate 28,083,467, forward strand.
ATGCTTAAAAATATCACCCAAGATCAGTCACAGATCTGTACCTGTAGAAATGGCATTTCCTGTGATACACTGATTGGCAAAATCATGGTTAAAATATAGATATAAATAATGCTTTAATTATGCTTTATTATTCATATTCAGGTTGTGATGTTCTGTGATGTGGATGAAAAGAAAATCCAGAAAGAGTTTTACACTTTTGAGGAGTCCTCGGTAAGCATCTACGGCGGAATTTATGGAGAATTTCCTTCTATCAGCTCAGACATTTGCTTTGTTGTCACCATTACTCAATGGCATAATCAGGAATTTCATTTCACAATCTGAATAAATCATTAAAATAACAAATTTACTTAAGAAATGCATTCTATGAAATTGTCTGACTTGAAAGATGTGATTTGTAGTGATGTATATAATGTACGTTGTATTGTGCAGGAGCGAGGGAACATTGAAGTTTACACCAGTACCATTTGTAGAATTTGTGTACGAATTGTACATTACTGATGTACTAGTGTTGTGTGATGTGTTCCAGGAAATGCCCAAACCCAGAGTGCCTATTGTACACTTCACCCAGGCTCAGGCCCCCCTTGTCATTTGTGTTAAAATGGTAAGGCATTTCTGATGAGGATTACATGTATTTCTCATAGACTCCAAGCTACTGTCATGATGAAAGAGCACATTGTCCTTCATATCAAGGACTATAGATCATAATTCTACATGTATTTACCTACATGTACTTGTGATGTAGAAATACTGTACTTTGTTGGCAGAGAGGTAAGATAGTCTGAAACAGGACTAGACTCTGTCCTTTCCCCTGTGTAAGGCAACAGGTTGGGATATCAAGAGTGACAGTGTTGTGACATGGCAATGCTTAGGATATGTTGGCCTGCTACAAGGAAATATTGTTTCATGATCAAAGAAATATTTTACAAGGTTTTTAAATACATGTAGTTACAAATCAACTGCAGATGAAAAACCAGCTGGACCTGATCACTGGACATCATTCCTCTGAAGAATGTAGCTAGACCATCTTGTGCAGTTTATGGATGAGCACCAGGGGATTTTAAGCAATGCTTCCCTTCTATAAAGGGCTTTCATTACTGTAATGCGAAATCCCCTTTCTCAATGCGTTTACTTTAAAGTGATAGGACTGACATGTGAACACAAGTCTGACAACCTGTAAATCTGGTTGTAATGCGTGATTTCTGCTTACATGAAACGTCAGTGTTTAGGAATCTAACAAAACCAGTCTTATAGATGCATCTCCATCTGTTGTCTTGTACACAGACCAATACATTTTTTCCTTTGTCTCCAGGCCTTAACAGGAGGTGGGTTTGAAGATAATCTGAGTTCTCTGCACTTGCGAGAAGGCATAGATTATATCCATTTCAACTGAGCCTTAAATGGGAGGGTAGGGGTGTCACTTAAGGTTTATGCAGCCAAATTTGGATTGGCTGAATATTGAAACCCGTACTTTAACTCGAGAATCAAGATGGTATTTTCAAATGACCTGATAGAGGTGAACTTAGACAAGGCCATTATCTGCTACTCAAGGTAGTGCCTGTAGCTTTCCTAGCAACTACAGACCTATGGATGTATGCCAGCACTCTGGGGTAGTCTTGCCTACAGGAGACCAAACCATGGTTAAGGTTATGGACAGTTAGAGGACTGGTAATTTATCATTAACGTCATGGTGGACTGATTTTGCCAGGTGTATATTACATGTGCCACAAAAGAATCCATTGTAATATGGCAAGAGTAAAGGCACAAAGATAAGTGTTCTATCCATGATGGCCCTAACTCCAGATTACCTCAAGGGCAATATCATCAATTTCCTTCCCAACAACTGACAAGAGTGGAAAATCAAAACTCCAACATTATGAAGGAGTGGACATGAGCAAAGACTCAAGCATATATTGTTTCAAGAGTGAGAATGGTTTAAAATAAATCTAATGCATTGGACGATCTTTCAGTGTTGCTCCAATGCTCAACCACTGATAGCCAACTGTCATATAAACACATGGGTTTGACAAAAAAATACAAAAACTGAACATCACTTGCCATTTGAGTTTTGTTTATTCAAGTCAGTAATTAATTTGACAGCTGACCTGAATCCTTGACACCTGTGTTATCACATAGCATATTCTGCTATTGAATGGCAAAGTTTCAGTTACATAATGAGACCTGAATGAGCCTGCAACAGAAAGGAAAAGGCCTGTGGGACAAGCGAGCTCATTGCAAACTGGTCCACCTTGAAGAGATATGGTATACTTGTGTACCCAGAATCCCCCTGGTCAGTAGTATGGCTGACCAGTAAGGCTATGACCAGCAATCAGTACAAAGGCACATGTACTGACCTGAAAGTCTGTACCAGATCCTACCAACCTGATAGGGTCAAAAACAAAGCAGCTGACTTGCAAAAACAAAGCAGTAGACTTGCACAAAAGTATCATTACAAAAGAAATCAAACTGGACTGTAGCATACACAAAAGTAGAACTCAATTCATAAATTGTACAAGAAAAAAAAACTGATACATAAATACTATACAGTCAAATTGAAATGATTTAGTTTACTAGAGTGTTAAGCTCAAAACAAAGTTCATTTTCACACTGCTAAGCCTAACAGTTAATGCAATTTCATAAATAACATTAGTAGCCACCAACCTTTAATAAGGTTCTTTTTTTTTTTAAGCAGAACACTAAAACAAAAGTACAGGTTAAGCATTAGACTACAAAAACCTCAATACAATATCAGAGGACATATACTTCGGTGTGTAATGAAATTTCTTCATTTACCGTTGGTCATTTAAGGACATGCAAGACGTAAGTCTTTACCATTTTTTTTTCTCTTAAGCATTAATTTGTAAATTACCTAGACCAGGTACGCTTTCAGTAATTGAAAAATATTTCAAAAATGTATGTTTTTGTATATTTTCTATATCAAAAGTCCCATGAGTAAAATGTCATGGTAAACATTTGCAAATTAGTTTCTCAACTACTAAACCTACAACTTAATCAAAATCCAAATGAAAAATGTTGCATATAGAACAATTCATAAGCACACAAATTAGTCTATTCCTCGCATGCATCTTCTCATGCAACAGGTCACATAACCATTTCAAAAGAATAAAGAAATAGCACTAAGGAAAACTGAAAAATTGCCATTTAGTTTGTAAACAGAGAGGCTACGGCGTAAAGCAGAATTCCACCAAGTGAAGTGATTGTCAGTCATGTTAAGTGGAATCAATTGGCACCAGGAACTTGGCTGCTATGCGTGGTTTGCGGGGGGATTTCCTCGGTGATGTTTTTGGGGTAATGCTGAGGTGTGTTGCGGCCAGGTTATGGTCTGACTTCACAGAGCTCGTGTCCACGGGATTGTCATCCTGGAATGAACTTTCAGAGACGTCCTGGCTTCTGATACCCGAGTCTCCACACGGCGACGATGCTGTTGTGGATTTGGCTTCTGTCAACCCCTCGCCTACAGGCCCAGCATCCACACGAAGGTAGGAGGAGAAGGGCAGGTTCTCCCCCTTCACTGCTGATATGTTCCACGCGTCTGCTGTTGTGTCCATAACTTCACTCTTGTCCTTGTTAGCTGGCTGTCCATCGGTCTCCTTCCACCAGCCCTTGGAAAAGGCCTCCGACAACTCTTGCACCGTGTCGTCACCACTTTTCTCCAGGCCTGAGATTTTACCCTCGTACTTGTCTTGTCCCGTTGGTGTGGAGTGACTCGGCAGCGTCCTACGGAAACCACCTGACTGGTACACTGGGTTGCCACTGAGCCCTGATTCTGAAGCCTCTTCCGAGCCATCGGGCTGTAGGCACTGAGCAGCAAACTGAAGCAACTCTGACGTAGGAGTTTGACATAAAGGGGTTTTCTGTCCTTTCTTTTCTTCCTCTGTCAGCTGCCATAGCAACTCTGTCTCATCTAAAAATGCAGATTGCATCGAAGGTTTTAATTAAACTTTGAACAATTGTTGCCACCAGTTACCGAACACCTTGGAGATATAAGCTAAAAGTATTAAAACCAGTGTATTTTTCACTTTAGGAATGAATGACTAGTTAAATTTACAGGGATGATTGGCAAAAACTAGTCAATATTAGGAATATGAGTACATATTCCATTGGTGTTTAATGCCATAATCAAGAATATTTCACTTAAACGACGGCAACCAGCATTATGGTGGGAGGAAAACCCTGACCATCCGCATGTTGCTGGCAGACCTTCCCATATAAGGCTGGACAGGAAGCCAGGACTTGAGCTTGCAGCCACTGCATTGGTGGGAGGCTTTGGGTCATTGCGCGGTGCTAGCGTGCTAACTGACTGAGCCACGGAGGCCCTCAGAACATATATATAGAATATATATAAAAATGCTATTTATATTCAGGTCAGTTTTGGAAAGGTTTCCTTGGAGTATAACTCTGTTTTGATGGCTTTGATTTTTCTCATCTGATATCTGCAAAACAATCAGGAAAGTGTTCCGATTTAGAATCAGACAGCAGAATAAGAAATTACCTATTGGAGATTCAAATCTCATAAGATCCTTACGGACATCACCAGGCCGCAACTCAGGGGATGGTATAGCAGAGGGCACAGGGCCAGACAGAAGATCCACAGGGGAGACAACTTTTACATCTGTTTTCGGGTTGCTCTCGTCTGGAATGTTCCATGAAAAACTATTAATTCATGGTTAATGTCGCCATCCTTTTGTGTGGGGTTTAACAGCTTACAGATCAGAAAAAGTGATGAAAATGCCAGTTTTTATTTGTTAACTCATTTTATAGTAGTAGTAAGCTGAAACAGTGAAGGATGAAGCTTTGGAATCCAAGTTACCGAGTAGATTAATACCAGACTCCTACTGACCTTGAGTATCCATGACCCCAGAGTCATTTGAGGGGGATTTGGAGGGGGTTCGGGCAGGCTGAGGCTCTCTAGGGGGAGAGTTGACCATCAGTTTCGGAGGACTAGAGAGGAAGTTAAGGGGTGGGGAGCCACAGATAGGAGGAACATCTGCAAGAGGAAAGGAATGATATGCATGACATCTGCATAAAATAATGCAGTTGCCTTCAAGCAACTTAAGATTTCTACACCTTAGAGGCAAAACTTCCAACACAAAACTTCAATTATTGTTTACTGCTATTTTAGATACGTCTAAAGGTGGCAACTAACAGACTACATTATACTACGCGGCAAAGCTCAACTCTCGTACCTCTTACCCCCACCCCGACAAGCAATTGGTGGTCAGCATATTTTCGAGCTAAGATTATTATATGATGTTAAAATACAGCAATCACTCAGAATGTTATAGGTGGCCCTACCCTGCATGTCCTGTGACAACATGGCCATTCTGCTCTGTCCCCTGCCCCTAAGCAGCACCACATGGGGAATGGCCGCTAGCAGATCCACCACAGTAGGGAATCCGTACAGGGCAGGCTTGATCTCCACGCCAAAGTGGTCCTGGAACATCGACTCAAACATGTGCAACAGGATTTTGCCATTGTGAGCTTTAAGGAGAAGTCGGACGTCTCGGGCGAATATCTGTAGTGGTGTGAGACTGATAACTGCCGACTCTTCCCCACCAGTCACCTGTAACAGAACTCAATCTGTAAACATGCACCTGTTCAATAAAATTACATCAAACATACCTGGAGCATATTAAATATTCACAAGCAGGATAAAGTCGTGGTGGTTGGCCTTTTAAAATATTAACCAGTAAATCCTTCATTAATTTAATTACTTCACTGGTGTTTTACACAGTACAAGAATATTTCAATTATGATAGCTGCCAGCATCATGAAAGGAGGAAACCACACAAAGCCTGGGGAAAATCCACAACCAGGCCCAGTAAGCCAGCAAAAGCTCGACTTGAAGTCCCAGCAACTGCATCAGCAAGAGGCTTTTGAGAGCTGCACTAGAGTGTTAACCACTGAGCTACATTAAGGAAATAATCTGAAATGCTGGGCCAGTCTTAAATACAAAGCTTTACTTGATTGATGTTTTATGTCGTACTTAATATTTCACACATATGACAGTGACCAGCATCCTTGGTGGGAGGAAACCTGGCAGAGCACGGGGGGAAAACGATCATCCACAGGCTGCTGGCAGACATTCCTCACATACGCCTGGAGAGGAAGCCAGCATGAGCTAGGCTTGAACTAACAGCAACCGCATTGGTGGGAGACATCTGATCATTACATTATGCTGCCGTGCTAACCCCTTGGCTACAGAGGCCACCCACAAAGCTTTAAAATGCTTCTATTCACGTGATAGCATACGACATGGCTATAGTCCCAAACTTAATATGTTTGACATGGGGGTAATTGTACTTATGTTACTTCTAAGAGTTACCTGAACGAAGTCGAGGAGCTCCTCTCTGATCTGACCGACATCACAGTCTGTACCAAAGCTGGTCTTGTAGCGACTACACAGCTCCACCAAGGGGAGACTACCACTGCTCTGGTTCATCAACAGCTGGAGGATCTGTCTGGCCAGTTTAGGGAAGTGACTCTGGCGACACAGTACCACATACTCAACCCCATCCTGAACATCAATCTGAACAGAGAAAACATCGTTCTCAGTGGTTGGTTGAGCTAAGTCTCCTGTTTACATCCCAAATTGGCACTGCAGCAGTAGCAAAATCAAGATCCTATTAACTGCTACAAAAAATATCCAGAAGTTGCTTACCCGAACCACATGTTTCAGCTGTGCAAGCAGTTCTTTGATGGAGGAAGCTTTGAAATCACGCAGACGTAGAGTGAAGCCAAAGTGGCAGGTGAAGACCCTGTAGAAGTTGTCCAGGGACAACTGACCATTGTACTGAAGCCCCAGCAGCTTGACCACCTGCTCAGACAGGACTTTCTTCAGCTCTGGCTCCGTCAGCCTCACAAACCTCTCCTCCCCTTCATCCTCTAGCTGAGCAACCACAGGGAACAAAGTTAAATGACAGCAATGTTTTACATGCCGGATTTCAATCAATCAGACATGCCATTGACACATCCAAAGGTTTGAACAAATTGGCAAGAACATGTTTTCCAAAGCAGGACCCTTCTTGAGTGACCTAGCAACTGAAAGGCACCTAAACTACATGCCTGAATGTCACTCAACTGCATGAGAAATGAATACACAATTAGATTAAAATCAACTTCTAATCAATACTTCACCAGATATGTGTGTGATCACAATTCCTGTCCCAGTTGAAGTGTTTACAACAAGTCTGGTCTGTTTCCTCTGCCATGGAAAATAACCTAAACTTTCACCCAAAAGTGTGTATTTTTAGAGCCAAATTAATGTCATACAATGGAGCTGAAACTTGAATTTTTCCAGTAGGATCTTCCCTTCCTAACAAACTTTTCTCAGCTTGAAGGTAGGCAAAATTTTAGGTCATTTGACGAAATGCATGTTAAAACCCTGATCAACAAATTAATACCTCAACCACATGTGGAATGGCCTCAAACAGTTCAATGAGTTTAGCAAAGCCGTAGTCGGACACCCGACACTGGCGCCCAAAGTGATGATGATAGGCAGGGATGAACTTGTTGAATGGCATACGACACTGTGGGTTATGCTTCAGTAGATCCACGACCTCCAGGGAAAACTGTTTGGTGCGCTCCACTTCCTCAGATGTCTGATCTGTGCACAATATATAAATACCACTACAACACATGAAACCTGTAAAGGCCTACAAGTCTGCAATGACACTATCTATGGTTCATGTCAAAATTACAGCTGAGCTTCCAACTGCATTTTTTTTTTCTCACCTATTCAATTCCATGCCATGGGGGGGGGGGGGAAATTAAGCTCTCGGGACAACTGAAGGTACATAAGCACTTCAAATTTATAGTACGTTAAGTGATTCTGCAGATATGGTGTTAACACTAGTCAGCTGGACACCATACCACAAATCCGAATAACAGGTGTAAAAAAAGGCAAATACGAAGGCATGATTCAGGTTTTGATATTACAGACATTAAAAAGGCTGCTAGTATTATTCTCAATGGCTCCACAAAATTTCTTCGTGTACAACTGGTGTAGTTTGGACACACTAAGTGGGAAAGTATATGTAAAGATTATTATTCTGCAATTCCCCATACCTCGTCGAGGAATAGCCAAGATTGTTCCTGCTTCTGTGTAATTGGTCTGCAACAAAAAAGTTCACAACTTTGACTATGGATTTCCCTACTTATAACTCCATCTTTAAAACAAAATTGTTCCTTGGGGCTAACTATTAAAGCTCAGAAATTCACACTACAGTTAACTTGATTAGATTTTCCAGCACAACAGACAATGCTCACAAGATGAAACTCCAACATTAGAAATTTCCTGTATGTTCAGTCATTCTATTGGAAGGGGATCAGTGAACATGAGAGTTTCGGATCTATCAAACTCTAGTTTGATTTATCTGACTGGAGTTTTACTCCATACAAGAACACGACAAAACCCACAATCATCCACAGGTTGCTGGCAGACCTTCTCATGTGTGACCAGAGAGGATCAGCATGAGCTGGACTTCAAATCACAGGGACTGCATAGGTGAGAGCTTACTGGATAGCATTATAACCCTCAAGCCACAAAGCCCCCAGAACTGAAATACAGCTCTACTCACATGTATGACAAGTATTGCTTGTATGATGTATTAGGAAATATGGCTGCATTGCAACAATGTATCATGCACAGGTCACAAGACTGGCTGTGGCCAGATAGACATAACTCACCAGTATTGTTGTGGCAGGAATTTCCGTCAGCAAGTCTTCAGGGCAACACATGCCATACTCACAAATATCCAGCGGTTTACCAATCACCTTCTCTGAAATAAGGATATTTAGCAGAGAGCTCAAATCCAACAATTCCCACAAACATTTCAGTCAAACTGTTGCATGGTTGGGCCTCATTTTTAAAGAGTTTATTACTGAAGCACACGACTGATAGAAGACCACCAGCTATAACTTATCACACCGCAGTTTATACATACCATAGCATTCTGGGAGGTCCGAGAGCTGGATCTGTTTGGCAGAGTGAGCCTTGAGTATCCTCAACAGGTCTGTGGTGAACCGTCTCACCTGGGCTCTGTGGCTGAGGGTCAGAATCCGACGGTCACCTGTCCCCATCACCTAACAGTTACAAAACAAAGGCTTTCAAGCGCATTAACTTCATAAAGCAGGGTAAGATTTTTCCGTCTTCCTTAATTGCAACAAACAAGTCCCTCGGCTAGGTTTTTGACATCCTACCTTAACATGGGCAATAGTTCACCCTAAAAACAGGAAAGGACTTGCTATTACGAATTTAAACTGGTGTATAAAATAAAGTTTAACAGGATCAAGACTGTTCACGAGTACCCTACACGCGTATCAATCAGGGTTTGTACAGGGAGCTATAAATCAAATTCCAGGAGTTTCCATGACCAAATTGCAGTTTTCACGCATAAATTTCACATTGTTTTTACTTTTAAAGGGTACCTAATTTTTTTATAAATGGTTTATATTCTTGTTTTACGACGATCTAAGACCCTGCCACCAAGTTCATGTTCAGCTATCACTGGCTTCCTCCCTGGTTGTACATGCGTGGGAAGGTCTCCAGATGGTCATGGTTGTTCCCTGGCTCCCTACAGTTTTCTTCCACAATAATGATGGATACCGTCATATAAGCGAAATATTCTAGAATATGTCATAAAAGACTGAAAACAACAGTTGAATGAATAAATATTCTTATTCCACAGGTTCTCTTTAAATTTCATTGATTTATTTAATCTGATGGTTTTTATTTTAAATATTCAATTTTTCCTTTATTTTCCACCAGAAAATAACTTATTTGCACATTTTCAGTTCTGAATGAACATCTTTGTCATTTTATACCCTGTTTTGTTTTCAACTAAATAAGTCTAACACAGCAAACTTCCACAGATAACGAACTGAATATAACTCCAGAAGACAGCTACAAAGACTAACCTGTAAAACATGGGGTAAAGCATCAAACAGCTCATACAGTTTAGTGTAGCCATAATCGGCCACCCTACACTGCCGGCCAAAGTGGTGGTGGTAAGCGGGGATGAACTTGCTGAAGGGCATACGGCACTGTGGATGGTGCTTGAGGAGGTCGACGATCTCACGACTGATCTGACTCATCTGCTGAGTCAACAGTGGACTGCTGGATGCCCGCAGTACATCAGGGAGGTCAGTCAGAATACCTGATGGGGAACGTAAACCTGTTTGTTCAAAACTGTTGAAACATTCACCTTGACTTTCTTTTTTGTAATTCACAATGGCCAGAAGAGGGTAATAAACTTTTACACAGGTAGGATTTTCTTTGCGCTTGTGAGAAAAGTATCTGTACTGGAATGGGCAACATCCTGAAGACATCTAAAATTTAAAATCTGGAATTTCTAATTTGCAAACATACCATTGGGTAGAATGGGTCTGTTTTCCATCCACTGAACCTTCTTAACCCCTGTTTTTGACATGACAATCTGAGTGCCAGGTACACAGCTGATAAGATGCTCCAATGGGACACCACCATCTTCACAGGGATCAAGGGGGGAGAACTCTGCCTCATAGCAAGCCACGAAGCTGGAAACAAAATATTCACAATAAGAGCCTTAATGATTCAGGTAGTCAAAACATTGTCTAAAGTATTACCAACAGCCATTTCCTACACACTACTCATTCTAACAAAACTAGAGATCATACAGTGCACTTGCTCTTGTTACAGTTTCAGGGTTTGTTATTCATCTCATCAGCAGGACCCTAAAGACAGAATGAGACTTGTGTGCCTATCTCACCTCATCAGGGCCATGTTGCCTTCATGTGACTGTAACATAGTATGGACTTGAGCTGCAAACGTCTTCATCTGAATGTTGACATTGGGCAGCATGGTACAGTTGAGGGCCTCAACATAGGCAGTGCTGCCTTCAGGACAGTGGATCAGACACACAGGCACTTCAAGGATTTCCTGAATCTGAAAACAGATTTTGTACTGAGTTACATTTCAACCTGGAAGAAAAACACACCATAAACAAATTTACTTAATTTTTTTGCATTGAACTTCAGTACCTCAAGAGGATTTTCTCCACCTAACTTCACACTAATATTTGAGCCACTCCTGTAAGCTTCAAAGTCTTGCAGACTAATAATGATACAAAGATATTCTGCAGACTAATCCCTGTAACATTGTGAAAGCAGGCAGCAAATCTTTCAGCAACTTTTCAAGAAACTGGTTGTTTCATACAGCTGACCTCCACTGGCGGAGTGTTGTGGAGGAGGGGAGAAATTTTAGGACTTCAAGAGAAACTATCAGTTTTTGTAATGTTTTAAAGTTGCCCAACAGATTTTAATCCTTTAAACAAATCTCTTGATCCAATACTGTACTGTGGACTTAATACATCTAAGCCTGATCTATAACAGCACTATCACCTCACCTCCATGTCTGCGGTATCCTGTGGGGACGGGGTGCTTCGGACATCCTCCAACAGGTACACCATCCTACCTGCACCACCCTGCTCACGGATATCTATGATGTCTTTCATTTTGTACAACTCACACACACTAATGGAACGATGATATCTACAGCCGAAAGGACAGGCCAAAATTATGGCAAAATCTGATGCACATGTACATATTTTGAACGCAAATCATACCTTTAAGAAGCCAAGTTTCTTACAGCACTATACTTTACTGGTTATTTAAAATATGTAGATTAGCAACCAGAGAAAGTGGAAATTTGGAGATCTGCAGGTTGAAATTATTTAACCAAAGATTTCAGTGGATGTTATTCAGTCACTGCACTATTAGTATCTACTTCTGTCCCATAAATGCTAATCTCAGATGACATGGGTTACAAATCTAAGCTTACCTTTTGTCAAAAAGTTCAATGAATTTAAAAAGTGGAAGAACATGTCCCTTAGCCTCCAGAAGTAGTGCAGTAGCCTCAGCCCTACAAGCAGAACATTTAGATACGTTATTTAATAATAAATCAGAAAATCAAAGTAGGCCTAATGACCTAGAATTTCTCCACGAGTGCCTTTTCTGTCATAACAGGTTACCTTGTGTGTTGAAATTTACCTTTGCTAGTAGGATATACTATCTTCGAAAAAAAGAAAAAATTAACAATACAGCGGAACTTCTGAACTCGTCCAATCTTCTGATGTATCTCTTACAAAAATGAATGAATTTCAATAATTCTAATCTATGAACTTTCAAGATTTCGTGTACATATGTTGATTGTACGGCCACACACTGGATGTCACTCACCTGATGTTAGTAGCTGTTTGTTGACTGTCCTCGTTCTTAAGAGCCACATGGATCCGCTTGTAACCAATTTTTTTCCTGTGGAACTGCGAGATGGCAAACCTAGCTTCCTCCACACTGGGTACTTTGACCATGCCAATGCTGGTGTTGTCTGGCTGGGTCTTCACATACACATTCAGTACCTGGGGACATCAATCCCAGAAAGCTCAAACTGACATCAAAACACATAAGCAAAATGAACTATCTTCATTAACTACTATAAACATTTAAGATAATGGAAATAAATGAGACCAACAGCGGCCACCACAATCTACCTAAATGCCGACAGACATTAACTGGCGTCTTTGCGCAGGTAATATGTGCACAGATCCAAGTAGCTGAAACTTTTCAGCTGCCCCAATTGGACTAACAATACGAAAATGCTTTCAACTGACAGGGTAAATCCAAAAGGTTTTCTCTGTACTGGAATTAGTTGAAAGATTTTAGTGCTTGTTACATCATCAACATTTGATATGCTGATCAACTGTACTTTCTCGACATTCCTTTCTATGCATTTCCAATGACTGTCTAGCTCTGGTGAGTTCAAGAATGCCATCATTTTGCCACATAGAAGCATTGCACAGTGATCAGCAGAAGGTGCAAGCTATCAAATGACCTAGCATCAAGGCAAACAAAATTCTTCTAGATGAGACACTAGGTATTTATCAAACTGTTTCTCTGACTATATTAGGTGTTTCTTTCACAATATTCTGTCTCAAATAACATCTGTACAGAAAAATCATAATTTTCAGTCAATGCACCAAAATTTTTTTTTTATTTAATTGGTGTTTTATACTATACTCAAGTATATCCAATGGCTATGTGTAGATATGCTGGAACAAGAGAGAGGCCACCACAATTCACCAAGTGTACGACATCTGTTGCACAGACTGGGCCTCATCAATGTCTACAATTCAACACACTTACTGCTTTTGATCACTTAAACCTGGTACTTCTTCCCCAAAATTTTCATGAGCATTTGAGCCTGCAAGTTAAGCTAGGACCTACCTTGACCTGAGGATGGAATGTTGTGAAGAGGATTTTCCTCCATTCCTTGGCAGTAATGTTGTAATCCAGGTTACTGACAGCCAATTCCACAGGCCCATTAGCATCTGTGTAGTATGATGTGGAGCTGTTGTCCCCATTGGGAGCGCTGGAGGGGCGAGGGGGTGGTGTGGGGTAGCGGATAGGTTGGAACCCAGTCTCTGGAGGGTATACAGGGGAGTAACGGTTAAAGAGAGGCTCCTGAAAGTAGGGCGGGGAAAAGGGGGTTCTGAAGGGGTGATAATAGGGGCTAGCACGGGGGCTTCTCCGCCCAGGAAAGCTGTTCCGCGATTCAGGTGAAGGCGGCCAGCTGCTCTGGTGGTGGTCACTGCTACCATGGTAACTGCTGTAACTGTGACCGTGTGGGTAGCTGGGCTCGAAGCCTGGGTAGACATGATGGTTGTAGAAACTGTCCACACCTGTGCTGCCTATACTGGGGTGGTTTGGGTCATGCTCTGGCTTGTACAGGTCCTCGGGGTACAGCGGCCGCTTGAACATCTCATACAACGGTTTGGTCACGTAGGATTTGGGTGGTGTACGCTGCTGGTGACGGTTAGGAGAGTGTCTGTTGTAACAGTTACCTCCTCTGTCTGAGTAAGGCGGCTGGGTGACAGGAGCAGTGTAGGAGGGCCTGTAGTAGGTGGTAGCTTTACTGGGTCTGTACCTACAGGGGCTCTGGGGGTAAGGCACATGCACAGGCTGTGTGGAGTTGTACTCAGGGCGGTTTGGCTGTGTTCCTAAAAGCCAAATAAAAGTTGACAATGTTGAAAACCAATGTCTACTGTATGCAAATCTGGTCAAGAGAGTTGTAAATTTATTTGTGTCCTGTGGTAGATGATATGGTGTCAATTTGGGATTATTTAAGGGGGAATCACACCAGTTGTGCAAACTCTGGGTTACATATGCAAACTTTGGAGACTGTTTTGCAGTACTAACCAACAGTTTTGGCGATACACAAACACATTTATCAGATGTTGAACTTACCTTTTGCTGCTACAGTTCTTTCAGAGGTCTTCGCTCCAGCAACAATACAAATGTACTAGAAACATTCCTTGGAGCACTGTCTATATAGTGCTACCAACACATTCATACAGCAATATCTAACTCCATGGAAAAATAAAAATTCAAAAAGCTGCACTAAACGGCATTTCCAAGCATGCGCCATTTTAGTCACATGGTGCACTATTTTTACAATCTTTATCCAAGTCTTGTGCACTGAGCGTATCCTATGTGCACTGAGCATTTCAACAGCTAATGACCACCAGTTAGCTCGTAAAACATTTTTCAGCACTGGTTTCTAAATGAGTCATTTTGGGTTCAGAAGCGCCAACTGAAAATGGGCTACTTTTCACCTTGTTGTTTTGATGACTGCGGAATAGCTTTTACTTTTACTTCGAGGGGTTAGATCTGTTACTGAGAGTAAATATTAGGAGCACCGCATAGAGGAAGTTTTGTGGAATGTTTCAAGTACATTCTTACCGCTGTTGGAGGTAAGGATATGAATGGAGCTGTGTGGCCCCAAAAAGTATGTTAAGAATTTTGTTATTCTGTTGTCTTTTGAGATATATCACTGATTTTTGTTGCAAAACTTTCCCCATATATGAATCTTGATGACCAACAAGTTTCAAGGGCCTGGGTGATTGTATTAAAAAATGATCGCTAATTTCATGAGAACACCATTCTGGATAAGGATGGAGAAGACCGTATAACTGGTCCTTAAGCAGAGGTTGCAGTACAGTGATAATTCATTGAAGAACATTTCATTTTTCGTAATGAAAACTTGGTCAGCCACTAACGAAAACACAAAACCGCCTGATAAACTTGCATGTTTGAGGTGTCTGCCTCAAAAAATTGCCCAAAAGATGAAAATATGAACATAATGCTGCAGAAAATGCACATTTAGCCACCAAACGATCGAGGAAACAATGCTTTGCATGAAAAAATCTAAATAACTATTTTCATATGGACGTGTCAGATTTACCAAAGAAATAATATCACATATTAGGCATGATTTTCTGCAAAATACTGTAAATGACCCAAAATTTCTTCCCAAAAACTGTATTTTGAGGGGACAAATTAATGTCATCAGATATTATTTTTGGTGCTGAAACTTACATTTTTGTAGTACATATCCACTTCGGTTCCCAACAAACCCCAGAACACCTTTTAAATGTAGCAGAACTCTAAGAATCAAAATATCAGCAACTTAATCATGGACAAAGTTTCAGGTCATTAGGGTATCTCCATTCAAAAATTTCTTACCAGGTTTAACAGGTAGAGCTTCTATTGCTGCAGCGAAGTCCACACTTATCTTACAGCCATACACATCTTCACCATCCATTCTTTTCTTAGCCCTGTAAAATTTCACGCCAACATATACTTTCAGAAGTTAAAAACAGCATGGCTAAAATTGACATTACACTACCTGCACTGGTGCATGGTGTTTAAAAGCAAAATCCCCTAAGTGTCTGAACAGGGAAGCCTACATATTTATCTCTTTTTACACTGCTAAATTACACCTAAAACATGTGCTTCTGCAACAACACATGGAAAGCATGCCAATCCCAAGCTCAAAATTTCTTAGCCCCCACAGCATTTGCTGGCTGAGTCCACTGAGGAAGTACAGGAAATTAAGGGTCAAAATCTGCTTCAGTTCTTCAACTACAGGGCAGATATTTCTCAGACTCACCCCTCAAGTTAATGGTATAGACCAGTTATGTCACCTGCCAAGAAGTGCTCTGATATGCAAATCCTGGCAGAGGAAACAATTCTATTGGCCACAACCTAACTGGCAAGACAGGGTCAAAGGTCAGGTAAACTATCATGAGAATATCAACTGACATATTAACACAGGAGAGTACTAAGCACAAATTACCAGTTCAACTTCTAGTGTATGCATTTAGCTGGAACAACAACAAAAAGGAGTTTATTTCCCATACAGCCACCAAGTATTCCTTGCAGTCAGTTACTATTACAATGTGTAATAACCTGTAACTATAAAATGATGTAGCTGTCACAAGAAGTCTCTTACTTAGAAGCTGCATCTTTGTTTTGAAATTTCAGAAGAGCGTAGTCAGTAGTGATGCGGACTACGCGTCCCCCACAGTTTGCTGAGAGCTGCTTGAGCCGGTGTCGGATTTTGTTTGATTCCCGTCCCTGTGGAAGGCCAGTCACCATCACCTCCAGTAAGCCATTGCCATCCTGAAAACCAAATGAACCAACATCCGGTTTTCACACCATTACTTTTTCATACTCAGACTGACATTTAGCACCAACTGTTATTCACCACTGCTTATGTACATTTAATCTGAAAGTGTCTTATTCACTGCTTTTTCAGATTTGTTCGCATGTGTGAGCTTGGCAGAAACCACTGACCCCAGCTATGCCCCTGACAAATTTGCTGACAACAGCTACATATCACCAAGGGGCATGAAATGACACATTACTGTAATTGTCAAAAGTAAGTAGTCCGCAAGAAAGAACTTCCATCTGAAAATTTATTGTGTCATGTTACTTCATCAGAGTTAAATATTTTCGCTTTAATGTGAGCACAGCCTGAATGGCTGAAACTGTAAATCCGGGGAGACAACTGCCCTTAGTCAGGTGCCTGACCAATCTTCTAACAAAGCCCTCGCAAACAAGGTTGAGCTCGATTCAAGTCAGCAGCCCCATAAGTCAAGGGATTGTTTGCTTTCATTTGTCTTTTACCTGAATGGGCCTGTGCGAAACTATATAAATATTATGTGTGCACAGAGTATATTCATTTATTTATCTATTTGATTGCTGTTTTACGCCGTACCCAAGAATATTTCAGAAAGTCTCTAAAAGTATCCGTACCAGTATGTCATTTTGTATTGAAAGGCAGTGGCGAGTCGAATATGAGAGATAACTCAGTAAAAACTTTGCAAAGGGAAACTACTCTTAACATTGTGACACTTGTTAGCGACGAACACGATTTGTCATCATGGAGGACACGTCCAAAATTATGTCTTTTTTTGCCACACACAAACCCATGTTAGCTCGAGAAGTATATTTATTTTGCTAATAGGGCCATTTCTTGATGATATTGATGTTCAATGTGAAGATGTAAGTCATCAAAAAGACACACAATGAGCTGACAGACAGGACATGAGCGCAGTGGCTGAAGAGTCATCTATGCCTTGTTACTCAAAATTGTCATGACAGCCAATACTGGTCCTGCCCATCAGATGACTGGTTTTAAACATTTCTGCGATAACATTTTATTTCTTTTTGGATATGCCCATTATCACTTCGAAAACCATATACTGCTTCCTGGCTTAAACATTCTCTTGCTTTGATATGGCTGAAATATTATCATGTCTTCAAGCCATAATAATCACTCATTCATTTGCTTGTCTTGCTTAGAAAGCTAAGTAAAAAGATTTTTGTTTTAGCAAAATTTGTCAGGAAAAAGCAGTCCAATATTATTGCCAATGCTGGCTCAATTAAATGTTGGGACGATTAAAAAAAACATGCATGAGCCTTAATCAATTCCCCAAAGCCATTTCTTACTGAAGTAAAATTTTTGAGCTTACTTTTCAGTTAGGTCCTAAAAATGAAAATTTGAACCATTTCTTCAGTCTTACTTGAAGACAAATGTGCCAAGATTTCAACTATCAGTACCAAAAAAAAACTTTTTCTGCAAGGTTTTAAATTTTGGCTTCAATCAGACGTGGCTTTTTGGAATCAGCCCAAGCATGAGCGATGATTTGAACACATTCCTGAATCATATAAACATTCCTCCTCAAAGAAATAATTACAAGCTTTCTCTGTTTGGAGAGCAGTGCCTTATTTTAGTTTAATTTATTGATTTGCTTAAATAAATGTGCATGGTTTATGAAAACTGCTTTTCCTCGATTTGCCAGTACTCCAACGATATACCAGTTAGCCAGTACTCCTATGATATACCAGTAAGCCAGTACTCCTACGATATACTGGTTAGCCAGTACTCCTATGATATACCGGTTAGCCAGTACTTCTATGATATACCGGTTAGCCAGTAGTATGATATACCGGTTAGCCAGTACTCCTACGATATACCTGTTAGCCAGTACTCCTACGATATACCTGTTAGCCAGTACTCCTACGGTACGCCGGTTAGCCAGTACTCCTACGGTACACCGGTTAGCCAGTACTCCTACGATATACCGGTTAACCAGTACTCCTACGATATACTGGTAACCAGTATTCCTATGATATACCGGTAAGCAGTACTCCTACGATATAGTGGTTAGCCAGTACTCCAACGATATACCAGTTAGCCAGTTCTCCTATGATATACCGATTAGCCAGCACTCCTATGATTTATACCGGTTAGCCAGCACTCCTATGATATACCGGTTTGCCAGCACTCCTCGGTTAAAATTTGGAAGAGTACTATACTGCCATAAAAAAACACTGATATGGAGCACTGGTGTGTGTGTGTTGTACATAACATCTGTGTACAAGTAGGTAACAAAACCAATATCTGCTGATGTTGGCCGCTCTTAAACCTGTACTATTTTGTCCACACATTCTTATATAAGTTTTACTTTAGAGAGCTGGACCTCTAAATTTGTTTTTTTATTTATTTGATTGGTGTTTTATGCTAAATCTGTCGATACCATACAGTATATTTTATCATGTTATGTAAATCCAACTTAATGAGGTTCATGGAGACTTATTTAATTTTTTGTTCAACGCCACACTCAAAATTCCAGTACATCACTATGCAGGAGTGCAAAACGTACTTCAGATAAAGCCCTAGCTCCACAAGGGCTTGTATAACATACCTTGGAGGGGCTTCTGAAGGGCAGATCTTTGACCAAATCATCAAACAAGAAGGTGTCATTAGCACAGGCAAGCAGGGCATCATGCACCAAGGGGCCATGTATCAGGATCACATGGAAGTTCTGACGATGCCGTAGGTCCGAGAGGTCAGATGAGAAGTTGACATCACCTGTAGAGTAATAATGGGACATATGATGCCACTGTACATGTAATTACAATCAACTTAGTCATGCGTGACAAGCCTAAAGCTTGTTGGCTGTGAGCTACTCTCATGCAGCGAATACAGGTACATACCATATGATGCAGTTGTGAGCTTGGTAATATTTCATGTATCTTGGGAACATGTACACCGTTTCTAAACCACTGAAACTGGTATGAAGTACGTGGATGCCACTGAATTCTACAAAAATCAATTCAAATTCAAAATTCCTAATATATATGACTGCCAACCTGTAACAGAGCCAATCCTGATGTAGCCACACACATAATTTATTTACATGACTGGCGTTTTATGCTGTACTCAAGAATATTTTATTTATATGAAGGCAGCCAGCGTTATGGTGAGAGGAAACTGGGCAGAGCCTGGGGGAAACCCACAACCTTCTGCAGGTTGCTGGATGACCTTCCCGCGTATGACCAAAGAGGAAGCCAGTGTGAGCTGAACTTGAACTCATAGCAATCGAGACATATCAATGCAAGCTTTTCCTATATACATCTTCAAATTACACAGACTCTTTTCCTGTGAGGATCTGAGACGTCTGGCACTGCTCTGCACAGGCCTTCACACCCCTCCTCTGTTTAACTTACTTGATATCAGCACAACAGCGGCAGGTGGTGAATAGGCATCAGAAAATCGACGCATACTCTGTCGGAGTTTATCGTCTGCCGCATTTTTGCTAACAGCATCAATGTGAACAACGTTTATCTGCAAACCAAAATTTGCAGTACTGTAAATTCTCATCATGAGAAAATAAAATAAGATCTTTACAGATATAATTTTCTCACTGACAATGTCTACGTGTCTTCCAGTACAAACCCTACACATCACATTAAAGTGATGACTTCAGGTTTACCACAAAATTTATGCTAACATTGTTTCAAGTTGCTTTATTTGTATCAGGTGATCAAAGTCTTGTTTCAGAATACAGAGAAATACCTTTTTGCGTGTTTAAATGAAGAATAATACCTCTTGATTTAAATTAGGAGTGACAGGTCAGACTGGTTTAAAGACGGGGTGGGTTTGCTTATCAGCTCATATTGTACTTTATAATATTTCAGGTTTATATCAGAAGAAAGGTTTATAGAAACTTGTCAGCTAAAAAGAGAAAAGTGACACCATATGTGTTCAATCACTGCCGTACTGACAAAAATGAAGTTACCTGGGCAGAGTTAAGTTCCTGTACGATCTGTTTACTCTCCTTGTTGATATCACAAGCACACATGAACTCAGCTTCACGGTACCCAGAGAAGAAGCGGTCTCTAATCCTCTGGACAACGCAGAGAGCTGACCTGTTGTGTGGAACACAGCAGTTCTCTATGTCCCAAAACACCCCAATTGGCTTCAGCTTAAGCAGTTCACCCATAGTCATCATTCTTTCAGGCAAAGAAAAAGATACATGGTCATTAAAGCTAAAAAATAAACACATGTTACTGACTTTACATACAAAACTTCACCACAAAACTTCATATCCACAGAGAAATCATAACTTACCATATAAAATAGTTGATAAAACTGATGCTTCATTAAAATATTAAAAACAGGCTGTTTCTCAGAGCAGAAATGTTCCACTTCTTGGTTGAAAGGAGCTTAAAATGCCTAAGACACTGACAGGGCCTTTTTTTCCTTCTTCTTTTCAACATCCCTCAAATTCTTGCAGCCCCACCTCCCTTCTTTTAAAACCTGAAAACATTCATGACAACTTATTTATTTCACAAGTTTCAAATGCTATAATCATGAACAATAAAAATTATGACATTATGTAAGTATAATTTTTGACATAAAGTTACTCTAGTATACCACATTACTTAACATTATCCCATGGATATCACTTTGAAACCACAAGTAAACCCAGGAACAGGTTCCCAGTAATATACTGTAATCCCTGCTGTGCACCAGTGAGGCCCATGCAATAATACCGTTAAATCACATGATTAAATACATGTTATGAATTCATGTATTTTGGAGAAAACTTGAAAATACACTGATAAATAATTTTTGATATGTATTCACTTGCTTTTACACATAACTCAGAAGCCCTTCTCTTATACCATAATGGCTAGGTCTATAAGTGGAAAGCATCAGAAAACATTATCCATCGACAAGTGCCTGATAACTTTCATGATGAAAAGCTGCATTGTAACCAGTGAGACCTGGATTCATCATACAGACTAACAGCTTCGGGTGACTAACACAATGTGGACACCAGTCAATTTGACAACCATCAGATCTAGTCAACTAAGTCTATTACTTATTAACTCCTAGTATTCATCTAGATGGCCTAACCATTGTCATGTCATTCTGGAGACTCTGCAAACTTATTACCACGCATAAATTAACAATTCACATTCACACTGAAATATTGCTGCACATCTATAAAATAAAAATCTGCAATGACTGTGTCTACGTGAATGTAATTTTTGGCAGGGGAAATTAACAACTTCAGTGCCCCCAAATTTCGAAGAAAAAAATGCTGTCAAAAGGCTTTTCGTGTTATTGTGTAACAGTAGGGAAGTTTTCTTTGTAAAAATAATTCATTTGGTGGTTTTAAGAATTTTTCAAAGCTGTTCAAGTTTTTGTAATGATGCTAATGATCTGATGAATAAACTAGTTACGGTACTCTCACAAACCAAAGTACGTGGAAGAAGATCTCATTTTACAGATAGTTGTAAAGTCAGCCATAGCTATTGAAATACAATCACATCTTTAGTTGAGTCAGTTTGCTAGAGTGACCCACATGTCTCTCCGCAACCTGTGTGAACTTGTGAGACTCCCGAAATGCCGACCTGGCTTATGTACGGTGAGATTCAGCTGGACCTGAACGTGCATTACCTCTTGCACTAGTAAATCAGCAATAATTTGGTATCCTATGAATCAACCAAATGGAAGTCAAATATAATGTTATTAATGGCACTGCTACATTCGCTCTTTGACGGGTACACAGTGACAGTCACGACTGTGAGAGATAATTTTCAGACATTGTAAGGCTGTTTGAAAATAGACACTTCATTCAAGCTCGTAAGCCCGCTATCTGAGTTGTTATACAGACACCAGTTTCCGACACACACACACACAGACCACAGACCAGTGGCAAGCCAGGGTTTGTAAATGAATGGAGAACAACACCTGACACTTGTTTCAAATTATTGTTAAATACTCCGACACCTAAATATACAAACCTAGATAGAAACTACATATCCTGTCAGATTAAAGCATGGTCAGGAGGGTAGAAAGCCAGCTTTCTGCTATCCGGCCATTTCGTGAAGCTCTTACCTTGCCGAAAACAAACCCGGAAACGTACGAGCCACTGCAGGTTAATACACACTTCCATTTCACAATCACGAAAAAACATGTAGAATGTCTTGTGTTTTCTGCCAAGCAGAGTTTCATCTGTTTGCATAGACTTTCACTTATCCTTGCACTGGTGGCATGTTTTTAGCCACACTTATTTGATACCCCTTATCCACTTAGCCACTCTTATTTGATACTCCGGGTGCTTTAAGACTGGGTTACCTTTTAAGTTTCAGGTATGGACTTGCTAGTTCACTATAACACGTACCGGTATATCATTTGCATGTGCAGCCCAGGCTGTATCGACCCACTGATGAGCTTCACAGTACAGTATTGTAGCAATTTCATAAACTGTACAGTAATTTACAGTTGTTGAAATGGTTTGAAATAAACCATTTCTTTTCAATCCCTGTTATCAGAGTTGATATATTATCATACTTTACAGGTTTTCAAACTATTTACATGTACTTTAAGTGTTGTTATCCTACAGTCTTAATTCCAGATTATCTCCAATTTATAATTTTTAATGTCGGTCTTTTGCATTGTAAATTACTTTCAATTTGCATTGTATTATTGTGTACCGGTATGGTATATCTTGAAAGACGGTGTGTCTTGTACTTTGATTTAAGTTTAATTTAGTTGAATTTGTCATTTAAGGCTTGTATTGAGATTTAAGTGAAAAAAAAGGATGCTTTACTAGATGATTTAAACAAACGTTGCTCTTCACTTCCATAACCGATTGTGGAAGTGAAACTCCAAAGCTCAGTGTAGCAGCAGCCCTACTGTACTTGATTGACCAGCAGTGTAACTCTTCTGTGTTTGAAGGTATTAAACTGACGCCGCTTTCGATTGAGAAACAAAGACTCATCAACAATTTCTGCGGGAAAAGGCACTTCAGATCTGCCGAAATGATATCGACTATGTGTCTGAACAGGTAGATATTAACACTACTTTTTAAGAATAAAGCGGTCAGTGGTGATAAACGAGGGAACGTCAGTAACTTCGTCTGTACCCAAAATGTCTGTCGACGTCAGTGCCGCAGTCAATGTGTTGGTATATTTTCATTGTCACTGACAACTCCAAGGTTTCAGAATTGGGTTAACTTTCTTATCTCTGAGAACTTATGTGCTGGTAGTCTGTATTTCCATAAGCTTAAGATAAGGTAAACGTGATATCCTAACGCTCTTGTGTTAGAAAACACAGGTTCATAGGAAAGTTATTTAATATTTAAAGCTGCTTTCTCCACTTACTACGTGCAGGCAGTGGAATTAATTTATTGGATTGGTGTTCAACATCGGGTTTATGGCTGAAGGAGACCGGAGTGCCAGGAGTAGGCAGACTTCCACCAGGCATCAGACTAAGCCTCTTGACTTAATCCCGAAGTAGCATGCACTGGAATAAAATTCGAGACCATGAATATCAGCCTGGGCACTTCACTTGTGCATACAAATTTTTATGGAGCCTACAGGCTTTTCTCACACAAGGTTAAAATATTGTCTAAATAACCTGGAATCTGATATAAAACTTGGCTTTACGACTACATAAGTCATAAACTCTCAGAATATCATCTATTGTTCATAGCCCAATATTGCCCATGTTAATCTTATCTTTCACCTTCTCGTCTGCTGTCCATTGCTGCAGATGAAGAGCCTGAAGTAACATGCCATAATGATTGGACATATTACGATGACTCGTGAATGGGAATGTGAAATATTCAAAGGAACAAGTTTTATTGGAATTGTTACTTGCCTCACACATGTATGGAATGTTGGTTTCAAGGTTTGCGTTTGTTTTGTCTTTCAGATTTCTATAATCTGATGTGTTAATCAAGAGGAAGGATGTCACATGTTCGGATATCTCTGATGTGTTAATCAAGAGGAAGGATGTCACATGTTCGGATATCTCGCTCAAGGCACAGAGTCCTGCCCGTGAACTTCAATAACCATAGAATACATCAAACTGAACATGAACGAGAATCTAGCGTAGACTCTCTGGCGAGTTCACCTGCCAACTCTGTTCATTCCACTATTTCAGTAGATGGAGAGCACTTGTTCCTAGCTTCATCTCACTCCGTCCAGCTTCTGACAGGACTTAACAGTCTGCGGCAAGAAGGACTACTCTGTGATGTCACCATAGGAGTGGATGGACAAGAATTCACATGTCATAAAACTGTTCTTGCATCATTTAGTCCTTATTTCAAGGTGATGTTTACTGGAAACTTGGCTGAAAGTCGCCAGAACAAAGTTGCCATCAATGGGGTGGAGCCAGCAACTTTCCGCCAGCTGATTGACTATGCATACACATCAGAAATTCGGATAAACAACCAAAATGTGCAGGCCCTCCTCTCTACAGCTAACTTACTAGAGGTCATACCTGTTAAGGAGGCCTGTTGTACTTTCCTGGAGAGAAACATAGATGAGACAAACTGTCTGGGCATCCACTGTTTTGCAGAGGCCCATGCTTGTGGTGAACTGCAAGACAAAACCAAAGAGTACATCCTTGACTCATTTACCACTGTTATTAATCATGAGGAATTTTTAAACATTACTTCAAGTAAGCTGCTAGAATTGATCTCCGATGACAATTTAAATGTGGAGAATGAAGAGATTGTGTTTGAAGCAGTTCTCAAATGGCTGCAGCATGACTTGCCAGAGCGAGAAAAGGAGCTAAGTAAAGTAATGGCACATGTCAGGTTGGCTCAGCTAAGTCCATATAGTCTTCATGACATCGTTGAGCAAAATAAGTTGGTGATGAGTTCCCCTGAATGCCGAGTCTTTGTGGAAGAAGCTAAAACATTCCAGTTGCTGGAGGACAGAAGGAATGAGTTACTGTCCCAAAGAACTAAACCCCGTAAATCCACAGGTAACCTCACCATTTTCTTTATGAAAAAACTGTGTGTTCATGAACTCTTCTTTCATTGCAACTCTCTCAGAATTTTGGTAGGATAAATGTGGTTCTGGGGCCTCTGTGGTCATGAGGGTTTGCATAATGACTCAGACTCACACAGGTGCCTCTAATCAGTGTGGTCGCTGTGAGTTAAGTCCAGCTCATGCTGGATTCCCCATATATGGGAAGGTCTGCCAGCAACCTCAGTATGGTCATGGGTTTCCCCTGGGCTCTGCCCAGTTATCTCCCACCATAATGCTGGCCACTGTCGTATAAGTGAAATATTCTTGAATACGGCATAAAAAACCACAGAAATAAATAAAGTGGTTACATTGTATGGTAAAAAGAAGACTTTTGATGGAATTTAAGTAAATTGTGCTTCTCTGCTTGTCCTCAGGAAGTGCAGACGTCATCATAGCAGTAGGAGGTGAAGATGATAAGGTGGTCCTCAGGAGTGTGGAGTGTTTTGATCTGCAGAGCTATCAGAGGAGGACTATGGCTTGTCTGCCATTTGCTATCAGCAAACATGGACTAGTTGTGTCTGGTGAGTCTTTAAATATTTAGTGCAGCGGTATTTGGTGCTGTTGTTTGAAAAGTGGAGACTAAATTCTGGCAGAATGACACATGAATTTGTCTATTTTCTTGTTATAATCGGATGATTCTCAAATTTGTCCAAAGAGTGAGCGAGTGAGTACTTGAGGATTAACGTCATTCTTAACAATTTTTTAGTCATATCATGATGAGAAGTCTATATAGTGTGTCTTCTTGTGTCAGGGTGAGTCCATGCTTCCAAAGTGGTGCCACCACTGGAACATCATGCAAAAGACACCAGACATGACACCCCATCAAGTCAATTATACTGACACTGGGCCGACCAGTCTCGTTTCGTTGCTCTAATCTCTCAGTGCTGAGCGTCAGGAGAGGCAGCAACAAGTACCATTTTTAAAGTCTTTGGTAAAACCCGACCTGGGCTTGAACCTGGATTTCGACCTCAAGGCGGCCGCTCTAACCACTCGACCACTGAGACAGTCGAATTTGTCTGAAGAACCAAGCGCATTCAGAATTTTTATCAAATTTTGACCAGCACTTACATTTCCCCATGGGGTTAGGCAATACTCAATATGTGAGAGATATACATGGGTGCATTATAATGCTGAACCTTGACTTTAGTCCTCATTATGTACTTATATCTGTCACAGGGTATCGTTTATGTTGTTCTAGTAACGCTAACAAATCTTTCCATTTGTTGGGGTCAGATATGATATTGTGATCACAAATTACTGTGCTCAGAAATCTATGCATGTTGACAGGTGGCAGTGTTTACCTAGCTGGAGGAGAATACCCAGATGGGCTGGCCAGTAAAAATGTGTGGAAGTTTGACCCAGTGTTTGATGCTTGGCAAGAAGTGGCGCCAATGAACGTGTCTCGCTCAGAGCTTGGTACGTTCCCATCAGATTGTTGGAGGTGTTTATAATCTGTATATCAACTCTCAGTGTGCATATGCTTTGAAATAAATCATCCTATCAATTATTTTTGTTAATCCAGCTGTTATGGTGTGTATTCAGTTTCATATGGATCTTAGTAAGAAATTGGTCAGATGTGTTGGATATGTCCAGATTATAGCTTTTTCTGGCCACTACACTGATCTGAGTAGACTGATTCAAGTATGTATCTTAAAAAACCCAAACATTTCACCACAGTAGTAAAATAATTAAGATGCCTCAGTTACATTCAGAACTGCCCATGTTTTATGGCATGTGATCATAGACATTCTGATTCACTTAAACTAGAGGGATTGAAGCATCCTAAGGTATTTCAGTACATGCAGATGTATATATATATATATATTAATGTTATGTGTTGACATATGCAGGTATGGCAGTATTGGATGGCTATATATATGCTGTTGGAGGCTGGGAGGGCACGTCACGTTTGGATAGCATTGAAAAGTACAACCCATCCTCTAACAGCTGGTCATTTGTGGCCCCTATGGCCATGGCCCTGACCAGCACAGCAGTGGTGGCTTGTGATGGATTACTCTATGTCACAGGTATTTACCTGCGCTAGAAATACTCATTATGAAGTAAATGTCTGTCTGAAATTTTACACATGAAAACATGCGATTTTTTTTTTTTAATGTAAATTTACATGAATTAGTTTCTCGATTTAATGTTTCCCTGAATGTATATTGGTTTTCAGTGGTAGCCGTCATTCAGAGGGAACTACTAAATAAAGGGTAGTAACATTGAAAACTCACACTTCAAGAAACCATGGTTGTCCAAGGCAAAGTTTTGTTTATTTAGGCATTTTCTGTGTTACTTGGAGATATCGCTGTCAGATAAATTCACTTTCTAATCTAGTACTGAATACAAATTACAGGTTATCCTTTCTACAGGGATATGACACATATTTTATATTCATTGTGACATCTGTGAGAAATGTTTTTGACCCTTGTAAGTGAATTGTATGATTTTGTCTTTCTTGTGGATGATATGGAGGGTTTTTTATTATTTTTAAGGCATTATTCTTTAAAGATCAGCCAGTGTAGCGAGGCCCCAAAGTTGAAGGCTCTGCCTTTAGATTTTTATCATCAGAATCTAAAATCAAATATTGTGTTGATGTCTTCATGTCTGAGGAGTAGGGGGCTTTTTTTCCTGCAGTTTTCCTCACAGCTCTGTGGTTATAAGGACTGAATACACAAATAAATGTCCATTCATCGTGGAAGAATTTATTCTGTTGAAGGAGGAGCTGTTTTGGAGGATGGAGATGGAATAGATGTTGTGCAGTGTTACAATCCAAAAACAGACACCTGGACAAAGCGTGCCAGCATGTTAATTCCAAGATCAGGCTCTGTAGCCTGCATGCTCAGTGGATGTATCTATGTTGTGGGTAAGTTTGCTTTTCTTAGTATTTGCCTGTGCTGTTGTGTATATTTATATTATTGAAATGTGTTGGGGCTCTTGTTGGTTCAGACAGCTAATTCAGAGGCTTACTGCAACCCATTACCAGTGAAGTCACACGTTTGAATCACTGTTTCCACTGTGGCTGTACCTTTGCAAGATTGCAAGATTTTTGGGGAAGGGCAGTGGTTTTCTCTGGGGCCTCCAGTTTTCTCCAACCGTATACCAGGCTGTCATCACATAAGTAAAAATTCTTGTGCATAGCATTAAACACCTTGCATAGTGAAGGTAGTAATAGCCGGTTTTGAACCAAACTGCTTTGTATTACAAAATACATGTACAGTGTATGTTCATTTGTAGCCACACTGTACTATCGTATGAAGATGTGTATTATTCAGTTTAAATCAAAGTTCCTGGGACCCATATTACAAAGGGGGTATAAATTATGTCAAACGTAATTGTAATGATGGCACGTGCTGTTGAGATATATTGTCATGTTTATACTAGTTATGCTTGAAGAAATGTTGTACTCTCTTGGTTAGACGGGCCCAAGATCAGTTTCTAAATTATTCTCACACCTTGTAATGGAGAGGTCAAAAACTACAGCACATCTTGATCATAAAATGGACCAGTATTTCCATTAAGCCGTGACTTTGGGGTCATAGGAGGTGGTGGGAAGAGTTCCCAGATGTAAGTGGATATGAAAAACCCATATGTTGCAGGTGGCTGGCATGCCTCTACTGAGAACACGAACAAGGTAGAGTGTTACAACCCTAAAACAAACCAGTGGGTGTGGAAGGCACCAATGGTAGAGAGACGTTACAGACCAGGCATATCTGTAGTGGATGGAAAGATCTATGTGTTTGGAGGGGAAGAAGGCTGGGATAGGTAGGATCCAGCTCTACACACTAGATATGGCTTTGTTGATCTATTTATAAGCAGTTCCACTCTCTCTGTTTTATCTGGTCATCATGGGTGAAGGCTCGGGAATCAAGTAAAGAAGGCTTTCAAAGGAAACTAATGATGCCATTCCAATAAATCTAGATTGTAACACACAACTTTATTTGTTTGAAGTATGTAAATTGAACTGACAACGAAAAACATTGTTAATCTGTGGATGGTATCATGGAAGGTGACTCCAGGAGGTAATATGTCTTACAACGGGCATGTGTTCATTAAAATAAATGAATTCAGTATTAAGTGATATGAAAATTTTGCCATCAGTTTACTCCTATGTTAACTTCTATACATATCCATTTTTTAAGGTACCACAACACAATAGAATGTTACGACGCTGAGAATGATAAGTGGCATATATACGGAGAGATGCCAACCAGTCGGAGTTGGCTGAGCTGTGTGACGGTGACTATGAAGAAATCCCTGCTAACTGGTGACAGAGGCTCCTCCTCAGAGTGTGAAGACTTATGACAGGCAGTTGAAGAAGTCACCTTACTGGAAACTTGATCATGGCAGAAGAAGGTAGTTCAGCCTCACACTTGACATTCAAACACGACAGTCTTAAGCTTTTAAAGTGTAAAAACATTTCAATATTATTTTCAGTTGACAGAGATCACTTCCAGGAATTACGGAAGTCATCAAAGCAGCTTTTATGTTTATTTAATGTGTATACCATTAATTAGGACTAGTGATCATGTAGAATTTGAGAAATTGTTTCTAGAAATCCATGAATTTGGCATGTAAACGAATGAAAAAAGTCCACAAAAACTCAAATTGTAAAATGAAAAAAGGATCCATAAGGTGTTGAGTTGCTTAATTAGCCTCTAAACACGGTTTTCCCAAGGATCAGATAAATTTACAGGTTAAAACGTTGAAACACATTAAATATAGACTATCTCAATAGCAGTGACGTTGTCAGCTGTCTTACATCCTTAACTGATGAATAATAAAGCAGGGGTGTGTTGTGAAGAAGCTCAAACAAACTATGAGCCAACATATTGTGCAGTGGTTCATGGAAGGTGATGATAAATGCCCAAAGTAAAGAACCACTATCACTATGTAAATTTATTAAAATGATTTTCCTCTCTGGTTTAATTTTTTTTAAAGCTTCAGATTGTGTATATATTATTCTTTTCAGTTATCACTTGGATCAGAAGATTGTTTTTGTAATCACTGAGGATATATGACAAACTAAACTGATCACACCACACATGAATATTGAAACCAGATTTGTTTGTAAGTACTTGTAATGTATGAGAGCACTGAGTGATGGCATCAGGACAGGTTGAGGGTGTATTAAAATGACCATTGACAACAGTGTAGGGCATCACTCATTTTTTAGTGTAGGTAAAATATTGAAGTACCCCACCCCTAGTTGTGACAATTCAGCCAGGCTTATGTTCTTGTCAGCTTTGAAGCTCCTGTTTATCAAATCAGTTTCCTGTGGCACAGCTCACACATTCTTTGTCAGTCTGATCGTTTAGCTAAACACCTCCATCTTGTGCATCATATGACAGGTGAAAAAACATCAGATAATTACATATGTACACTACATCATATCCCATGTGGGCATCCAGGAGTTAAGGCTGATGTAAGTTACCTATCATGACAGCAGAGAGGGTTCATTTCAAGTGAAGATGTGGAACTGCTCATTAGAGGCACAGTCAAGTTGAGCTATTTCTGTGCTTGTATCTGTTACCTAAAATTATGTGATGCTACCTGTAAACAGAAGAGTTCATCCTAAACATCATCCTATTCCAATTCAATATAAAATTGTTTCTGACTTGATAGAACTCAATATGTGATCAAGCAATTTTTGTCTTTTCTGTGTCAACAGTGATGTGATAGAGGCTTTGTATTTGATGTAATATAATTCATTCTGATGTACATTTACTAATGTGGGCATAATCTGTGACACATTAGCTTTTGTTTCAAAGTTAGGGTTTTGTGTTATACATTCATCACGAGAAATAAAAAATTGAAAAAACAAATATATTTATATAAAATCATGTACTTTCTTGCATAATTGGAATCACATAGTTATCTCCCTTGATGTGGGCAAGCAGTCTGTGTATTCCTTCTTTCAGTAGTACATTGGTAAGGCTCCTCTGAGGGTGTTATTTGGATGTCTGTATTTACCTCACATCAGGGATTTCATTTATTTGTTTATTTGATTGGTGTTATATGCTGTGCTCAAAAATATTTCCACTATACGAAAACAGCCAGCATTATCGTGGGAGGAAACCAGGAA
The DNA here is from genome assembly GCA_016165875.1 of Acanthopleura granulata. Lineage (NCBI taxonomy): Eukaryota > Metazoa > Mollusca > Polyplacophora > Chitonida > Chitonidae > Acanthopleura > Acanthopleura granulata. The sequence goes on from JABBOT010000002.1 coordinate 28,115,073, forward strand.
GAGCCAGGAGAAAACGCACAACCATCTGCAGGTTGCTAGCAGACCTTTCCACGTACAGATGGAGAGGAAGTCAGCATGAGCTTCCGGTTATTCACGTAGTCTATTTATTTGTTAAAATTTCAGTCAAATGTATATATTCCTCATAGAAAATTTACATGCATGCAGGTACTGTTTCGTTAACTGAACAGAAACATCAAGAGTTCTTTTCATTGCTCATACCTGAACAAATAACTGTCATTAGAACTGAAAGAGGTACATTTTTATCCCTGATTAGTTTTATACCTACTCTAGACAGATGGGAAAATGTGCTGTTTAGTGTATTGTTTGTTCATACTGGTGAACCTATAAAATATGCAATTGATATATTTGGTACTCATTTAGACAAGTTCATGCATGCTGAACTGAATACAATTTACCATTATTAAGAGCTAGGTTAAAGGCTGTATTTATGCAATAGATGTTGTATTTGGTAAGCTGTTATATACATGTGGCTCTCTGGACTAGATTTTTTGCTTCTGTCTGCTGTGTAAATTATGTTGATGCATGTGATGCAAATATTTTTAGTTTAACTGTGTGCTTAATGGCACAATGTTATTGCTCTGTGGGCATACATGTAACAAAAATTGGACTGCTTTATTTTATACTTTGTGTACAAAAGGATTTATCTGCTTATGTTACATGCAAATTGTCGATCTCAATGTGCCACAGATTATGGGAAAGGTATCTAGTGTTAATTGACATGTACATGTGTATGTCGAGGTGTGCTTGCTTTCTGTGTCATGACGGCATTATAGTATACTGTGAATGGATGGCAAATGATGTAGATACAATCACGCAATGCCTTCAGTGGTCACTAAAACTGCAACTCCTGTACTACTAGTAGTAATTTTCTAACCCATTTTGTAACTCTACCAATACATGTCTTAAACACTCCTGTACACTTGTTTATCACACTGAGGTATATGTTGTTTTGTTTGTTGTTCATTTTTTTTGTTCCTGTACCAATCCATTCAGTGTTACAGTTTTCATATGTCTTTGTTTATTCTTACATGAAGTATAGAGGATAAGAGTATCACATAACTGTAATCAAGCAAACACTTCTACAGCATATAGCAAGTTGAGGGTTGAAGTGGAGAATGACTTTGTAATATAATCCTCTTGAAATTGCTCAGCAATACAATTATTTAGTTTTTAGACAAGAAATTTTCTAAATTCCTCTGGCTTTAGTATTCTTAAGTGTCACATGTGAAAAAGTTTTGCCAAATGACAGGCTTACTCCAGACACTTGCATTTTCTCCACCTACCTCAACCTCAGACAAGAAAATTAATAGAGGTTATTGCACATTGAAGGCTGAATTTGTTCGAGTGAGAGGTGGCAATGATATTTCGCAACTCGTGGTTTATCATTTCCACCTTTCATGAGAACAATATTTATGGCGTTTCACCTTCACTATGCAATATTCTGTTTATTATTTATACATTAACAATATCAGTGGAGTGAAATATCACTTGATTCAGTGAAGAAAATCATGGGATTTCACAGATATATAAATATAAAGTAAGTTAATTATGCACGCTGATGCCTGTAAAATGGAAATGGCTACAGACACTGGCTACTGATGTTAATACAAATATTATAATTCCGTCATTCTACTCAGAAAAATGACCTTGAAAATCTATAAACACCCTAATGAACATGTGAAAAAACAAACTATAAATTTTCTTCATGTAATCTACTGTTATCATACAAGTTTGACCTGTGACAATCCCCTGTTCTCAAGTTGTGGGCGAAGTGAAACATGCAGTTGGTAAGAGACAAGAAGAAATCCCTTCAGGTAGGGAGCAGGAATGATCGCGTGGAGATTTTTTTTTTTTTTTTTTTTTTTTTGTGATGTACATTGTGACTGTTGTTCAGTTTGACACTGCTGCTTTGTAGTATTGGTGGTGTTCAAGTATTTGTACCAACCAAGTATGGACCATGTGCGGTCGTGATATCATGACTGAGATATAAGTTTGGAGTTAAATGATATGTGAATAAATACAAAGAATATGCATTTCAAAACTATATTTTATACGTAAAAAATTTATAAATATGATGTATTATTCTATATGCCCATATAAAGTGACCTCCATTAACAGCCTTCCTCAGTTTATCTGCATGTGATCTGCCATGATGCAGTACAGAGGACCAACTGTCCAAAAAACTACAATGTGTTAACATATTCTTAGAACTTGCCTTAGCTCTCTCCCATGTCTCTTTCATTGTGCCATGATTATTTATCTGTAAGATCATTCTATATATGAATTTTGGATTTGTACAAATGTTACACAGAATATCTTGTTAAAATCAAATTTCTTTCCTAATTCTGAGTGGTATCCATATTATGAATGATGTTTTTGTTTGTTCCTAATCTTACTACTTTATACATGTGTCTGTGTTGTGTGACAAGGAAAACTATGATAATATTAATGGTCATATCCATGATAAATGTGGGTAGCTGACTGGCCTCTATCACAGTATTTTTACTGAACCACACACATTTGGATATATATTGTAATTAAATACAAGAAATGCTCGATCTGTCTTCTGTTGACTTTCTTATACCAGTATGATGTTTATGCCGAGTCAAATACCAATTCTTGAGTATGGTGTTGAACAGCTATCAAATAAATAGAACCCCAATAAATGACATTATTAAACTGGAATTAATTATTTATTTGATAAGTATATTTCACTTATACGACAGCTGCCTGCATTATTGTGGGAGGAAACTGGGCTAAGCCCATGAGAAACCCACGACCAGCCACAGGTTCCAACTGGTCTTTGTAACATATGCTGAATGCTAGGGTGCCATAATGCATAAGGACATAAGTGGCCTAGTGTTTAGCGCGCTAGTGCAGTACAATGACCCAGGAGCCTCTCACCAATGTTGCTTTGGTTGTAAAACTTCAATCAAATATATCAAATGTGACAACATTCATAGTCACAGTAAACTGAAACCAACCATATCTAGTGAGATCTTCTAAACACTGAGATATCTGTATACGGTGACATTCCTAGTATACCCTATACAGACATCTACCAGTCCTAGTGACATCTCCTGAACGCTGAGAAAGAAAAGGGGAAGATCCTCAGTCACAGAATAGACACCTACCAGCCTCAACAGTTGAGCAGCGAAATGAAGTCACTTCATTCACATCGTTCATGTTCAGTAGATTGTAACTTTTTTGTGACCTTATTGATGGCCAGATCAATGAACCAATACGCCGATTTGATGTCACAACTTTCCTAAATGGCATTTAAGCCAACTTATAGACTGTCCACATTTATGTGGTTTATTTCTGGTCAAACACAATCCATAAACACACATGCATAACAGAAAAGTGTACCATAATCATCCCCCAGTATAATGTATTTAATCTGATAAATTTCAGTTTCAGATGTTCATCTTTGCAGTTCACCTTTATATGTAGTGAATATCACGTCACAACTCGGATATCATGTCCAACCTGAAGCAGTGTATATTGTGTCACTACTCAGATATGTCCAGCCTGTGGAAGTATATACTGTGTCACAATTCAGATATCGTGTCCAGCCTGAAGCTGTGCATACTATGTCACAACTCTGATATTACATCCAACCTGAAACAGTGTACACTGAGTCACAAGTCAGATATTGTGTTCAGCCTGATGCAGTATATGTGTCACAACTCAGATATGTCCAACCTGTATCAGTGTATACTGTATCACAACTCAGATAATATGTCCAATCTCAAGCAGTGTACATTGTGTTGGAACTCAGATATCCAAGTCCAGCCTGAAGCAGTGTATAATGTGTCACAACTCAGATATCATGTCCAGCCTGTAGCAGCGTATACTGTGTCACAAATCTCTCCACCAGATCGCCAGACAAACTCTTCATGGCGCGGAAATGAATGTTCCCAGCATTCTCCGACTTCCCCTTTGGATGGTTCAGCTCTAACTTAATATAATCCAGCCACAAATCTGTAAAAGAACACACAATTTGTACATTTCACTGGAAGCAAAGGCTGGAGAAGTCTTGGTATTGTAAGACAATTGTTGCAGTTTAGTTACAGTTTAATGCCACATCAACACTAATGCAGCCATATCGTGGTGAATGATACAAGAGAGCTACGGTTTATTCTTTTGACTTTCTGGGATTTCAATTATTTTGTCGCAATCTGGTGAAGCAAACCTGAAGCTCATAAATATGTTGTGATGAGACATAATTTTTTAAAAATGGCTGGCAAATGTTATTCAGAATGTGGCTCATTATGTGGCTCATCATTTCTCACTCATTCTCTCTCAAGATGATGCAGTCAATAGGAATATCTGATTTTTAATTTCGCTAAGTGTTTTACAACTTGTTGAAGGATATGGCAACTGGAAAGACAAGAACAGTACCCCTGGGGCTCGTTCTACCAGTGCTTTTAATGTAATAAAATTTGTACTAATCTAAATTTAGCTGAAAGGGGTCAAATTAATCAAACTTTAGCCAAAGGTAAAGCTAATAATAATAATACAATACAAATGCACGTGTCAATATGAGTGACATTTATTAATTAAACCATCATTTGAATATGGTATCATATAGAACAAGTACAGACGCAAGGATATTAATTTGTATGGCAATCTGTGTCCAATAACAGGGAAAACAATGTAAACAAATTGTTAGGGGTGGTGTCTTAAAAAGTACTGCATGTATTGAACTCAGGGTTTGCACACATGTAGAGCACAATAACACGAGGGGGATATTCCATTGCTGGTTCTTTATGTGCATACTAAATACCGTAAATTACCGAATTCCTGACGTAGTGTACTGTTGTATTAGAATCTGTGATAAACAACATGGGGGAAGCGGTATTTTAAAAGGTACTGCATGTATTGAACTCTGGGTTTGCACATATGTAGAGCACAAGAACACCATGTGTGCAAATTAAACACCGTAAATTACCGAATTCCTGACTTAGTGTACTGCATATTAGAATCTATCCCCTACAGGCTGGCTATTTGGTAGGCTTGCTACCACATCTGTGTCTCTTTCTGTCCTTTCTATGTGGCTCTTTAAGATTAATAATGGATAATCTATAATAAATATGAAAATAATGGACAAAAAAATAAAATAACGGACTTTCAAATTTGAAAATTAAAATACTATAACAATTTAATAACTCTCCAGAAACAACAGCCATGCACAAGGTGAAGATCTCCATGAAAGACAATTTCATACAGTGAAACCAAAGAACACACTGACACAGAAAAAATCAAAATAAATCACTGCTTATCAGCTGAGTTAGATTAGCATTACTACCTGTATGTTTATTTCCATAATCTTGTACAGCATTCTCATAAATTTTTCTTAACTTCTTGATCATTGGTGTGGCCTAGAATCAGAAGAACAGAAAGGTGAATTTTCATAATATTTATACTATCTTTCAGACAATTATTTATTTATTTATTTGATTGATGTTTTACGCTGTACTCAAGAATATTTCACTCATACGACAGCAGCCAGCATTATGGTAGGAGGAAACCGGGCACAGCACGAGGGAAACCCACAACCATCTGAAGGTTAATGGCAGACCTTCTCAAGTATGGCCGGGTTCAGACAATCATGAAATAGCAGTCAACTACTACAGAGGGTCCTTGTGTACCATACATAACACGCCATACATTCAACTTTGCACAAATTTCATTTCTTCTGATATTACAGCTTCTGACACAGTCTAGGTTCTTCATCAATAATGTTCTACGTAAATGTAGCATTTGAATGTTTCAGTAATATATGCTGACATTATGTTGACAAATATTCCAGGGTATATCAACTGTATGAATACCTGTGAATTTTCTATACAGAGGAACTGTCGATAAAATTCCAAGGATACCGGTCGGACTTTGGTTAGGCTGAAAGAAAGAGTAACAAAGCACTGTAATAAAACTCTGAGCGGATATTGACCTCAAGTGGGATAATAGGACAAAGAAGTTATTCCAGTGTAAAATACTTTCAACAATTCATGTTCTAAAAGTTTATATCATAAGTTCACCCAAACACCTGTACCTTATACTCTTCCTAAATTAACCTGGAGCTGACCCAGCAAGAAAGGCTTAGGCTGTTCATCTAAGATGTGAACTGCATTGCTCTTTACAGGTCTGAGAGGTAAAACTGATCAGATTTGCAGTAAACTGTAAAAACAAGCTTATTTTTCCCATTACTGAGCCATCAAAACAACTGAGAGCCAGAGTTACCTGTGATACACCTGCCTAGCCTTGTGCACACCATGAGTGACTGCTGCCCACTGTAGGTACATCTCCTTTGCAGGAAGACACAGCTCCCTGACTGCAGACGTTGTACAGGTCTGCATAAAAGAAAACATATGTTTTGATGTTCCTTAAAAGGAGAGTCATTTACCTGAATTCTGAAATACTTGGTCTGTTCGTTTCTTTGCTTTAGATAAACAGATATTTCAACATGCTGCAACACTAAAAACAACACTAAAACACTTGGCACTGGATATGACATTCAACCCAACTTTTTAAAGAGATCAATAATTGACCAAAACCCTCAAGCTGAGAGGCAAATACGTGAAGAAGTATTAAGATTGCCTAGTTTAGTCCATTCGTATACCCCAAATTCACAAATGAAGTGAATGTTTGAACCACTTGGCCACTGTGATCACTCAGCAAAAGTTCAAGTATTAAAATTAATGGGTTTAAATTCTGTTAAATATGATCAGTGTTCTTTATGTTGTACATGTCAACAGTCATGAGATACATACAGTAAATTTATTAAAATTACCCACCTGAAAAAGTTTTTCAACTGATGGGTAATTCGTAGAAACTAAGTACTCTAGAGTTATCTCCCATAGAGGCCAGCTTTCCTACAAGTAGAATTTTTAGGAAATGAAAATTAATATTACGTAAAGCATGTGTGGCATTTCTTTCATATCAACCTAACATGTAGACAATACTGGCCATCGACTGTAGAAAGTTGACCGAGAGCAAACACTTAAATTAGGCAGTTTTGCACAGCTTTGGCTGGACACCTCATTGGTTTGACATTAGGCTTTCAAAAAAAGAAAAAAAACCCACAGCAAAGGTGGAAGGCATGGGTATCATAAAGAAAACTATGTATGTTCGGCAATGCCTTAACTTTCAAACTTTTAAAGTTTTCAAAGAATAACATAGAAACACTGACAAAACACAGCCACAATGAAACTTGTAGAGTGCTGTAAAAACTACACGGATAACTTTGATCTACTTTAGAATAGATTACTGCTGATTGCTACTGAGTATACTTTTTCTCTGTCAAAGTTCCCTGTGAGAAGAGAACAATTTGTGAGAATAAAGAGGCTGAGAGAGCTTGGGCATAAGTCTGGCAGTGTTACATTAAGACATGGGTATGGGATCAGTGCGGCTCTCTCACTAATGGTGGGCCCCGTTCACGGTGGTATCTGATCTCCCTTCTGATGGCCGCATCTAATCAATGGGGCAAACACGGCAAAACCCCCTTCCGCATCTCGTCCTGAGGGACCCACAATTCCCTCCAAGCCAGTCAGAGAGTTGGCACAGATGATATCAGGCAATGTGGACTCAAGCTATTATCTCCCTCAAAAAGCTGCGTGTAAAGAAGGATATTGAGTTAATAAACTGTATAGAGGTCAAAGTATTAAGTCAACACCGCAGAGGAGTGGGGGGCACAATTACAAAACCTATTCACTGTTTTCACATAGTCCTCCATGTAATTGCAAACTTCATCACAAGCTTTGAGTCCACATTTTACTACTCTCTTTTCTCAAGCCACCAGGAATACACAACTCTCGACTGGACTTAAAACCATCCACTTATCTGATTGTCAAGGCCCTGTTTCTCTAAAAAGCCCATGCTGGTGGAGGATTGATTTGCTTCTGTTCAGGATAAGATCTATGTACCACCGTCCAAAGAAATTGATGTTCCTATTTGGGCCGTTCCTGCCATGAAACAGACTACTTGTTTCCATTTACCGCGTGCATGGCCCCATCAATGGTCAGAAACACATGACCATCCATTTAATTGGCAGGGGCACACAAGGAGAGCAAACAACAACCGATGTGACGAGGTGAATGGGTATTTTATCTGTGGGCATCGTGGTACTTGATTCACCAACACAACAACTGGACTAAACATCAAAGCTTACGAGGAGCCCTACTGGAAAGTTATCTGCAGAGAGGTTTAAAAGGGCCAGACAGTGCTGGAATCCCTCCACAAGTCTCATCCATTCTGAGGAGAGTAGAAGATTAAACCTGCAGGGTTACTGGCAATTTCAGTGGGGGATTCAAGATCACTGGCCCTCACAGAGATCTGCTCACATTTCATGAAACTGTTTAAGGTAAGAGAAAAGAAACTTATATTCTTTTTAAATTGTACACATGTCTTCAGTCTTTTCAAAAATACTGTATTAAGCGACCTATATAGGTGTATTGTCTGTGGACTGTGATAGGGGAACATAAAACATCCAGCATTATACCTCCACCAGAGAGTCATACAAAGAAAAAGCAAATATCTGTGATAACCCGAAAAGAACCAAACATAGCTGTGGACAAGAAAGCTAAGCTCAAACAAAACATACTCTCATACCCAACAGCAAATCTCACCGAAGAGAATTCATCTGTGTACTGTATGGTTTTAGTCTAGTAGTAATAAGCCTTCTTAAGTTGAATCAATACACAGTATTATCTGAAATGTACATACTTTCTTCCATATGTTTTGATGGGTAAAAGGGTAACACTGCCATTGTAATATTGAATCAATCTTCATGGGTTTCTTAGAAGCTTAGTGTGATGATGTTATAATCCATACCAATATACCACCATTCATATAAAATACCTATAAGTGCATACAAAAAAAACCCCTACAGTCCAAGGGCTGTGAAATGGGTCTACTGCATTTCTAATTTCATTCTTCTTGCGACCAGTTCTCTACCAGGACCATTGGTTGGTCTTCTCCACACACAAAGTGCCTTTCTGTTATTGTGTCCGTAACGGGGGACCTGGAAGCAGTGCTTTGCACCATTTTATGGCCATCTTTTCTTAGTTTAAAGAGAATACATTCCGCTAGAACTTCATATTCTGATATACTGTAGGACTGTAAACATTTTCCGCAAGAAAATTTTGCAATTAAGACCTGACCATTCCTATTTGTTCGGTTATTATGAGCACCATCAAGTCCAAAATATCTTGATTACCTGCACCACTGCTATGTGTGGCAATAGGTCAAGGCAACACATCATAACACAATTCATGTTTATTATAAATTTTTTCCAACCTAGTATTGGGGAAAATTTTTGGCCCAACGTTAGCTGGAGACTTTGAACCCTTCGAATATAGCACCACTACTTGTAACTGGTAAGGGGCATCAGCTACATGTATTTTGTCAACTCAAAACTTGTACCACTTGACTCTGGTTAGAGGGTCGTCAGATGATTTGAGCCCTTTCACAGAATCACTCAACTGCTAATACCAATGTTAGAGAAATTTATTGTTATGCACAAAACCCCTCACAAAACCCCTTAGAAAACAACTGATCAACAAATGTAGTGCAGTCATATGAAATACACATGTACAGAAATTACTCTCAAACGGAATGAAATAAAACCTTGAAACAGGTTTACAGATTCATAACTTAACATCAGAGCTAGCAGTTATTTTGTATGTTAAAATTGCCAATTTGAATCAGAAACTTGATTTGTGAGTCTAGAGAAGGGGCATTTTCAAGAAGCATATACATGTATGCTAAAACAAAAATCTAGCAAACTGCAGATGGTCGTGGGTTCCCCAGGCTCTGTACGGTTTCCTCCCACCGCAATGCTGACCCCTGTCTTATAAGTGAAATATTCTTTCATGGCATACAACACCAATGAAATAAATAAACAAATGAACCATAATCACATATTTCTCTAACACTCAACATTTAAAATCATACGAAGCTTTGGAACACTTTTCGTTTAATACAGAATTAATATTGTCCACAAAGCTGCAAATGTTTCCGGATATTTGTTTAATAATATGCTCATTAAAATTCTATAATAACAAACAAATGCCTGCAGGCACTCATATGAACAGAATCACTGTCAAAGTCACCCTGAAACAGAAGGCAAAGAGATAGAAAGGCCCAAAATTGCACATAAGCTTTGCTAGGAAACCATGAAAGCATGACCTTTGTACAACTGCAATAATGTACCTCTTGCTTTTTTTAGTGACACATAGGCATTGCAGAAGTTACAATGTGTTTTGTGTCCTAAAATGTTGTCCTTCTGATTGAGGACTTTTATCAGTAAATATCTTCAAAAATAGGACACACAGCCATCCAAAAGTTGCACTGAATATCTCCAGTATACATACGGACTTACAGACAGCAAAAAATTCCACTGACCAGTTCTTTTTTTTTTTTCCCGTTTTCACCTTTTTTACCATTTTTCACATAAGTAGTAGCACAGACCAGGTCACATGACTTCAGCTCTCCAGTTCTGGTCATGAGAGGTCAACAGTGCACACAAGTATGATAACAAGTAAGAGCAGTCAAACAGTATCAATTGTGGACAACTTTTCATTAACAGACCAGGTGGACTGAAGAATTTTTTTACCTTTGCAATAATTGTGTTCAAGGCAAAAAAGTGAGAGAATTGATCACAGATCATAAAATTATTGCCCAAATATCAGACAAACGAGGCAAACATGCAATTCCCAAGACCCGTTTTGGACGTTGGTGTGAAATATGGTAAAAAAAGGTGAGAGGTACATAATTACAACTAAACATATGTACTTTTTAATATTGATAAAATAAAATTATATTTGTTCTTATCCTGTTATTCCATTAATTCCGTTTATGAAGCTTATTTTACATGTGATCACTAAGAAACGAATGTTTATATACATTAGGTTGTTCATTTGTAGCCAGCAGGTGGCGCTTTTTGGTGGCTGTGGGTGGAAAAACCACTGCCTACTAAAGCTGATTAGAAAATAAAAAAAGTAATATGGCGCTGCTGATGTTTCGCTCTTGTGAAAAAGAACGCTTGTACCCTTGAGTTTGTCACTCTAAAAGCCTCACTTTCACAGAGTTTTGCCTCTAGGCTATCCCCTGTGTTTATCACTTAGATGACAATACCTTGTTTCATGTGACAAATTTAATTATTCAATCTTCTTGACTTACAAAAGTTGCATGTTTTCCAGCCACGGGTGTCACTTCCTGCATGCCTTGTACACTGCCTGGAAATTTGCACATGTTGTAAATGTGACAGACAAGGTAAATGTCTGTTATTCTTTGGCAATAATCCAAGGAATCAATGTCAAATGCATGTCATGAGCACAGACCTCATCGAAAGCAGTTCCTCCCACTTCAAGTTCGGAGATCTGCAGCTATAGTTTCGAGTATAGGTGATTTACTCAGGGTTGTGATGAATGTCAGAATTTTCAAATAACACCCTTTGTTCATCTAGATGGACTAATACCCCATCTACTCCAGTTTTTACTCTAGTCCAGTGAGCTATCCTTGGGCAGTAACCCAAGGGGTTAGGTCAAATGGCATACCCACCATCCCATAATAAAGTTCCACATTATTCTTTTAATTACTATTTTAATGACTACCCAAGGGCTCGATTGCCACAAGGTAGGCCGAATTACAATTAGGAACTCTTAAATACATCCATGTAAGCTATCTTACATGTTATAAATCTATTCGCTACATGCACTACCACAGGGAGTCAACGTACTGACTGGTATTCGTAGTTTTGCAGTGATGTCATAGCAGCTATGAGCCAATCAACAGCACTGCCTTTGGTCATATGACTACAGTAGGCCAGGTGAAAACAAACGACATTTAACCCAGGCAAGATAGGCATATCGACATTGGACTTAATGCCGTTTGAGCAAGACATGAGTGAGTGCTCTCGTACACTAACGCAAAATAACACTAAAAGGACGTGATTTTCAGTAGTTGCTATACCTCAGAATGTTGTTCCTGTTGTAGAGAATACTGGAAATCACATCTTTTAAGCGTTTCACCCAAACAGATGGCTCCAAAGCCCATTCAGCTTATTAGATTTTGCCATAAAAAATGAAAAATAAAGCTTTCAGACAAGAAATTTTTCTGGCAAGGCAATCGATTTATTTATTTATTTATTTGATTGGTGTTTTATGTCGTACTCAAGAATATTACACTTATACGACGGTGGCCAGCATTATGGTGGGAGGAAACCGGGCAGAGCCCGGGGAAACCCACGACCATCCGCAGATTGCTGGCAGACCTTCCCACGTACGGCCAGAAAGGAAGCCAGCTTGAGCCAGTCTTGAACTCACAGCGACCGCATTGGTGGAAGGTTTTGGGTCATTGTGCTGCAATAGCACGCTAACCGACTGAGCCACTGAGGCCCCCAATCGGAATTTGTCTAGCCTTCAAATATGACAGTATCAGAGTCCTGTAGTTATTAAACTTTATAAATCAGACCAAAATCAGCATTTCGCCCATTCAGCCCAATGTTATTTATCACCTTTGCTCTTTGCGAAGTACCAAGATGCTTGAAACTATGAATGTGACAATTAACGTTACCATTCTCAAAACAGCGCAAGTGCATTCGATGACCTTTCAGGGCATAAAACTAAAATCTAATAAATGAAAGCACCACTCCAGACATAATTAAGAGTTTCATTCAATGTATAATCATTGAATATAAATCCCAACAAAACAAGGAAGAAAACATCACAAAACGAAGCTAATATTTGACCATAACAAATGGTCTATTTCATTAAACACATCGACACTGAGTACTTCGGTGCAACTACTTCCGGAAATTTCTCCATATTTTTTCAAGCCTCCATAATGGGCCTCTGGCGATTTTCATCAACAGACCCATAAAAAGAGCCTCACAAATTGTTTTGCTGTCAATTCTTTAACTTTTCATTAAGAACTTCGTTTGCGGTCAGTACACTCAGCTAGGCAGATAATTTTTCCAAGGAAATTTTACCGTCAATTTCACTGGAGAGAAGACAAATGCATGGTTTAAGTAGAACTGAAGGCTTTATCCACAACATTACCCTTCCCTTGTTCCTTGTTAAGGCAACAAGGGCTGAGGGTCTGGCTGAAGCACAGACTGAGGGTTAATGGGAGCACAAAAAAGCAATCGCTCAGCACTTACATGCTCGGGAACAAGCTTCCTGGCCTGATGCAGAACATCCAGGAGCAGGTTGTCCTCAGCCAGAGACGTGGTTAGCAGGACAAATCGCTGTCTCCAGAGGGTGACATTAGAGGGGTACCTTTGGGTAGATTCTTCACATACGTGCTCTGCTTCCCGTACTGACCCTATACTCAATAACACAGCCACCTGTAATCAACATCAACAAGCAGTGAGCTTAGCACTATAACAAAGCGACTAAATATTAATCTCTGAACTTGAAAAACTGGGTATATTTGCTCATATACAGATATTCCATAAACTCCATGATGATTCTGAAATCGTTTTCACTGAAGCAGTAATCAGGAGAGATAAACTTATTCATCACATACAACTGTATGTAAGCACACGTAAAGTCATACAAGTATTAAGAACTCTTTAGTTAACGATGATCTGCATTGCCTTGAATTTGTGGATCATCGATCTGAAAAAGTTCTTACATTAGGTTTCAAATTAAGGGTGGATTATTAGCCAGTGTTCACCCAAAAGAATTCATGCGTGCAGCCATTTTGAAAATTTAAGAGTGCTTCTACATGCACTCAATGATTTTTTTTCCAGTTAGACCCGGGTAACATGTATATATTTGGTGTTTCAAGAGGAGATCTTTCATGACGAAATCAATAAATAATGGTACAGTACTACATGTATCAGCTGGCATAGCTTGGTATATTAGATCTATATGACATAAAGTCAAAGAAATTTCATTCAACAGCCAGCTTGGTTTTCAGTGAACTAAAGACTGCGCCATGTATGATAGTCACAAATGTGCACAAGCGTGTGAAAACACTGCGGCAGTCAGAAATCACTTCCGTAATCAGCACGATCAGAAAATCCAGATTAAATGGATACTGCAGGAAAATTAATGGTCATTCCATTGATTCTACAACAAGCTTGACAGTTTTAATAAGCAGTTTTGGCCGATCAATGTCATTGCACTTCCAAGAGTAGCAAGTTGTCACAGTTGCTATGGTGATGGACAATGGTAATCCATGGAAAGGCTATACTTCTTTGTTTTGAGGTGTGAGAAGCAACACTTGGCTCAAAATGAAACTAGTCTCTGATAATAATTTCAGATCTGAGACATTGGTCAGCATGTTTTTATTTGATGAAGGACTAAAAGCCTCAGATTATATATAGCTGTGGGAAGACTAAGGCTGTCAGAAGTGACCTCTATGTGTACCTTTTGTCATTATGAGCCAGGAGATGATTGGTCTATGGCAATATGCGACGGCAAAGTGCCACTGCCCGAGATTGTTAATGATGGAAGGAGTGAGCTTTAGGGAGCCATTCATTACACAGGGCCAGCGGTCAATTCTTAACAATAAACGTGAAATTAAAGACAGGCTCTGGCCAAAAAACGCACCATTTTTCATCTTTTATGAGAGATCTATCCTCCTTGTTGGCAGCTCAGTTCCATGTTTTCATCAGGAGGGGTAAAAACCATGACCATGTAAAATCAATCCTGTCCGTCTCTAAGGAACTTACCCAATCCATGTAGCATTGTGCTGACAGAAGTCTTGCCCTGGCTGCTCTCTTGAAGACTTCCAGAACCTTTCGAACTCGCTACAAAAAAACAGACACATTGAGGAATCAAATTCCGCACAAATGCTTTTTTCCAAAATGAATGTAATGAATCAAGTTCAATTTCATAGAAAAAATCAAGTAAACAGTGTAAGAGATCAATGGCATACACACCGCTTATACCATTACAAGTGTATCATAAAAACTGAACTCTGATAATGCTGGGTTTGTGCAGGCAGTGAATTATACCATCCCTATCCATCAAACAGTCCTAAGGCAAAGAAAATACCCCACAGCCAATGTCAGAATTTCAAATCAGAACTGTTTAATATCTGAGCTTACCACATATAATATTTTGCAGCAAACCACACTACTGGTGCCACGCAAACTGCTGCCTCTCTTATTCTGATGACAGACAGACAGAACTGATGAGACATGTAGCCAAACCAATTAGCTAATAAAATTACATCCCAGGCAAAGCAAAAAAAAACAACAACAGGCACCACGACTAAGTCAATTTCACTTTCCCTGTCATTCTTTTTATATATTCCTATCCTTGGCTAGTCCTCTTAGTGTTAACTGATCATCATCCTACTGATAGGTAGGTACAAGAAATCCTATTGGTCAAGGCCAGGCAGAGTGGATCGACAGGGTCCTAGCTGTACAAATAGAACAGAACCATGTTTAAGCTTGACCATACTGTATTTACAAAAGACTGCCATATTTTGAGGTGGAGGGTGTCACATGTAGACATTATTTACAAAAGACTGCCATATTTTGAAGTGGAGGGTGTCACATGTAGACATTATTTCATCTGTGACACAAGGCAAGGCCCACTTTCACAAAACGCCACACATCCCGTAATTTTTATTGTAAATGACACTGCTTTATGGTGCCATAATGTAGAAAACATCTTTTATGAAATATGACATGAAATTGGTGAAAGTGGCCAATATGACACTATCCCAGCAATATTCTTATATATATATATATATATGTTGCAACAACATCATTCCAGAGGCCCGTAATTGAATTTACACAAAGTGCCTGCTTCTACAGCAATCTGTTTTGCGTACATGTAGCTCAATATAATCATCAGCCTTTATGTACTTTTTGGAATTTATATATTTTTTTCTCACACACATATAAAAATGACAACAGAGCAAAAACAATGATAAACTCATAAATCTCCTTCTTTTCAGTTTATGTACACTTGTGTTTTTCATGTGGAACCTGTATGCCACACTTCTGGGTGTTCAGCGTTACAGCTGAAAACTACGTGTAATATGGAACTGCCTGTGTAACCTATCAGTCTATTAAAACCATTCTTCAATAAACCTTTCTGCTTTGGAACTCTCTTTTCATTTGAAGGTTTGTATGACTACCACACATTTTCTTCTTCCACAACAATGTACATTTATAACATCTTATTCAGTAAGATCTAAACTGCTACGCTGGCAATATAGAGCCTCGTCTCATAAATCTGCACAGGCACAAACGCACAGCCTCAATCACTAGAAATGATCTCATACTCATCATGATCACATTTGTTAAATGGCAGCAGTTCTCCAAGATATATTCGAAATCTTTCTAGTTATTAACTGATAAGCTCTAATGCCTGTTTTTGCCCCGCTGGAGAACAGGAGTCTGGATGCTCATGTGTATACATGCATATTCTCTACTGTGTACTACATGGACACAGATTCCTAAATGGTGTATTTATTGACCAGCATGTTACCATAATGACCCATTGCAGAACAGTACAGGATTGGAATGGCAGACAACAGCTGCTACACAGAGTTGTCTGATCTAATCAGCTTCAATCAGGCTATCCTGTCTCCATTTTTCTGAACAATGGAACCACAGCAGACAATCCTTCCAGTTTATTGACCTGTGCACCCCAGGCTGGACTCACAAAGCCTTATTGTTTGGTTTTTGCTACAATTTCATGTAGCCTCACATGTCATAACACATAATTACTCTTGTCACATATACAGATGAACTTGTAAACAAATAATGCATCTGTATGTCTGAAGCTAAACTAAGTGGATTATCCAACCTTCTATTGTTCATTTCTAATATTTCATTCATTGGTAAAGCAAATGCTTTTTGAACCACACTGTCAGATCCTTGCTTTTATCAACAAGCTATGAAATATACATAAGGCACATCCTGTGTCCCAGCTACTGGACATTCTTGTCCAATGTCCGGTGATGGATTGCTTCTGGAAGCTGTTGCCGGAGATTTTATTCCAGGCTAAGGAACACCACAAACCAATATCCTTATCACAATGGTCAGAAAATGGCAATAAATTCACTCTCTAAGGAGGACATGTCCAGATCTGACATGGCACTAGATGACCCTTGTTTTGTGATAATACTGATGAGCAATAACTCAGCTGTTGACTGCTGCCTAGTGTTGGAGTTAGGTGGGGGAAGGGGAGTATGGTGATTGGCTTGTGAGTGACCGACTGTTGTAAATCATAGCCTAACCACTTGTCCACTCCGCTGCCACAATGACGTGCCTCACCAAGTACTGGTCACTGACTGTCTCCAGTTGGATGGTTATGGTAATGGCCTAGCCTGGGGCCGTGCAAACTGAGAAGAGTGTGGCCGGGGGTAATGTGGCATGTGATTTGGCCAAACTTACCTGTGGTCACTACCACCCCAGCACATACCTTACCTCTACCTGGCTTATCACGACAACAATCGCACCAAATCATTCACCTCATCTAATCCGGATAATAGAAGAGGTGACAAAGGGCTGGTGGTATTATTCTTCAACAACAAACAGCTCCCCTTTGATACTGCAGCCGTGTGGTTTACTGCTGACCACTTCAGCACCTGCAATAAGCTGACCATTGTAACCTATCCTAACTCAGCGCAGATGCCCCACACAATGGGACTCTACGGACAGTCTAAATGTATCATATATAATCAATAGCCACCTAGCAGAAAGTGAACTAATAACCCAACCAGCAAATCACCTGGAAACTGCCAATGTATCGTCCTCTGTCAAGAGAAAACAGGAGTAGTGGAGCGAATGATTGCCACTGTTAAGCTTGATTACTGACACTCACCCCAACCAGAATATTTTAACATACACATAGCACATCTGTCACATTTTCATCAAACACATAGCACACCCAAAATTTAGTATTTACATAATTAGACTGAGTTATTCATCGATCTTCCACTTCCACACATTAAATTCATACATTCACCTATGTCTATGAGTACTCTACACTGTACACATGGGTTTTAATGTAATTCTGATTCTGCTTGATCAACTGTAACAAATCCAACATGGCAGTACAATAGTTTAACTGCAACACTATACATACCAGTTCAGATATTTGGAGAAAATTAGCATTCTGTTTAAATGCTTTGTGTTTTGATTACCTTGGGAGACTGTGTTTTATTGCTGAGATCAGACGGGATACAGGCAGTAAGTAATGGTAATGACAGGTAGAGCCACTTTACTTTATTAACCTCATCTCCTGTGGCTTGGTCAGCCCGAGGGGGACAAGGCTGTAGTTAAATCACCTCAGGTATATATCAACATCAACTGATTTTATCAATACAGCAGTTAAAGTGGTACTAGCCAGGGGGAATTCTTCCTGCTGCCCCCTTCTGTCCAGCTCCCCACCCACACTCGCACCACACTTACCCTCTCCTGTAACAAGTCAGGGGATTTCACGTCAACCCTCTCCAGACAGACCCTCAGGTATGCCGTCCACATGGCCTCTGTAAAGGGACATAAACAAGAGATGTAATGGTCTAAGTAACTCATTCCCTGCTCAAAGACAGATCAGCCCTTAATCCAACAATAACCATAAATTAACCTTCACCTATGGTCACTGAATGGACAGAAGATGAGACCGGTCAATGGGCCTGCTGACCATTTGTCTCCTGAGGCACATGGAATAACAATGAATGCACCAGACTAACACATCTGTATTGTGGTATTCTGTGAAGAACTATTACCCTACTGCTACACAATGTACAGACAGGATGCCAAGCACAAAGAAAATTCAAGAGATAAAAAAGTTAAAACCTTTAAAAGTTACACAACATTTCTTTACTCTCTATACAGGCAATAATTAGTGATCTTAACTATTAAGCTAAAGCCAAACAGCTTTACTTGTTTGATACTTATTTGTGTTTGATCCATTTGAGATAAAATCTACCACTTAAAGACAACAGATAGAAGCCAAGAGTAAGACATGTACATATAAATGACAAACTGATATGAGTTGAAAGTCTATACTTGTAATCAAAAACCTTTCGTGGTTTTCTCTGAATTTAAACATACCGTATATTTCAACCCAAACAATCAATTTCCCACGCAAATGACATACAGATATACGAAATATGATGTGATTAATATATCACTGACTAGCAACCACTAAATATTCTATTATGTAATTTACTCTCTGGGTGGCTATTGATTATATTTTTCACAGCTGTAGGCTGACAATGAATGCATTAATTATGACATAATTTCAGCCATAATCACCACCTAGTGAATAACACTCCTCTTTGCACATCTTCACAAATACAAAGATGAAGTTAACACACACACGCAGGCACATGTGGATCGTTTAATGACATATGATTTATTAATGCATCAATAAGCTAAAATGTTTCAATGAGGTCAAATTTCTATCTTAAACTTTACCACAAGGCAAAAAGCAACAAACTGCATTTTGGAGGAGACAGGTAGGAATATAGAAGACAAACAGGTACTGAAGTCTGACCAATCAGATCTGTGTATTGTTACAGGTCAAGGTCTAGTCTGAGTAAATATACCTGTCCTGGCAGTACTACAGATGTAGGTGTGAGAGTGAATTTTATGTGGAGGGAACAGTTTCAATTATTTGATGTGGTAGGTCCAAATATTGACATTTCGCCCCTGTTTAAGGATTTTACAAGCCCATTTCCCTCTTGTAAAGTACACACCACAGTCTGGCCAGTGTTGACAGACTCTCAGCTGTCTTATATTTTAGATTAGGTGGCCGAAGACAAGTTCATTCCTCTCTACTCACCTGTTCACAGTATTAAGCTTATAGACAGAACTTACAGCTATTGATCTGGTAAACACAGATCCTAGAAAGCTTTACTTCATTAGTCTGTGTCTGCTGACACAGGCCAAAGTATGGTAAAGAACTGTAAGACTAATGTCTGATGACTATTTGTGTGATGGAATGTTTGTCCTGCATACAACTTGAAGAAGTCATTTAAATTTAAGCTGTACTTTTACAAGAGCTGATGTTAGTAGACCTGGGTCCCTACAGCTTTAAGGACAGAGTCCTTTATCATGACCTGCATTACCATAATCTCTGCAGTACATAATGCTAGAAAGAACTAGTTAACAGTTTTTGTTTTAATTCAATAAGTAAGTACACATATATAGATCAGTGGATAATCTGGGACTGAAAATTTGCAAAGGGCCGACAAAGCCTCAGACAAACCAATAGCTTTAACTATTTCTTGTTGATTTGGTTGTGGATATTAAAGGCAGTGGTTCATTACCTAACAATGTGCACTTGTTTCCTAATGGCTCTGCCCAGTTTTCAGCTCTCAACCCTCTCTGTTTTCGCATATACATGTACATGTACTTGCACTATTCTTGGGTGTGTGGCCATTCCCTGACACCCAAATACATATTTTCATCCTGTCAAGCCTTTCTCCGCCCTTTCCGGAAACTCAAATACATCATTCAATCAAGCACTTTCCCCAGTCATTCAGACACCCAAATACATCTGTCACTCAGCCACCCATTCCCCAGTCATTCAGACACCCAAATACATCTGTCACTCAGCCACACTTTCCCCAGTCATTCAGAGACACCCAAATACATCTGTCACTCAGCCACACTTTCCCCAGTCATTCAGAGACACCCAAATACATCTGTCACTCAGCCACACATTCCCCAGTCATTCAGACACCCAAATACATCTGTCACTCGGCCACACATTCCCCAGTCATTCAGAGACACCCAAATACATCTGTCACTCAGCCACACTTTCCCCAGTCATTCAGAGACACCCAAATACATCTGTCACTCAGCCACACATTCCCCAGTCATTCAGAGACACCCAAATACATCTGTCACTCAGCCACACATTCCCCTGTCATTCAGACACCCAAATACATCTGTCACTCAGCCACAGTTTCCCCAGTCATTCAGAGACATCCAAATACATCTGTCACTCAGCCACACTTTCCCCAGTAATTCAGAGACACCCAAATACATCTGTCACTCAGCCACACATTCCCCAGTCATTCAGAGACACCCAAATACATCTGTCACTCAGCCACACATTCCCCAGTCATTCAGACACCCAAATACATCTGTCACTCAGCCACACATTCCCCAGTCATTCAGAGACACCCAAATACATCTGTCACTCAGCCACACTTTCCCCAGTCATTCAGAGACACCCAAATACATCTGTCACTCAGCCACACTTTCCCCAGTCATTCAGACACCCAAATACATCTGTCACTCAGCCACACTTTCCCCAGTCAATCCCAGACACATAAATACATATTTCATTTAGTCGCACTTCTCTCAGTCATTCACACAAGTCCAAAAGCATATTTTATTCTGTCACACTTCCCTCAATTTTGCCCAGAAACTGAGATCCATCTATCATACAGGAACACTTTCCTTGGTCATTGCCAGAAACACAGATTTCCCTCCCCGCCATTTCACCTGACAGGGTCATCCACATGTCTGACAACAATTTATTACATAATCCATTACATCTCTTATCCTTCATAACATCAACCAATAGCAAATTCAGGCACAAGGTTGTGCTGCCACAATGACACCATCACTGAAAAGACAAAACATCTCTTATCTCTACTTCATCTAAATGCATAATAGCAAGCGGCAGCAAGGCAGTCAAAATAGCAGCATGAAACTGATCCTGTAAATATTCACGACCTAATGATGTGAGAAATGAGAGTATTGATGTAAACAGGGTATCCATAGCCATTTTTTGTCAATTTACAGATTTTTACACGAGGTTAATTTCCTGCAACAGCTGCCACTATAAACCACTTCATTTACTCTATATACAGACTTTATAATAGAAAAAAAACTTCAGAACAGCTTAACCTAAAGAGAAATGCTGTTAGGTGCTTCATACTTGTAATGTGTGGTAAAACTGACATGTCTTGAGAAAATAGTGCAAACAAGTTGGGATAAAAACATTTGAATGTTTACAATGAAGAGAAAGCGGGTGCTGTGAAGAGCTCAACTTTAGACCTATTCTATCCTCTCCTGGTACGGAAAAACATGCCATCTGTAGATTTGGTACTGTTCGCTTTCAGTGTTGAAAAATCTGGGATCTTTATCTTGTTAAGCAGGAAAAAATGTTAGTGGACAATGAGGAATGTCCAAATACACACCATGGAAGCATGAAATATTTGAAAAACTCAACGCAATATCCTGTGGCGGCAGTCCTATACAGCCGTCGGTATGTACCAGTATAACGCAGGCTTATGGGCCTGTATTACTATTGGGAATGCTTTGACATAAAATGTATTTTATCAGGGCATAAAACTGACATAATCACTTTATTCTGAAGCCATGAAACCCGAAGTTGGCCAACAGACAGACTTACTTTTGCAGCAGGCTGGGAAGTATTGTATGAACAATGTCACTCAGTAATGTAATAAAACCTGGCTGATGTCCTCATCAGAAGTGAAGCTGAGGGAGGTAGTTGGGGACCACAAGGTGATTCCATTGATAAACTGTCAATGATCAGGCAATTCATATGCCCCAACAACGAGCGGCCCGGGGTATCGACCACGCGCCATGCAGACTCACATTAGGCAGACGAGTGACGACGCAGCGGTGCATTGGTGGGCAGCCTTTTGCCCATTATTACCCTCGGCCTAATCCCAACACACTCACTAAAGTAATAGAGGAAGCAGAGGGGAAGCCCTTAATTACATGTCGCTCAATCATTCCACCTGTCAGACAGGACAACATCGGGGAATTAGAATGGATCAAGGACTGAGCCCCTAAACCAAGCAGCTCTTGAGACCACGAACTTAGCTGGACTAATATCATTAACTTCATTACACCAATGACACACCTTGACAGCTCAGGTACAACTCGAGGATTTACAGCTGCCTACAGGTCATGAAGTCACAAGTCAGGATCACTGGAACATTGGAACAGTTTCTGTCTGCAAATCATATTTAAAGAGAAATAAGTGAGGCTTTTTTGCCAACATTAAAAATCTAGTTAAATAACTGATCATGACAAAAATATTTTCTGTGATTTTATGCCACCCTTTCTTAAGGGAACAATAAATTTATTTTAAAATAATTGCTTCTTTAAGAAGGTCACACTGAATACCTTTTAACATTATTTCTTTTTTGCTTTTAGCATTATTTTTTTTTTTTACATCTCACTTACGATTCATCACAAGAAAAACATCTTACTTGAACAGGAAGATTTCCTTGGAGACAGTCAATGATTACATGCTGCACTAAAAAGGAAATATTGTCAAATTTTTCAATCTCAACAAATGTAACTTGGATGATTTGTGCAAATGACAACTTCTGATGGGCAATACAGACACTTACAGCTGTGATTTGGGTTCCACTTGTAACAAAGGGGTATAATTTTGGAAATCCCACATCAATGAGTTACAACAATTGGCAATTAAATGTCTTCCTCCACAGACCAAAAAGCTGTAAGCTGTGAAGAGAGATATAATCAAGAAGCATGCTCAATGTTTTATTAGATGAGATTGCAAACAAATGGCAGATCACAGATTTTGTGAAAACTGCACAAACGTGGAAGTGGGCGCAAACCTTCCACAAGTGGTCCTCATTCCGCAGACAAAAACCTCTCGGGTCATAAAATAATTCGCCCAACATTTTCCACTTTGTCTGCATCCCAGCCACTTCATGTCGTGGAAATTACTTTAAATATTTGGACTGGCACAGGCGATTGTTCAACGCTGCCAGGACAAGGGTATCACGTCGATCTCCTAGGAACAAAATGGCGTGGAATGGATGGAGAAATTATTCCCCTTCCCCAGGACTGTCTTTCCTTTGTGAAGGTAAAGAGGTGATCTGGAGAAGGATTCTGTCTGCGGCGGATCCACTCAGCGCTGGCTGGCGTCTTAACGTAACCTTCATTAGACACTCATAGCAAAGGACAATCCCAGTCTACAGTTAACAGAGGGTAAATATCTGACAAAATATTATTCTATTGGATCAGATTGCATTTTGCCTAGTCAGTGGTCTCCCAGAAATAATAAAAAGAAATTGAAGTTTGCATGTTTAACAAACCTCATACGGGAAATTCACCATGGATATTCAAATAGTTCCATCAATGATCAATCACTACTCTGCCAAATCAGTAAACAAAAACAGGCTCAACAATGTCTGCCATATGATGTTCCTCTCTGCTAGGAAGGAATTTATGGATTTTATCTGGAATAAAAAATATTTGTTTGTTTCTTCCTACACATATCCAATGTGACATTCCAAATAATACATTGATTACATAATAATATATTTTGTCTTCCTCTGAATAGTACAATAACAATGTGTGTACATTCAAAGTAACCAAAGGCCAATCTGTGGTCATGGCAGAATCTGTGTGTACATAGATAGGCTTGTGTGTCATATATGTGGCCAGAAAGTAAACTGAAGTATATATATAGATTTATCCACCACCGCTTTAACTGGATTTACCCACCACTAAAAATTGCAACCTCACTCATCACTAAACATTGCAAGATATGATACGATTTAGCAAAGCTATATTCCAACTGAATAATAAACCTGATGGTAACAATAACTTGACTGCGGAGAAATTTTTGTTCAACATGACTTCAAACCTATACCAACTTACATATACTATACTGTATGAAGGATTCAAATCCCATCATGTCTCATGACGGAAGTTTTGCTGACTTCCAATGAAATATATAAGATGGAATAAGCTCCCTTTATATTTTATACAACTTTAGTAACGATACTACATGCCCGTTCCGTATTTCCTCATTTACACATATGTTCTGCTTATGCTGAAGCCACAGCCACCATCTTTAATAATGATATGTACATTAGAAGAGATGCTGTAATTCAAATATTAAATACTCTGCAAACAGACCTGTGCATGTGCCTCACCAGGATAGAGACACACCACATCTGGCTGAAAACCTGATTTCATTCATTATACACCATGTACAATCCACAATTAACGGAAAGGGTTTTCAAGTCCTCATCTGGACAAGACAAACAGGAAATAATCCAGAATCAATACAGGTGCCAGTCCTGTCCACCATCGCATATCATTGTAAAGTGACAGGAATTCCGAGCTTTCTAAACAAAAACATGGTGAAGGGTTTGATGACTAGGGAAAGTGTAGCTAGGAGAGTAGAAGTGATAGAAACATGACATACAGAACAAATTCATGATGGAACAAATTCATACTCTGGATCTCCAAGAAGGAGAAACAGCTTTAATAGGGGCAATGAAAGTCAAACTAGCTACTATGAGATAACATACCAATTACTTTGCCTTTCCATTAAATAAGCTACAAGTGAAATGCAACATCCAAATGTAGGAGAGAAAAGTGCATTATGCTAGACAGGATATATTTAGAACAAATAGCCCTGGTGTCTTCTCCATGAGATGTTTCAGACAGGCTGTGCTACGAAAAGAAGGCTGAAGCAATTTCAATAATAACAGAATACACCAAGGTCTTTACTAAGATTCATGCAATGAAGGCTTTTAGTCATTTCAACAACATCATTATTTTCCCATAGACATGGTTAGACAAGCTACATGTTTCTGAGAATCACCTTTCATTACCAATAAAATGTTAATTAATAACAATAACTCTATTTTTGGTTGAAATTCAAGCATTCATTAACAGCTAGCCTTGAGTTCCTTTCCTTTTCCTGTCAAATGGATCAGCATATTTGGTTACAATTAAAGCGCTGGCCAGTGGTGCGGCTCTGCAAGCTGTGCAAGCAAAACTGTGAGAATCCTTTCACCTTTTTTAAGGGGTATGTCCCTCTGGTCAGTCTGGGGGTTTGTGGAGATAGCCGGGAGAGTGACACAAGTTTTGTCATGTCTGAATATGGAATTATTTGTTCTGAGTGTGTATAAACTTGTGTTGTAAGTGTGAAGAACAAACAGAGGCTGTAATTACATTTCCCTGCTGCTGTCTCACGACCCCACACCAGGAAATGTGGGCCCACAGCTAGTCCATACCCTGTGCCACAGCTCCCACCACACAGCCCTCTGTTTACACCAAACAGCAGCCAGATAAAATAAGTTTACTTTCTAACTCCTCACCGGTCACATTAAGGCAGATGTGAGAGGCTGGTCCCCAACACCTGCAAACATACCCAGTGTAACTTTGTCACGCCTCCCTGCAGCATGGCCAATCAAACACCTCCCTGATTTCAAGGGTAGGAATGCTTTGAAGCCTTGATCAGCAATTCCAGTCATACAGTTATGATTACTCAATCCCATTTTCAAAGTCCCTCTCACACATTGTGAGCAGCAAGCACCACTGGTCACATGTACTCACTTGCTAAACTGATGTGAAGTACTACATGTAATCTTCACTGATAAAAGTATCAGTTTCTCACATGGCGTATCAATGTCATTTGTCAGAGAACTGGGCAAGACCAACGTCCAGTGTACAGTGCAGTTCGAATGTGTATTGAAGACCATATCAGGCTTCAATAATTACTCTAAAACATTTAATAAAAACATTCCTTTCTAACTGAAAGAATCTTGATCACCTTTCATAGCTTCTCCTATAGAGGCTCAAGCATATTACTCCAAATACAGATTCTTGAGACTGAAAAATCAGTCTACTGGTAGGTGCAAATGTAAATACCCTAATTCCTTAAACTTTTCACACATGAAATAGCAACTTTCAATGCAATTTATGCACATTTTAAATTTGATTTTGGAAACCAAAATACACTGGTTGGACTGGCCAGTTTCAGGGCTTCACAAAAAGTATAATTTTATCAGTCAACACAGAATAATGCTTTCAGGATATGCTTGAATAAACAACTTGTAAACATGGGAAAAGGCTGAAGAATTCCAGAAAGCCAGGCCACACAATGGGAAACCATCCGATTGTAACAGAATTAAAACCTTATTATGGGAAATCTTTTTAGAAAGCTGATATATTTCAGCTATAGCATTCACCTATCCTGCAATTAGGTATCACTCACCCACACCTGTCACCTCCAAAACACACAGATGTTGCCGTACACAAGTCTGCCAATTATACACATCTTAATTACGCCTATCTATTACACCTTCACATTTGATGAAGGAGCCATTGAAATACACCTGATACAAATTACACACGGATAAAAACAAGTGGCTCACTGATGCTTCATTAATTGATACAGATTGTTTGTTTCCTGTGGCCGTGTGGCAGGAGCTGTTATAATACCTGGCAGTAATTAGCAGTTGTCCACATCATCCACCTGACTACATGTATACTCAATTATCACCAACAAAAAAAAAAACCCTGTGACTTATAACAAAAGTGTTAGCTGTTGAGATCAGAGCTTTGTATAACTGCCTGTTGAACTACAGTCTCTACGAGTACCTCATTAATTCATTTCACCATGCATTCTAAATACATTTGAAATTATGTACTACCTAATATACATATTTGTTCATTTGAATCCTTTGATGTGATCCTTGGTCATCATTTTCTCTTCCATATAGTAGTACATGTTTACATGTATGTTCAAATAAATAATATGAATCTGATACAATGTTACTCCACCATTTATAAATTATGTCCAAACCATTACCACTATCTCAAATAAAGCATCTTAATGTAAAAAACAGCCTTCTCAAATGTTTTCCATTTTGCAGAAAGTAGAAATTCTTAAAAGCAAACAAAGCCAAAGTAATTTGAACTGGCTTTTTTAATGTGAAATAAGACAGTATAATGACATACTCTATGTCGAGAGATTTAAGCTGAGTTAATTACCATACAGATCATATTC
Organism: Acanthopleura granulata; assembly: GCA_016165875.1. Taxonomy (NCBI): domain Eukaryota; kingdom Metazoa; phylum Mollusca; class Polyplacophora; order Chitonida; family Chitonidae; genus Acanthopleura; species Acanthopleura granulata. Next base: position 28,142,855 of record JABBOT010000002.1, read on the forward strand.
AAATTGGAGCAAGTTGTGTCTCACGACTGCAGGTGAGTATTATGCATGCAAACAGAAAAATCATCATACGAAATTTGCTGATTAGACGAAAGTATTAACTGTCAGTAATATTCATTAAGTCAGGTAGTTTACTTCTGTAAGGAGACATGGCTATTCAAAGAACAACCTGAGGATAAGGGGCTTAATGGCAAAGTGCTCAAGGAAGACGGAAAACTCCAAACTAAACAAACGGAGACACAGTCAACATTTTATCTAAAAGATATAGTATTGATCTGGGAGCTTAGAGTGGGGATTTGGCACACGGTTGGCTGAGCAGCCCAGTAAGCGGCTTGTACTGGCCGGGCTGACAGCTGTCAAGACCATTGCTCCTATCTATAATATATGGTGTATTTATCGATAAAGGTGTCGGACAAAGAAAACCTTTCCCCAACTGGTATACAGCTAACGGGCATGCTTGATGAGTTAACTCACAGTGCCATCTTGGATTACCTGTGGAGATTTGAAGCGAGACAGGTAGGAAGAGAATTTAATGTAGATCTGACTATGCTGATGATGTAACTGATCCAGCTAACACCTGAAGCCTGCCAGCCTAATCGGTGGAGCAATTTTCTCGCTTGGTGTGTAATTGGGCAAATTATCCACTATAACTATCTCAGCAGGACAATTTAGAGGTCAGGTTTATCACAACTTAATTAGGGCTCTCATTTGTCCTCTCTGATCACTACTCGGATTCATGCTGAGCTGACCCAGCAGGAGGTGGTTCCTAGTCACTGGTCCGCCTGTACAGGGGTTGGGCTGGTAATCTCTAAGGTTTTTTGTCCCTGCCTTGCTCCCAAACCTGCATCCCCAGCGGGTGGTAGGTGGGTGGGTAAAATCTCTATGGTGTTCCCCCAGAGACAGATCTGCACACAGGTATCATCAGCACACAGGGTGGTTCCTACAGGAACAGCTTTGCAGGCAGGGCTAAGACAGAAGGCCCCTAGTGAGCTAAGAGGCTGTCAGATGTTATTCATGCTTATCACCAGCATTCAATTCAAATGGTTAGGCCACGAGGAGATACACTGATAATCAGTAGAATTTTAACTGATGACCCAAACACATTTGTTCAACAGATTACCGTCGATGACACCATTAACCAAAGAAACTATTTTTTGTCACTCATTTTTCTTTTTATGTACTACAAAGACAGTCATAATTCTGATTTACCTTGGAGAGTAGCTGTACTTTCTGTGAATAAAAATCTGCATCCATCTTTACATTATACAATCCAAGCAAATCTCATTAAAAGTCATGCTAGTGAAAAATTCTAGCTAACTAGTTAAGAATAAAGATATTAACTATTTTATGTGTACACTAGATAAATGTACAATTTGTGAAGAAAACCAGAAAATAGCAACTGTCTTTAATTTTCAGTGTAAAGGTAACTGTATCATGTGTTGTCCACTCAACTGACACATTTACCTCAGTAGTAGGGGTATATGTAGAAAAGAACAACTTTGTATCCCACAGGCGTAATGGGCACAGTGTGTGAGAGGCATGCCACATGCTGGAATTGCTGATTTGAGGCCAGTTTCACATATGGAGTTTCCAAACTGACTGGCACAACATATGCTGATTATTTTACTGAAGTAAAGATGTATATTGGAGAAGAGATAATGACTTCCTGTGCTGGGATGCTCACATGTAGAAACAATAGGCCTGTGTCACACAGAGCCGGGGTGTGTCCCATCAAAGCATGTCGCCCCCACCTGGTGTATATAGGCTACGCTCTCTACAGCTTAACTAGATTACTCCTTGAATGTCCACTAAATCTAAAATAAACAGATGACAAAAAAACGTGCCCATGGAAGTAAGTAACCTGTGAGCTGTTAGGTAAAAAAAATGAAAAGAAGAGAAAGGATAAAAGTGTAACAGATGTGATCAGACATGAAAGGAAATATCCAGTAGCAAATGTATGTCTATAAATATATCTTTGGATAATAAAAACAGTCACAGCTTTTAACAGGGCTGAGGATCATGACCTGTTAGGTTTTATACAAAATGTCTTGAACCAGTAATCAATGTTTTTATAAATAAATATCAACATAAACATATGGCGTTCCTTAAGAACAGCTGAAATACAGATTACTATTGATGTCCAGGTATTTACTAAAAGCATAACCAGGATATTAATTTTTTTTTTTTTGAGAAGTTAAGGTGTGTATGCTAACAGATTAAGGAAAAGCTTGTTTCCTTTAACCTTAACATACTTCACATACATACTACGTTTTTACCTCATTTAGTCCTGCTTGTTATTATGATGGTAATTAAATGTAGGACTAGAGTCAAGCATTCCAGCACCACCGAATTACTATGGATATAAGTGTATAATGAACAGACAGTGAAACTGATGTACAAATAACTCTGATGACAGAATCACTCTTGGCTTAGAAGATAAACTGGCACAAAAGATGTTTATTACATAAAGACAGAGAAAAACAAGAAAAGGGTTAGAAAACCACACACACATAGTGAAGGTTTACACTGAGTGTATATCATCATAATGTGGCTGGCTTTGTGTGTTGTAGCTTGAAGCCATAATCATTTATTTATACAGGTGTGTGATACTAACTAGTTAAGCATTTTGTGGAGTGAATTGCCCAGGTCAGCTTTGGCCTCTTTTCTTGACATGGGCACGGAAAGGTGAACTGAGTGGGGACCTCACTCCTCCTTAGGTAACATGAGGAGGGGGGATGAAGTAAGAGGGAGGAGGGGGGAGGCAAGCAGCACCTCCTGTCATCAGCCTAAAAAACAGCAGAAAACTTCTGTCGTCTGACATCAGGCAACCATAAGAGGTCAGGGGGCGAGGCCAAGAGCCAATCAAATGCCACTACAGCAGAGGAGAATCGGGTCTGTGCTAACTCCCCGCTATTTACACACGCACTTAGACAAATTGCTGGCGATTCAAGTCAACAGTAGTGAGGGGAAACACTGTACTGTGTGCTGACAGTTAGTTGACAGAAAAGCTGGAGATAGCGCTAAGACAGAGCCTGGGTGATTACCTGTTACACAACACCTGTGACTTTAACAGGTAAGTCCTAAGCTCTACACACTTAAATACAATCAAGGTAATGCAACCAGAAAAAAGGTCAACCAAACTCAAACTCCGTATTTAATTCAGTTGTACTTGCTGTTGGAAAAAAATATTTAAAATCACTGAAAACCAGACACATATTTGAACTAACATTAAATCCACAGGCTTTATAAATACCTAACCCCCATATCAACAAGGGTCATTATGAGATGGTGGTGTTAGGTCTTTATCGAATGTAGATTTCTCCCTTTCACAACTTCTCCATGCATTATTTATTAACAGTACAGCTAGTCCACTGGCTTGGTAGGGCAGATTTATTTATTAAACCTAGAGGTAGATAGGCCAGGTTAGGCGGGTAAACAGAAAAGTTGAACAGAGCCGCCTGGGCTCTACAGAGGCCACATTACAGTGTACATGATTCAGGTTAACACTGGAGGGCTGCACCTTGGGTAATCAGAGGTCCATTAGCTTGGGTAATCAGGTAACAGTCCACTTATCCTCCTACCTGACAGCTGTCTACCTGAGCTAGCTGGGCTGATTTATAGTAACATCTGTTAAACTGGAATGTAAGGGGTCAGTGCTAAGCATCTCTGGCTTTCTGTCACCTGGAGTATCTCCGTCCATTACCTCAGACTCTACATGATGATTTACAGGTATGTCTCAGAAACTCGTTGAAAACAGAAAGACAGCATGTCAGGGTCGGGGACATCCATTTTTTTTTATTTCACGTGTTAAATCTTGATGACTTGATAAAAATATTACATCTGCTTCGTACACTTATTGATGATTTCCTTGAAGGTATTTCTCAGAAGTCAATACGAGTTGACTGCAGCATTGTCCAGCCTGCCCAATTAAATCCTCTTAAGTATTCAGCTGTTCCACATGTTTATCATTGCAAACATAGAGGTGTCTATATTCCACAGTGACCTTTGACAGCTGTCTTACAAGTTATTGACCACAGGTAAACTTGAGACTTACCATTAACTGATAGGTATTAAGACCAACTCTACAAATGCTTACCTGTGCACATCAGTGACGACTTCAGTCTGGTGGGAAAACATACTCTAATTTACATGCATAAAAGGCTAATCACAATAATTCAACAACTGCAGCTATTAGAATATCGACAGAGAACAAATAATTCTTACTGGCAATTGACATCAATCTAATCAAGTAAAATAAATGTGAATATTACAGCATAATCTGAGGTTGTTTTGCTCTGCTTGTACCAGAAATGATTTCACAGCTCGTCACCACCACCAGTTTTATCAGCCAAGTCAATGTTTTAATTGCTTAACCCAAATTAATTTAATATCATTTAGAACTCTGAAGAAGAAGGGCAAGTTACAAAAATGAAAACCTACAAAAACTGTGATCAGAACGGAAATTAATAGCCATCCCATTTTGAGATAGCAACTCTGGTTATAACCAAGATTAGAGTTGTTTGATGTTAACCTGAAGACTTGCCACCTGTGGGCAAGGGTTAAAGGTAGGACTGAGTTTCACCCCACCCACACTTAACCAGCTTATCTTTACCTTGGGTACAGAGAACTCTGTACAACTGCGACAAGCTATATCAGCTGAAAGGATTAGTGCATTAATCTGTCAGTTTGGTCACTGATATAGCTCTTTGAGTCAGAAGATAAATTATCACTCCTTCCTCTTAGCTCTCTCTATCTACCCTAATCTCTTTCAGAAATTGTCAGATATAAAATAAAGAGTTTTAAATTAGACCGATATTTATAGTCTGTATTATACAATAATACACTTGAGTTTACAACAGTTCAAAATTTCAAACAAGTATGTCATGCAAATGCTTTTCATTATTGAATCAAGAAGTAAATTTTAACATCGTGTTCTATGTAGTTCAAATAATACTCTATTCACAACAATGTTACACTGTTCCTTCCAATGTTAAAAACATTCAATTTGTGTCTCAATTATACAAATAGCTTCAAAGTTTCCAGTTTTCTATTTCCTCACATCAAGTGCGTTTTCTTGCCTTTGAAAATTTAATTCTAGAATTTCAGGGAGTTTCAGAGTTCATTTGCTGGTTGGCAAAAACTATTTCTGTACAAGAAAATATTTGTCAGATCAAGTTATTTCTGTCCCATGTCAGGGCTCTCAAGTGCAGAACTTATACCACTGGTTTGATATTCCTGAGAATTCCCAGGTGAGGCACAAAGAAAACATTTATCCCCATCTGATGATGCCATTAGGCATAGACCTAAAGGAATGCCTGAACAACAGTAAGGATTTATTCATAAGACAAAACAAGACATTACTGGCTCTGGCTAGCACTGAGAGGGGGGGGCAGCTCAGGGACAGGTAAGGAAAGGTAAGACAGTCCGTTAGGCCTGAGCTAGGATCTGGTTACCAGCTGAGACACTGCAGACCCCAGTGCAGGTAACTCAGGGCAGAGCTGGACACCACTATTTATAGAGACAGCAAGCAAACAATCAATCATAAAGAAGCAGCCGCTTTTCTCCGCGTACATTTTCTAAGCAAACCGTCTCACCTTCTGAGTTTTGATAGCAGACAGATTGGTCATGTTGCGGTGTCAATGGAGACGGGGATGAAATAGGCTAAGTACAGATAAGGCAGCAACACTAATGGCGCATGTACCAGAAGTTTGTGGCAGAGAGCATAGTGTAGAGATGCTCATGTGATCATCTCCATATGCAACAATACCCACTAATGGTCACCACCAATGACAAAAAGTGGTTGAAAAATTTCACACTGTTCTCTTGAACCCAATAACTTCCAGCTTCATACAAGACCTTTTGATCAATGCTGCACAAACACTTCATCTGAGTTTTTCAGTAACTTTTTCAACAAAAAAAAGCATTTTAAACTGAATGCAGTGAACTCTGCTGTCTTTACATCCTGACTAAGCATCCTTAAGGAAGCTTTTGTCAAATTTTGAAACTGTATAACCCTTTGCTATTATTTATGTGATGATCAACTCTACACAGGATCAGAAATTCTCACAGGCCCTGAAAAAGGCGAGTGGTTCGCATAGCCCAGATCTGCGGAGTCCATCAGGGACATGAACAGCCATCTTTGAGAGCCTCTTGCATAATTCTGATACATTCTATGCTTGTGGATTGCCTTCAAAAGCCAGACGGATTAAACACTGCCACTTTTAACCCTTCAGCCCTAAAGTGACAAACAATTTACTTTTGGCTCAGCCTGGCAGACGAGTTAAAAACCTGAACTCAGAAATCTTTCTCTTAAAGAGTTTTGGAGAGAATGCTCCACAAAACTCCATGAATAACCTTCATAATTCAACCTTTGGAAACACTTTTGGGTTTCTTACAGTGCTCCTTCTGTATTGCAAAAATCTTTTCAATGAAAAAACTTTACACATTCAAATCAGTAGAAAAGTATATAATATTCCTTTCAAGGGATTGTATGGTTTTAATGTCAATATGGCATTTGAAATCCAAGCAAGAAGAAGTCTTCCTATCTTTAGCTTAATAAAACAGAATTTAAGTTTAAAAAGAAGCTGTTTTTACTCTTGAAATTTGTGCTGTCACACTTGAAGTAAGCCAGTAGCACCAATAATTAAATACTTGAACACGCAAGTAAATGTAACAATACCACTAGGTAAACACTTGAGTGTGGGAAGGTGTAATAACTTTAGAGCTACTCCAAGTGTTCCAATGCAAGTAAAAAAAAAATGGCAGTATTTTTGTGTCTGTGTACCTAGTAACTGAACCTAGACAGGTGACACATCATTCACACAAACAACACTTTGGGCATTTTCCCAGGCTCAAGTGGTTATACAATTTTGTTGTGGTATTAACCCAGGTGAACCACTGGCCACCCATTTCTAGCCACTTCTTTTCATCTTTACATGATTTCAAAAATGAAACTAAAATGTAAATAAAACAAGACATCACAACCAACAAGTCTATGTATTGATCAAATCTTATTTGAAACCAAAGGTTGTTTTTTCTTTTTCCCTTTTTTATGTTTGATAATATTATTTTCCTGTGAGTTACATAGTAACACAAGAGGCAAGATTTTTATCAGACTGAAGTTAGATGTGCTTTCCCAAGTACTGGGTATTCCTGTGGATAGAAGGCCAGGTATTTCTGGTGAGGAATTTTAACAGCCAATTGTAAATAGTGACAGGTAACTGTGAAAATAAATGCAGTCTGGGTAAGGGAGGATATGATATGAAGACCACAAAGCCCTGCCGCGGCAGCTCTTTGTTTTCCAAAAATACCACTAGTTCATATAAAGTGCTGTCAACCATTGTTACTGCAGTGTTCCCAAGTACTCTTAATAAAGGCTTTCCACATTTACCAGGGCTTGTCATACCCCAGCACTTAAGCAAAACAATAATATCTCAAACTGCTTTCAGGGTAAGTTTTATTTAGGCAGCTTTCAAAAACAATTAATCTAAGGTGATTCCACTTTACCCCTAGTATCGTTTTTGTTTTTTATTCCTATATCATGTCATTTTTCTATTCCTATATCTTAAGGATTCCAGTATCCATCTTCTGTGACTATCACTGTTTTGCAAACAAGTGATTCAATAATCAAAATGTTGACAAATAATCAAATTTTGAAGAGTTGGGAATTAGACCTGAATCTGTCATTTACTGGTAGCAGTTATTTAGATTGACATGTATCTGACAACACATAAACATAGTTAATGCAATCATCAGATGTTGAATGTCAATCACCACAGCTTTTCACTCATTAATCATTTCAGCTGACACATTCGTCACTCACAAATTCAGTCAGGAGAGCTTGTTTCAACATTATGGATGTCAATCTAACCAAAGTCGCATCTATTAGATATGCAAATCACCTACATAACATTTTACACAATAAATACATGTAATGAAGTGTATATATGTGTATGCAGGTATACTGAATGCAATTCGCATATGATCCATAGATATCATTGTGCTCACTGACTTCTCATTTTCCCATTACTCAGTTGTTGTTTTCATGTTAATGTCACTTTGGTGAAAGGAATTTGTGTTCTTAATTGGATTAATTCTCTAAACAAACCCAGTCACTGGGTGAGATAATCTGTCCTAAGCTAATCTCAATCCCCTGGGGCTAACCTTATTCTTCACACACACTAATGCAATCTTCTCCTGATCTTCACTGTTACGTTTCACATCCAGAAAACAAGTTTGTGAGCATTTACTTCACTGATGATACTGACAAGAACATCCGTTATTATTTCATAAACATCAGAAAAATATATTTAAGTATTTCACAATTTTTGACATGCCTGAGAAAAAATCTTCTATATTAAGTTATAATTGAGATTTAGAAATTCCAGGCTGATGCATATCAAATTGTTGAATAATTAATAGGTCTACCCACAAGGAGAAACAGTTCTTTTCCTAACGCCCAGGCAATCAATATTCTCCATATACAGAATAATTTCTTCACATCTCTTGAAATAAATTGGCACTTTGAATCCAGGGATCAAAAATGTAAAAATCTGCATTGGTTGAACCACATGAAAGCTGTATTCATTCTCTGAATAAAATGCAGAGGTCGTGGGTGTGGTTTAATAAATGGCAGTCGGCTAGGTTTTCAGTGGACACGACAAGTAAACTATATCTGTACTTCACTAACTGATACTATTCAAGCTGACTGTCAGATGTATTTGGGATTATTACCCTACCGCTCAACTCCATTCAACAGCATATTCACTATACACATACATGAATGTAAATTTCTTTTCACCATGTGAAGTTGTATTTAACTAGGCAGGATCAAAGGAACTGCTCAAGATCTACTGGAAATCATACTGCTTCATTTTTAATGTTACAAGTTGTTTCGATTTTTTTTTATTCCCTATACTTCTTCACGCAGGATACAATTGCAAAGCGATACTGTTTGGTTTTCATGCCAATTAATGCTGTGCAGAAAAGAGAGTACGGACTTTCCCCAAATGTGCTGTGTTTCTATTAATAAGAAGGAATACCTGTCTTTAGGCAAAGTTAACACCTCTGCAGACTGGCTGGCCTTTCCCTACACCTTCCTCACCTACTCCAGTCCTATCCCCAGCACAGATAATCCTCTGATATCACAACAGTTCATAGTGTAATAGCACAGGGTAAATACAGCACCTCTGCAGACAAACCATTAGTCACTAGGAAGAAAGAAGGAAAGTCAGTAGATAAATAAGTAATGGCTGTCTAGACAAAGCTCCCTTACATAGCACCTAGACTCTGAAGTAACATCTTAAATCAATTAGACTGTGCCATTGTCCTCACCTGTGCACTAATGGGCCTCACCTAAATTAATTTCAGATGCATAACACCTTGAAGGAAGTACACAATATAATACAATCAGATTATCTCCTTATATAATTGATACAGAACTCTATCCTATCAGGAAGTGTATGTCATGGTAGTTAATAATGAGCTGTACATAGAAAACATAGGCTCTTCTTTGTCAGCAAAATATATTCTGTATTAAGCTAACCCAGAAACCACCAAGAAGAAAAAATCAAGCAAGGTAGACATTATCCTTTTTACAGATCAACTTATCTATTTTGTCCCAGACTCTTGGAGCAGACCCACATCAAACAGGAGTGGAAGGATATGACAAAACATTATTAATGCAAAAGGAATTTTCACATTCAGAAACATACCTCATACAGCAAATATTTAGAAAGTTGATACATTTCATAAGAGTGGCCCTGATATTCCTATTTGCATGATTCACAACTGTACTCTGGGACTCCACATGCATTAATAATATGGATTGATGATTGATTTACAAATTTAAAATAGAAATACCAAAAAGATGTGTGACCTGTCACTCACTGTCAGTCTATGTTCAGGGGGATAAATGAATGGACAAAGGGACTGATGAACAAAAAGGTATGGCCAAGTCCTAAACACACACGTGCATGCTGAAGAAAATATGCTTCAATTTAAAAATTTTATTGTTCCATTTGTACAAAAGCTTTTTTGGTCACAGGTTAATACTTAAAAGATCTTTTGAAGACAAAAAAAAATCCATACCATGATACAAATTCAGTCCCTTGTCAGTTAGTTTCTGATTTTGTCTAATTAGCATATAATGAAGGCAGCCCTCTTTGTCCTGTATACAAACTGTTAGATTGGGGGGCATCGGGCCAGACTTCTCTGTTTGATCTCTTGGTGTAGAGCTCACAGTTGGCCCTCTTCTTTGACATATTAAGGGACTCCTTCTACTACAGGCATTCAGGTTTTTATTGAGGTAGTTGGAGGATGAATGGGTCGGGTAAGGTGTAGAAAGTGTCCCACTGTGGGTGAGGAGTTGGTGGGTGGAGCTTAGCCCCAGGTAGCCTCCTGCCCAACACAAAGAGCTAGGGCCTTCCTGTGGAGCACACACTTTGCCTATATAACTGTTAGGCAGTCAGTGGATGGAGCAGGAGAAGCAGGTTGTTTGTGGCAGGCAGAGCTAAGAGACAGCGGGTTGTGTGGAGAAGGCTATTGGTCTAAGGGAGCACAGAGGTCTTGGGAAAAGTATGCAAGACAGGTGAGTTGCGCTAGTTGAGAGGGTTATAGCACTGGAGCAGGGGGTCACACATAACTCACTGTGGGGCAAACCATGTGGACAGATCATCGGGTTAGCCGAGGGAAGAGACACTCACACAGTGGACAATCCCTTCTCTCATACACCACACGACACAGGCACACTGGATTTACCCGTACAGTAGCTCGTTAGCTTGTTAGTGTGGAGGGAGAGTGGGAAAGGTAAGTCTATTTGTGGACAAGCTGCTTATAGAATCTTTGTCTTTGACAAACACTGCAGTGTGTTAGTTAACAATTGGTTTCTTCAAGAAGGAAAGAGTTCATAAAACTAGCCATGAAACCAAGCCCACGAGAGGTTCCCAGGGCAGCAATTAACCCATCTGCTTTTCAGTCTCACTCATATCATACAAAAGAAAGTTGTTTTAAATTTGTTCCATATGTATAATGGTTTATGCAGATAATTTAATCACAAGAGCAATGTGCATAGGTGAATGTTGTCTGTTTGCTTGGGCAGACTGGGTGCAGTCAAGAAAGCCACAGCAAGGACATTACTGGACAGCAAATTAGCATTTCAGAGCTATAAACCTATAGATTATGCTGCCTAGTAAATTTAGTACCATTGTGGGGTCAACCAGGAGAGAGGATTTTAAAGACTGTCAAGTCGTAAAGTACTATTGATCATGCAGATAAAAAGGGTATTTGGACAGACATTACTACTGGGCTGGAAAACTGGACAGAGACTGTCCATTAGTAAGTGAGGCCAGTGACCAGTGTTCGGCATCCAGAGAGATAGCCCCGGGCCCTGGTGCCCACCAGACCACCCCCGCCCTACCTAGGTGTTAATAGCTCAGCTCCCCAGTATTTACATTCACTGCTAACACTCTGCAACTGGTCAACTCAATCCACACCTGTAGTTCTGAATATGTAAATGCTGATAGATTCCCTGCAGAGTTATGTGCATAAAGCTTCAGATTTAAAGCATGCCTCTTAAGGCCATCCTCTGCAGTGTCCGCCCATGTACTTGACTTAGGACCATCCTCTGCAGTGTCCACCCATGTACTTGACTTAGGACCATCCTCTGCAGTGTCCTCCCATGTACCTGAAGTATTAATTATACTTCTGATGAACAAATCTGCCTACTGAAGCCCTTAAACTGTTGAGACAGGCTGCCGGCAGTGAACAGGGTTAAGGTGCAGAACTAAACTTTAATTGCTACAGTCACCAAACGAAGGTTTGAGTGAAAATAAAAACAGCAGTGGAGTTAAGCAGGGGAGTTAGGCAGGTGATATATATATATATATGGCGTCCGGGTATACATGGCCGAAGCATGGACCTCCTGATTATGAAGTGACAGGTCAAATTATCATGACAATGACCCCGGGTAATACCTGCGACAGACCTCACGTTACAATTTATCATCTTTTTCAAATCAATCTGATTGTTGACGGTTGGGTCCACAGAGCTGTGTGTTTACACTGGGGAGAGACTGGAGTCAGCCAGACTGGAGCGCTATCCTCCACAGTTCATCACCGCACAGGCCTGTGAGCCCCGACACGCTCGCTCAACCGAAACTAACAAAATTATAATTACAATAATCAAGCTTCTTCTCCTTTACCTTCAGCAGCTGTTGAGACAGAGAGAGAGAGAGAGAGAGAGTCGAGGGCAGAGCAGTTTATCCTAGGTGAGAGAGGGACACACGCATGTGGGGTCTTTACCTGGTGCCAGTCAGGACAAGTTGAGGAAGCTACCTCTGGGTCTACGAGGGAATTGTCTGTACCACTCTGAACAGTTACTGGGCGGTATTCAACAAACTGTGTCAGTTTACCAGTCACTGTGAAAACAGCTGAGAGATTGTGGAAAATCCGACCTAGACTATTGTGAAGATTTACCTGGGGACTATACAGGTTTACCTGAACCACACATGAACATTTCTCAGAGAGTTACCTGAACTGTTAACGAAGTTGATCAGCATCGGCCTGACAGGCGTAAGAGGATAAGCGTGAACGGTTTATCTGTAGTATGTACGCACCTCTGCTATGAACGAGACAATGTTATTTTACATCGGCGTGTTGGTACCCGCCATCATCACGGTGATCTTATTCATCGTGTTTCTCTGGTGTCTCTACAGGATGAGAGTCAGGAGGAAAATCATGACCAAACGTTATGCCCCTCACGCCAAGGGCTGGCCTGGCCGAAAAGACATGTCCCCCCCACCCCTGCCCAGCCACCCACCACCCCAGCGCTCCCAGCTGTGGGAGATGAAGGTCATTCCTTCCTGTGACATGGACAACATACAGACATTAGAGAACGGCAGTCCACGTGTCACGTTTGAAACGCGGTTTGACAAGACCACAGAACTTGACGATGTCGGTGACTTAGCCTCTAGACGACAAGACAGTGGAATATCAGAGTTATCCGACAGTTACCACACCAAAAGAGGCAAGAGGCCGTATTCTCAAGCCTCCACAGACTCGGACGATTCCGGGTTCAGAAGTTCCCGCTCTGCTCATTACCTACAGAAGTATGACAACCAGTTGTCGACATTTCAGGACATACCGTTACTGAGGTCAGTGAGCCACAGTAAACGCGAGGAGGTAGACAGGAGTCCCATATCCTTCTCAGAAAACGTACAGATCACAGACTATTTAGCTCCCACAAACTTATTATTTCACCCCTACTACGGCGATGTGTCGGGCATGCCTAAAACAGACATTGGGAATAATATGTACACAGGCAATGCCTCGCCTCCAAGTCAGACCACTCCCTCTGCAGACTATAACCCGATGGTCAGTGCGGGCTTCCTACAGCTGGGTGGTCCGAGTGTGACCACCACAGCCATGGTCCACTCACTCAATGAGGACAATGACCAGAAAGTCTACTCTGTTGTCTGACAAACAAAGTTGATCAGTGAGTTATGTTATGTGTTTGCGTGTGAGCGTCTAGAAACTTTTATACGAAGTTTTTAACCTATTTAACACAACATGAACCTACGGACATGTTTCCCGGGATCTATTGTCACTTAGACAGACAGAAATTTACACCTGCGTGAATGTGTGACTGAATGAGCCAGTGAGATTCCCATGGACAGCTGCCTTGCTTTCAGCAGCCATTCTCAGTGCTATAGAGCTGTGCTTTGCCCTGAAGACTCATAAATCCAGAAGGAGAGCAGGGAGATGTAATAGCGATTACAGTGTTGATGCTGGGATTCAGAGGAAATCCGCCGCGGGTCAGCAACAGCAAACGGCCAGCCTCTCTTACTTCTCATCCCTGCCGACTCACCAGATTTATCATGTGTTTATTTCATATTTGTGGCATATGGCAGAGGAAGCTTCTCCCGACTGATGTGCGGCCAAGTGCCACAACATCTCCCTGTGTGTTTGAATTTTTATGTCTGTGATCTTCTTGTGTGTCTAAAAATGAGCGTGACTCGAGACAGGACTTGCGTTTAATACCACACTCCCAACTTTAATTTATATGTGGTTCTACGCAAACATAAGACAATTTCCAGGAGAACCCATGAGTACAATGTGCTACATGTAAGTTGTGGTTAGAGACATTAACATACATCAAAATCTTTATTATCAAGTCTTTCTACTTTCTATGAATTTACCTGTAACTGTTGTCATTTTGACTTACTCCAAGAAAGAATACGTAGGAGCACATACCATTCCCTGCTGCATGTTTCATTCCATGTCTCAAAAATTAAATGTACATAAAAACAACTTGTAAAATATTTGTAATTTTAAATCTGCACATAGTGAGACCAAAGGTCTTTAAAATATTAAAGCTGTAAGAAAATTCATCCGAGTGTGACACTATTTCTGTTTCTGCTAAACCAGTACAAATCACCAGCCCCAGGATATTCCACCTTACAGATAAGGCTTCAAAATGGAATTTTTTTTCCTCCAAAAAATGACTCAGAGAGCTGATAGAGAAGGTGTCCTCATTAATTCGATGTCAGTCAGTGCAGTTGTCAGGTGTAATGGCTTGTCCATAGGCCCAATCAGCTTCTGGTTTACAGCCTCCAGTGGTAATTTCTTTTTTTATTTTGCCCTGCAGAAAAATTAGTTTCGAATTATAGCACAGTGGTTTTTATTATCTGCACGGTAACAGGTAGCTGACAGTTGTATGACCAACTGGTAGATTGGCTTTCAGTATAAATAATCAATATTTCCTGTAGGTCTATGAGGGAAGATCCAGTACCTGTTGACTGTTCATTCTGTAGGAACTTCTGTCAAAACAAGATAAAGTCAAATGGGTTGAAATATATGATTGCATACACATTAAACACAAAACATGTAAGTAGGAAGAGGGGCCTCCGTGGCTCAGTTGGTTAGCTCGCTAGTGCAGTGAAATGACCCAGAAACCTCCCAACAATGCGGTCGCTGTGAGTTCAAGCCCAGCTCAAGCTGGACCCCTCTCTGGCCGTAAGCAGAATGTCTGCCAGCAACGTCGTGGGTTCTGCCCACTTTCCTTCCACCACAATGCTGGCCCCTAACCAATCAAATAATAATAATTAATGTAGGAAATCATAATGTTCTATTATCATTAACTGTATGAAGTACGGTGCTTCACTGTAGGAATTTCTGAATCAAAAACTTAACCATGCTTTGAGGAAAAGTTAATATTCCACTCTACCAAAAAACAAAAAAAAAATAAAAATAAAAAAATAAATATTAGTGCAGCACAAGTAAACTTAGGCACTTAACACCTTCAAGATAATATTCCTCACTGTGGAATGGGAAGAAATCATTGTTCCCTACGAAGTAAACATTTTCTCTGTAGCATAATCCCTCTCAAACAGGCTGGCAGCTTAAATCAACGACCTCCTCATTTAACTGAGGGCTGGGCTAGGCTGGCATAATCCAATGAAATGTTAGAAATATTTCAAACTCTAGTACCACCCACTGATTAGAAAACGCCCAGGAAAACATTGGCAACTTGTGACAACACAATGTTGCCAGCAAAAAAAATTTCTGTTTAAAAAGGAAATTGTGCTAAATGCCTTTAACACACATGTATCTCTTTTTCTTAGGAATTTAGGGATTGTGAGCTCTGAGTGGCAAATTCAAAGCCACAAGCATTTGCCCATGCTTTGCTTCCTCTGCTTATACATGCATCTAATATGGACCACAGGATGGTTAGCCAGTGTTCAGTATCTGGAGAACAACTGAACTAGATCATCTTTCCCAGTATAAGTGAAATGTGTCATTTTTCCCAGTGTATCTGATCTATATCATCTTTCCCAGTATGACATAGTTACACGTTCATCAGAGAGTACCAATGGCCTCCACCATTATGGCATGCAAATCTGTATATTACACAACTAGGGAGTTTGTCAGAAACTTGTTTCTAGTTTATCCCAGGACACCCTAGTTTCCTCCAACTATATGGCCACCACCATAAAAATTTTTGAACACTGCCCTAAACTTATATCAATTAAATTAAAAAAAGACATTGCAAAATCAGAAAAAAAGACTGCTATGTAGTTGTCCAAAAATACCACTACAAGTACCATTTCTAATGAGCTTTTTTATTTAACCCAACCTTACCTAACACCAACGATAATATGGATAATGATTCTGAAGCCAAGTAGTAAACTATTTATTCAATGGTTCTTACAGGTATTTGATTACATGGACAAGAGACAGTCATTAACGTCTGCACACACAACGCAGCTGCTCATTTAGTACATATGAACAGCAATAATTTCACAGTGACTCTCATGAAAAGGTTAGGTCTCATTACAATAACTATGAATATTAATTCTGGTCCAACTAAAATCTGAAGTATTCTGCATTATTTACCCATGTACTTTCAGACTGGTCCCTGATCATCATCAACGCAATCAAACATCAAAACTCTTGATAAATTGCATGGAATTAATGCCCTGTGTCCTAGCCGTTTCAGTTCTGCTGCAATCAAATAATGAATGACTGTCTGCCGGCCTATTCAAAAAGCCTAGAGGAAATGCTGGTCTATTGTAGTATATAAATGCCGCATGCAGCTGGGAATTAAAACGCTCAGGTGTAAAGTGTTGACTTATGAATAATTCATTGGTGGTTTAGGGAATTATTATGCTCCAGTCTAAAGAGTCATTAAAACCTGTATCAATTAGTAATGATAATCAGTGAAAAATCTGATCTAGCAAAACCCACCGTATTCAAAGACAAACTGCGTTAGATCCTTGTCGTGTGGGTTTACATGTATGTAGAGGTTCATGTATACGGATACCCGTACATTCCAACTAGTCTGCACAGCTGAGCTTGTATACTTAGTTGTACGAAAGACAAAAAATAAAGGCAAAATCTGAACTACACGAAGAACATATCAGTTGGACAAAGTAACTTTATTTCATACAAATAAATTCATTTTCTTGGATGAATGAAGATATCAGCCCAGGCTTTCAGTCATCAATCAGATTTCCAGTTCTCACGACCGATGTTTAAAAATTTTCAAGTGTACGATGGCCGCTGGAGGTAATCAAAGTTCCCTTTAAACTTTCCCACATATGCTCACCACACTGGTGGCACCCAAGTGGTCTTCATGGAATACTGGACACCACAAACCCTTGAATGTCATCAACTGAAAACTCTGTACTTGGATGCTAGAATATGACAATGCCGACTAGGCATTAGACTGACAGGAAAGTGGTGAGATACCCCTCATTCCAGGCCCAGTTAGTCAGCTGTCTTCATTACCATAAATACTGGGTTTTAGTCAAAAAGTGACGCAGGGCATGCCTAATGAGTCGTTATTACCAGGAAAAGCCCAATCATGGCCACCATTACAAATAATTAACATTTCAACACTTAGTGTCAACTGCTATTTTTGCCACTCCACATTTCCTATTGCATGCATGGAAATGTTGATGCTTTCATGACAGCCGTCAATACAGACTTATACTGCACTATTAATCTACAGCAATCTCAATTCATTTTTTCTTTTTTTCACGAGCATGGTAAAATTTGCCAATGTGCGGATAAAAATATCATTGTAAAGTACTTCCTGTTCATGACAAAGCTTAACTCTATTTTAAATGTCAAAGATACATTTAGATCACTAAACTCTATAATTCATACAGTTGAGCTCTCAATGTATGTTTGTAATGAACCAAAACAGGCTGTAAAAAAAATAACACACAATTCACTTAAAACCCCTCAGCCTTGAGCACATGTACAATGTAACAACCAGATCCAACTTTGACGGAGGTTTGCAATGATGCGTAGATCTTAATCTTCTAGTGGCAGTTAGAAAGTGGTGAAACATTTCATAACATTTAACTTCAATGACTGTAATAACACTGAAAATGTCCGAGTCGCTGAAAATCTATAAGGCTCTTAATCATGCCTCTGTGCAGGTGTGGCATAAGTTTGATGAAAGTGTTCAAGAGATCGAGCGTTTAGAAGAAAATGGACAGAAGCAAAGGCAGATGAACAGACAGGAAAAACAAGAAAAGACCAGTAAAACTTAATAGGGTTCTGCCTCATAACACAGTTTAAGTGTGGTATAAGTTTTGTGAATTTTAGTTGAACTGTTCAACAGTAATAGTTGCAGAGTTTACCTGTAAATGACCAGATGGTCAAACATCTGATGGTGCAAAGTTAAAATGATATAGGGTTCATCTATATGTACATCCCTAGATTTGCAATTCATGTCAGTCTGGTAAACTCTGATGATAAACATCAAGAGATATCATGTTTACAAGCATTTTATAAAATTTAACTTATATAACCCGAATGACATTGAAGAAAAAGGTCAAGGTCACTGAATATCGATAGTTAGTTCTGCCTCATACCAAAGTGTAAGTGTGGTGTAAGTTTGGTGACCTGGGGCTACACCAACCTTCTAAAGAATAGTGTGTTTACCAGGAAATGAACAGCCACCACCCACTACGACAATACCCCTTGACCACTATTGGCCATGGGGCAAAAAGAAAATCCAAGACTTGGTGTAATCACTAAATTCTGGTGTGTGAAAAGTTCATGTGGATGTGAGTTACCAAAAATATTACCAAACAAATTTGATCCAAACATGTTCACTATTAGAATTGATTAAATTTGTCAACAGCTCAATTTTTATGACAAATTCATACCTAATATCTCAACAACATCTGTACACCAGTGTATCTATTGTAAAGGCCAATGTGGTGAGGCAGAGAAATACACAAACAGGCTAGCTCTGACTTGCATCACAATGAGATGTTATTATATGTCAGAAAGTCTGACCCGAGAGTCCGCACAACACTACGCGTGTGATTTACCAAGCTTAGCTTTAAGCGGGGATCCCAACACAATTATTCCACATCAACAAACTTCATTGCGAGATGTTCCATTGAGACCATTTCTCAGCTACAATTTAAAACAAAACGTTGCCGTTCCTTGGCAATCTGACAGCTTTCTTTGTTTTCGATATGCCTCTTTTTGATATCACCTCATCTCAATTTTGATTCCAACCAGGCGAGCGATGAGAAATGCAGCGGTTGTTACATGGGTGGTCACTGAGAGAGAGTCTGGTCATCTGTCATCGTCAGCCACAAACGGCTAGCCTATGGCAACTAACCATACCCGCACTACTCAATAACAGCTCAGGAAATTAGCTTAGGCCGTGCTACTATTGTTTCAGAGGAATTTCTTTCATTTTTTTACTACGGCTGCTAAAAAATAATGCACATGTACAAAAGAACAAATTCTTCACCAACTCTATTGATCATCTAAAAGATATTCATTGATGCAAAGTGAAAGTTTAATATGAGCAAAGTTCTGCCAGTCGACCTGCATATATACCCTTGTGAGATAACCAGTAATATACATGGAGTCTCACTTAATGAAACTCACAGATGCGTCCTTCTCGCTAGATTTATTTCATGTCAGAAAGTTTCCTATTGGATTAAATTTTCAGTCTGATAAATCAGTATTTTTTTTTAAATTAAATTATTGTGGGTCTGTTGCCATGTTAAGGATACATATGTGACTACAGAAATGGTATACCGTCTACACATTTATGACATCACATGTACCACATGAAAATACAATTCACCAGGGAATGGCATGGCAAGTTGAATGTGATTCACTGGTTCCAGTCAATAAGGCAACACAACAAGTTAAATGAACATTCCCCAGGATGCGATATAAGACAGTAGATCGCTCTACTAAATTAGGTAATGAAATCATGCGTGGATATGAATCCTGTAGCTAGACAAAAACCTGCAGCCATGTGCCAGTTTCTGCATGCTTCACTACCAGATGATCAATAATGAAAGACTCTACTTCGCATAACATCACGATAGCAAATCGATTCAACAAATCAAGTTTAGTAAAAGCGGAATGAAGTCACAGAAAATGAAGTGTTCGCACTATCCAGATAATGTTTAACTCAGGAAGGCTGGCTGTATCACATCACAACCGAATGTGCATGTAGCACATGTGCACTTAAAAGGGATCACGTATTCATACAGCAAATAGACATCAATAATATCATGTAAAAAGAAAAAAAATATGTAGACACTGCTTCAATGATGCTTGAAAACGAATGCCAAGTCAATAAAATTTTCACGAACTGAGCTTGTGAACTGAAGTAACTGTAAACAATTCCAAGTATTTCACAGAGCCAATAAAAATTTGTTTTTCATCAAACTCATTGAGGTGTGCTTCAATATACAAGGCGCACTGCTTCATTGCTTTCTGCACTCGTCCTTTCTACTACATATCCACAGTGAGGTTCAGTCCGCATACACCTCAGGTCTGTAACAGTTGTGCAGTGTTCATGGCCATGTACAAACCATTGGATGGACACTCTGCAAACAAATACAAAGTCACCCATGTCTGACACTGAGAGCAATTAATCACACCTCATGTGTTCGTACAAATGCAAAGGTTTTTCACCATAGGAATGTCATATATGTAATACGGCATTCCTGCTACATTTAATATCTGAACAGCTCAGATTCGTAATAACAACACAACGTTTAATATCTGAACAGCTTAGACCCGTCATAATAAACCTTTAATCGACATTTAAGGTAGAACTAGGAAGCATATACATGATGAATTTTACATATACAGGTATGTATTTTAGCAAGTTTTACATCTCTGCATCAAATGACAACAGATCTGGTGCTTTTATATGTTTGTCCACTACTTACTGGAAAAATGGGAAAAAAACAGAGCTGGAATAACACAAATTAAGTGTATGATTTATCTACATACTTATACATAACATAATAAAAAGCAGTCTTTGATCGTTGAAATATTCAGGTTTGGTAATGACCATATTGTAGGGCATTTATTTAATTAATTGGTCTTTAACGCCATACTCAAGAATTTTTCACTTCTACTATGATGACCCACCATTATGGTGGGAAGTAACCAGCCAGAGAGCCCAGGGGAAGTTCATGACCATCTGCAGACTGCTGGCAGGCTTTCTCATGTATGGCCAGACAGAAAGCCAGCATGAGCTGGACTTGAACTCATAGTGGCTGCATTGGTGACAGGCTCCTGGGTCATACAGAGCTAGCGCACTAATTCCCTGGGTCATAAAGGCACGTCTGAGATTTAAGTATGTCTATATGTGACAAGTAATAAAGATGATTTGTGGTAAAAGATACCAGATATAGTCTGAGTACAGCTGATCACACAGTCTTATATCTTTAAGCACAAAGGATGGTATTAAATACCCATAACAGGCATGCCATGTGTGAACTGGTTTGTGAGAATGCTCGGAAATGCATACAAGCTCGTTGGGTGGGAGAGGATGTGGACATTTGGATTATGAGATTTGCAGTCCTGCGTAAATCACAACAGTTTACAGTGGTTACTACAAGAAGGGAAAACAGCCAGTCAGAAATCTGGATGCACTGAGCAGCAATAGACAAGTGACTCTCCAAAAACAACCAACCACCTAGGTAAATTTGAAAGATATTTAAACTGATGTCAATTTTTTTCTTTTTACGCATAAGACTACATAAGAAAGCATCATCGACCACCTACTGCTAAGCTATGAAGAGCAAGGGAAGCAAGGGAATCTTCAAAACTTTGTTTCCAAGAATGCGATTGACTCTGCATCTCATGTGACCTTGCGACAGAAAAGCTAGCACTACAGTCAGCTCCCAGGCTCATTTCAAACAGGAAAAAGCTAAAATAACATGTCAACAAGCACAGGCACATTAGAACACATAAAATAAAAACCAGAGAGAACTAAGTGACACTTGGTGGGGTTCAGGTATATGGCAGCGTAGACTGACCCACCACAGCAGCCATCATGACAGGTAATCAGATCCTAACCATGATATATTACCTTCTCAAAGTGGTTATGCCTGCAGGTAACAATTAAACAATCTTCTCTGATAACTTCTCAAAAAGCATTATTGGTTGTGAATCAAAACGAATAAAACAATAAAGGGCTTTAGGCCTTCAACAGTAGAGGGCATGGAGAAAGGGAGGCGTGTTGAATGGAACTGAGTACATCTGACCCCGAGAAGTAGGGAATTCCCAAGTAAATGGTGGGAGAGGAAATGACCTCTCCATCATCTGTAACCATAAAATACATGAATACAGACCACCTGTCTGTGAAGTGAAGCGGCTGTAAATTTTAGCCAGTGGTATGTCAACCTGGGGTACATATGCGACTAACAGAGTAAGACGGTCTTTGTATCAATTAGAGCTTACCTATGACAGACGGCCAGATACAAGATGATGATGGCGATAATAATGTGATAGGATGGCTGATAATGAATTTGAATAGAGTGGGGAATAAATTTACCGTATTTCCCTGTGAAGTGGAACATCTAAGCAATCAGAATCCCGACGGGTATTTTCACACCTTTGCTTCCCTTAATTTTACATTCATACAATTATCTTGACTTCCTTTGAATGAGGTTACACAAGAAATCAAGCATGAAATCAAACACGCTATTAAATTCCAGTACCAAGGTTATGTTTTTAAGGTTAACTTCATAAAGAGTAACCTGACAGCATTTACACACTAATGAAAAGGTATACTACAAATTATATGATGTTTCCCAATTAACATTTCAGATGATCCACAAATACACAAAAACACTGCTTATGGCTCATTGGTTGACCAAATAAATAGTTTCTGAAGCCATTAATGGTTTCAAAACAGACATAAATCATCTTTGTCACCAGTTTTCAAAGACCAAATCCCTACATTGGTGACATCTCCACAGTCTGATCACAGTCATTAACTCACTGCTGATCTTGCAACAAAAGACTTCTGCTGTTCCATAACCCCATAGCTTAGTAACATAAAGTGCTTTAAGGATGTCTGATACATGTATTCACAATGAAGTTTACATGACATTAGCAATCAATAAATCTAACCACCCCAACACATTACTAACTACCTTTTGTGAGAAGACGACAAAAAAAAATACAAGAACTAACATCAAAAGATCTAACTATCACAGATCATTGAGCAAATTACAGATAAGGTAAAGTTCAGGCTGGTGAAATGGCTGTGGCTTTCTTACACAAAGAGTTACACCACAGTAGGAGGCCATTAGTCGTATGATGACTTAGTGGACTGAGCATTCAGCAGATAGGCACTACGGTGAAATGTCATGGAAGTGTGGTCAAATAAGCCCAGGCCTCATCACTATTGGGCTGCCCTGTACACAATGGGGCCAGGTAGGAGAGCCGTTAGCGGTGCAGCACAGCTCAGGCAGGGTCACAGCAATCACCGTGCAGCCCTCAATTGGCACAAGTGTCACATTACAGGTAGTCACAAGTGTGGAACACGGATACTGTAACACTGCAAAGGGCTGGGCTTACAGGACCAGTCAGGCTAAGGCGAGACGATCAGAACTAATCATAGACAGGTGAGAGCTGACTCAGGGATCACTCCCCACAAACCATCAGACCAAAACAACACACCATAATTAACATACTCAGATTTCACTAGCATTAGGTTTTACACTTAATGCCATTCACAAAACTGAAGAATCCAACCGAGAAGAAAATACAGCCTGGCAAAATCTTCCGGAACACTACTCATAAAGGCAATCTTAAGAATGCAGGTTGAATACATAGTTCCTCAACCATTTCTCTTATGAAAGAGAAACTTTAAGTGCCATTTATGAACCTTTTTAATTTAATTTTGAAGACAAAGCATTTGTTGTGTTGGCCTATTTCGGAGCTTCACGAAAACTATAATTTAATCAGTCTACACAGAATAATGCCCTTTGGACAACCATCTGGCAAACATGCAAAAAGGTACACATGTATTTCACCGATAACAATACTGCCCAGGATTATGGACACAGGACACCAGATCTGTCTCATAAATGAGAAATCTCCTGACACTGTTCTGCTATCAAACCAGCTGGACTCAAGCACAATGACCAATGACCAGTTTCACCCTATTTATACCATGCCTCTACATCCTCTCAGCAAAGTGTCTGATAATGTCATACATGTAAGAGCCAATAAAAACCAACAGAAAACTTCATGATTTCCACAAACAGACAAATTGTAACGATAACTGTGTTGGCTGGCCTCATCTGTTATTTTCAGGCTATGTCTGCCATTTTTCATTCGTGTATGATGACAGGGAGTGTAGCAGACAACAACAGGCTCTACAGTGCTCCCTCCCTAAGGCAGACTTCAGCAGCAACAATATTAAACAGTTCACCTGCTTTGCATACTAATGAGTTGTACAGAGTCCATACAATAGCCCTCATCTAATGCTTACACCAAGCAGGAGGTCACGCCTCCCACCATAAAATACTCCACTGTGCAACAGATTAAACACATGGAAAAGGGATACTTATTGTGAAAACTTGCTGACAAAAGATTTTATCAAGTCTGCGCATAGATAATGGGATTTCATGGAGAATTCGTTCAAAACGTTTCAAGTTACATATAAAAAACTAAACAAATACATGGCTATTTCACTGATGATTTCCATTCATGTATACCTACACCAAAATGTCTGAGGTCTAGTGAGACCAAGGTAATAGTAATTCAGTTCATTAACTCCACAAGCATTTAAGAGATCTACTTCATTAGTTGTGCATACTAATAGATATTTACTGTCCAGTGGTGAATATGCGAATAGTAACATTACTATACTGTTATACCAACCATCCTGATGGACCCAAAAGCATCACTGCTTTATAAATGAACAGTTACACTAAAGTCATGTAAATTTATTAACAAGAGACTAATTTACATTTTATCGTGTATTATGTTTAGATGGTTCTAGAATGCCAGGAGACCAGACCCTGAGCTATTTTATTATAACAGGCCGTACGTTGTTGCTGTAGCAATCAAGTTCGCCCCAATGAGAGGGAGATCTACATAAAACTGTCATGGAGAACTGGATAATTTGACAGCATATATTACATTAAAAGTTCTCCTTTGGCACAATTATGAGAATTCTTATGTCAAAGTGCGAAATATATCGCATCGAACTAGCCCGAATCACTACTGAAGTCCTATTGTCTGACGACCGACATCAAGGGTGATTTGCTGCGCCACCCTGCATATTAGTTTGCTGAAGGCTAAATATAGCACAAACACAAAACAGAGCCATGCTTGCACCCAACATGGCAGACGAAAGCTAAGTCGTTGACAGCATAATCCGGTCACTATGAGCGTTCTATATTGTAAATTTCCTGCAAGTGAAGCCTGTGCATCTTCACACAATGACATTAAGAAAGCTTTTCTCTCATGTGGTGTACAGCAGAGGGAGGTTGGACGGTATAAGACCAAACGTGTGTAACACTGATGTTGACTTCCACCATGGAGGTAAACTATTTCACCTCCATGCTTCCATCAACTGCTGCTGGTTATTATGAGAAATCAGTCCAGCGAGAAGAGGACATTACAACAGAGGTGTGAGCAGCAGTGGAAACTAAACACTAAACACAAAGTAAAACTGGAGCAAGGCAAGTTAATAGGATCATACATGCCCAGGAAACTTTGATGAACAGGATTATAGTTTTAGAAATAGGTATCCAGCAAACATATTATTGTTTTCATATGTATATGCATCTCTTGCAGACATATTCAATACTATATCAAAAGTTCAAATGCGCAGTCTGTAACATGTAAATATGTAGATGTACCTGGCAATATTCTTGGACTGGTATACCAGAAGGATATGTAGATGTACCTGGCAATATTCTTGGACTGGTATACCAGCAGGATATGTAGATGTACCTGGCAATATTCTTGGACTGGTATACCAGCAGGATATGTAGATGTACCTGGCAATATTCTTGGACTGGTATACCAGCAGGATATGTAGATGTACCTGGCAATATTCTTGGACTGATATACCAGAAGGATATGTAGATGTACCTGGCAATATTCTTGGACTGGTATACCAGAAGGATATGTAGATGTACCTGGCAATATTCTTGGACTGGTATACCAGAAGGATATGTAGATGTACCTGGCAATATTCTTGGACTGGTATACCAGAAGGATATGTAGATGTACCTGGCAATATTCTTGGACTGGTATACCAGAAGGATATTTAGACAGTTTACCAGATTAAAGAAGCTGGATCCTTTACAAGGAGCAAGGTATGTTGTTTCAGTCCATGCATCACCCCAGCGTCTTGATACAGTAATAAACAATAAGCAACGTAAACATGACATAAATCCGACACGTCATTTTTTAATTCAAGCGCGATACTTTTCCCATTTTTACCGATAAATTGACCTCTTTCAGGATAAATCAAAATGAAGATAAGTTGCGGGTGAAATTATTTAACGCTCACCACAGTTTGCATTTCATCACCACAACCATATAAAAAAAAAAAAAAAAAAATATCTGAATTTTTTGGCTCAATTGGTTCATCACAGGGACAGAAGTACACTGTTTTTAGTTTTGTAACCATTTATAGTTCATGGCGACTGACACATGATGTTTTGAGATGCCTTGTTGAACTACTTGTTCCTCCATCAACAAAAAATTTTCCATATTATAATAAGCATATGCTTCTTCTTGTGCGACTTTTGTGCGGAGAACTTTCTGTTACATCTCCTTCGGTCACACTAGCATGGATTCATTTCAATACCATGTCGACCTGCTCTCACTGGGATGAAAGTTCTTTCCTACTTGTCTTTGAGCGAGCAGCGCACGGCCTATAGCCCTACCAGAGACAGGCAATTTGAAGTTTTTGAAGTTATCGAGGTATCATAAATAGAATTTGACAAACTCCAAGATGATCATCATATCTATATTATTAATAAGTCAAATTTATATCTTCAATGGGTCCTAACTCATACAGCTACTCTTTTCTCAGTCTGAGGAGACAGCCCATCCACTAAGAAGGACCTCAGAGCAGTCACAGATCATTAGGTCGCACTATGTGCCAATTTTTGTCTACTAGATATAATGAAAAAAACCACAGCACAATTCAAAACTTTATTTAGGCCATCCATAAAAAAACTGTTTCTTTGGCTTAACCTGACCCTATGAGAAAAAATAAATTTTCTTTATTCTGATTCTTGAAAGAGATAGGGATTTTAAAGACTTTAGCACGGAGAGACAAATTTTCCCCAAAAAAAAAAAAAAACTTGTATCAAAAAAACTTTTGAGTATGGCCGTTTTGGGAGGGTCGGTCGGTTTATGCCGAACAAACATTTTTTTAAGGGTGGCCTTATGTATTTATTTGATTGGTGCTCTACTGACCACATTCAAGGATGCTTACTGACCATGTGTGTGGTCAAGTTTATTGGTGGACGATAATGGACATGGGTCGAGTGCCATTAACCGTGGCCTGACAAACCCACAAGTATGCTCAGGAACTGAATTCATTAGTCAAGGGCTTCCAAATAATAAATATACTTTTGGGAGATTTACAGCAAGAGAACACATTGAATATCTATGCCAGTGTCCAAGTTTTCTGTTCTCATTTTGATGTAAACTGTATTTCTGTTTCCGCACCCTTCGCTAAACAATTACTTAACTGCATTTGCACATGTATATGTATACCCTTAGGGAAGCTATTATGCAAATAAGAGAAAAATAATGTTTGCTCTCTAACACCCTTCATCACCATGGAAACGGTTACAACAAAAATGTCACCTTAAGGCCAGTGTTATCTATTATCATCCATCATGTTTTCACCCAGACACTGGGGAAAAAAAATTAACAGCCTGATCAGGCCACACAAGTTTTAAATAGCGCAGACATAATATTAAATAAAACTCTAATAAATTACACTCATCATGGAGCCTGAGGACAGGAAAAGGGAACATAAGTTCAGAAGTTTTGAACCAAGTTTGAGGTAAGCTAATCGTCTTAGCCTAACAAGAACAACAATCTGCATCCAGTTCAACAGGTTTTCATGTACAATTGCTTTATTAAATATCTGATGCTGAAACTCCTGACAAGATGCCGCTGTCAGAGAACAACCAAAAAAATCTAAATGTATCCTAGCAAAATTTAATGAATTTTCAAAGGAAATAATTTATGTACTTAATAATTAAAATACTCCACCTCTGCTCTGTAATTATATCTATCATGTCTATCTATGTAATGTAAGCCAGTTTCTGACTGTGTACCATGTGGAATATATGACATGAAATTTATGATCCACAATGCTCGGCTTAAGTTTAAAGCCTATACAGCTTAATTTTTTTCTTAGAACTATTTAACCATCAACTTACATATACATTTTACATTGCCACTTCAGCTGAACAAGGTTCATTTTCATGGGTTTAATATAGCTGTATGAATTATGGCCAGTAATTCAACTATATGAAGGGCAATGGTAAAGTTTAAAGATTACAGAGTAGATCTGTGAGGAATAATATAAATGTCCCTAGCCTAACAGTCAAAAGTAAATCATTTCAACTTCATTCTCTTAGCATGCATTAATCTGGATTCAAATACAGGCCTACTTCTGATTTTCCAGCTGCACACACTTTGAAAATCAACACAACTAAAATGCGAGGTAAATACATGGGAACATTCTCCCACACTGACTAACACCACAGCACTTGACCTTGGGCAACACCATATCAGTGGCCAGTCATTATAGATATTAATGCCATCTGTCAACAAAATTCAACAGGGACGATGACAACGCATGACCAAGAAAAGCAAGAAAACATGATGCAAACAGGAACATTTATACCAAACCAGTAATAATTTTGGGCCAAACAAAAATTGCTGCCAACATGCTTCATCCTTCCAGGCTTGATTGAAAATTGATCTTTCCCTGAGGCTCAAGAGCAGTGACAAGTGAATGTAGTGGCAAAGGTGAAATAATAGGCCCGAGTATCGCCAGAAATCTCAAGGTACGATATGTACCACGATACACAGTTACGATACGACAGTATCACAATACACATTGTTTTGTCCAATAGGTAAGGTGGCTATCCAAATATTAGTAAATAAATAAGTAAATCAAACAAATTAAATCAAATGAACAATTGCAGTTTTATTTCAGTTGTCTTCCAGCAGATTCCAAAGTAGAATCAATGTTAGAGAATAACACACGCAGTCCAAATCACTTGAAATGACTAGTTACTGAACCTGACTAAGTATACTATTTAACTTCTGAACCATAAACAATAAGCAACATACAGTTCATTAAACACTGTAGTTTCAGTTAGCATACTAATACCAATTGAAGTTTACGTCTATCAACTCTCATGATCTGTGAGACAATTATAAAATGTAAATACTCATTTAATTTCAACAGGAACAAGTTCTGTTTCACTGGAATAAGTTTTCAACAACTGCATGTCATTGAAACTAATCACTAATCAGACCAGCAACCAGTCCATCACATCTTGAATCTTCAAGAGTAGTTTTAATATATTACTTAAAATAAAATATATAAAATACAATAAAAATAATCTCTTTAAAACACTATGAATGTAAAAGAAAAATCACAATTTTCTTATTTTTCTATCTAAGTATTTATTATATTTAACTACATATAAAAATACGTATAATACTAATAAATCACTAATACTCATTTATAGTCAGTCAATTCAGAACCAGTTTGTCACAGAACTTTGAGTTACTGACAGTGAGATAATAAATGAATTTAGAATCTGCAAAAAAGAAACAAAATAAAAACAGATCAATGTTAGGGAGATCAACGTTATATCTGGAGATGAATGTAACCCAGATTTGGTCACACAATTTTCTTCCGTTCCTTGTATATCAAAGGCAGCATGGTTTCGGAAAAAAAACTGTCTTGACGGTATGGTGTAGCGTGGTTCCATCAACATAATCAAGTTCTGGAAATCACTGTTTTGCACAACGCTGAATGGTCGCAGGTTCTGGACAATAAATTCTGTTATCTTTCAGTTTATCAGGTCTTTTTTTGAAGTTGACAAGGGCCCAGCTGCTTGATAAAATCGACCAACCTTTTCTGTTTAGTCCCAGTTTGTTTGTAAACTTCAGTCGAAGTTTCGTCCTGGTTGACAGCTGAACAAGCCGCATGAGAATGGTCTGCTGCGTGTAGTGGTGTCGTCTACGATGAGTCGACATATTAGTCGTATTTCCACTGCAGCCCATTACAGTTTCACATAGTCAGCACACAGCCTTCTTTCTGTCTCCTCTGACGATGCCTAACGACTTTCAAACAACGCATTCAAAGCCGACAGGCATATTGACAATCTCAACGCCACCTCACTCTGCCATTTTTGTATCCAACACAGACGGTCAAGAGCTCTTTAAAGGGAGATAAATCCGGGGGTAAACAAGTGTTGGATCCCTTGTTTAGTGTATCGCGATACGGGGCTGTCGATACAATACGCGTATCGCCGGCTCATCGTAGCTATACTATCGATGCATCGATGAATCGTTATACCCTTATGAAATAAGTTGTTTATTTTGTTCTGCATTTTCTCACTTTCATGTCTAATGACCATGTAGGAGCCTAATGTAGGTACAATAAAACAGACATAATGAATTTTTAGATTAACTAATTTTGAATGATAATGTACTTCCTACAGGCGGGCTAAAAACAGTAAAATGCCTGGTGTTGAACACAATGGTTAGATTTGAGGTTGTAATGCACAAGAAGAATCTATTATCTGATGGTTTACTTGCACAGATGTAAAAAACAGTTTGTTTTGTCACCGCTTGACAAATGCAGACTGAAAAAGAGGTCAATTACTAAGAGTTCCTACCTGTCTGAACCTGTGAAACAGCATCTTCAAACACCTGGAAACACTGGCATTCCTTCTCACTAAAGCCATCAACTGGAAAACAAAGCAGTTTCTGAGCATTTTACCAATTAAAACCCAATATGAGGAACAAGTCTAAAAATGTGCACAACCAAATTTCAATACATCAGCATTCCTTGTCTCATTACACAACAAACTGTCACCAGGACCTGAACATGATGAATTAAAATGTGAAATTCAGGTGCAATTTATTTATTTGATTGTTGTTTAATGCTACACTCAAAAATTCTTCATGTGATTCTCAATACTTTTTCACTCATATGATGGTGGTCAGTTTTATGGATGAAGGAAACTAGACTGCCTGGGGGTCAGTCTCTGGCAAGTTACTGAGGAACTTTCTCAAGTGTGGCTTAAATGCTTTAGTGCTGGGAGGCAAATGGTCCTCAACAAACTACATGGCACCATTAGCACCGCTGAGCTGCTACTGGATTGTCATCAAGATTCTACAGCATTATTAGCAACACTGAACAGCTATTGTCACCAAGTCTCCACAGCACCATTAGCACAGCTGAGCTGCTACTGTATTGTCATCAAGACTCTATGGCACCATTAGCAAGGCTGAGCAGCTATTGTTACCAAGGTTCCACAGCACCATTAGCCCCGCTGAATGGCTATTGTCACCAAGGCTCCACAGCACCATTACAACTGCTGAGCAGTTATTGTCACAAAGGCTCCAAGGCACCATTAGCACCGCTGGGCAGCTATTGTCACCAACACTCCATGACACCATTATCATGGCTGAGTGGCTATTGTCACCAGAGCAGGGCTCCATAGCACCATTAGCACTGCTATGCAGTTATTGTAATCAAGGATTAACAGCACCACTAACACCTCTGAGTGGCTATTCTCACCAAGGCTCCAAACCACCATTAGCACAGCTGAGCAGCTACTATCACCAAGGCTCCACAGCACCATTAGCAACGTTGAGTGGCTATTGTCACCAAGGTTGCACGGCACCATTAGCACAGCTCAGTGGCTATTGTCACCAAGGCTCCAAACCACCATTAGCACAGCTCAGTGGCTATTGTCACCAAGGTTCCAGGCACCATTAGCACTGCTGAGCAGTTATTGTCATCAAGCCTCCAAGGCACCATTAGGAACACTGAGTGGCTATTGTCACCAAGGCTCCACAGCACCATTAGCACAGCTGAGCAGCTACTGCCACCAAGGCTCCACAGAGCCATTAGCACCACTCAGTGGCTATTGTCACCAAGGCTCCACAGCACCATTGGCACCGCTGAGTGGTTATTGTCACCAAGACTTCACAGCACCATTAGCACCGCTGAGTGGTTATTGTCACCAAGGCTCCACAGCACCATTAGCACCGCTGAGTGGTTATTGTCACCAAGGCTCCACAGCACCATTAGCACCGCTGAGTGGTTATTGTCACCAAGGCTCCACAGCACCATTAGCACCGCTGAGTGGTTATTGTCACCAAGGCTCCACAGCACCATTAGCACCGCTCAGTGACTATTGTCAGCAAAGCTCCATGATCAATGAGGTTAATATTCTCTTTTCAAGGCCAAAGTTAGGAGTTTCTCACCTTCCTCAAAGAGCCAAGACCCACAACCAACTGAATTTACACATGAACATTTAAACTCATTCTGGATTGTTCTTTGATGTGAGGTGGAATGGGGTATGTTTTAGGATGTGAAGCATCTTTACACTTAACTTAACACTTAACAGATCAAACCTAAACATGTAACTGAATGGTAAAATGGGGATGAGCTTGAGAGTGGGAGGGCTAACTCACTGTTGTGTGGCACTGCTGAGGAATGGTCGGGCTGAGATGCTTTCTCCTCCAAACACCTTCTGGCCACAGCAGTCCAGGTTTCCTCACAACTGGGGAACTTTGTCAATAAGCTGAAACATTCAAACCCAGAGAAAAAATTTTAAAAAATGCATTAATTTCAACTGTTCGAAAGTTAAATCTAACTTGCATGAAAGCCAATGATCAGGTGACCTGCAGAATTAAATTATGAATGCATAATTAGGAATTACATGTAGTTCCTTTTCATTTCATAGAAAAACAGTTCCATGGATGTTATAAGAATGTTATGTTTTTGTTCTCTTATATGGCAATTTCAGTTACTAAGTTCTTAGAGTTGCTCCCCTTTATTACTGAATCAAAACTTAAAATGACAGTCAGGGCACTGCAGAGCAGATATTAAAAACTATAACTAGAACACGGATACCTAATTGAAAAGTAGTTTCATACAGGCAATGATATATTATTAGCCTGGCAAAACATACAGTCAACTTAAAATGAAAATATTCCACTTGTCCACACTGGAAATATTTCCTCAATGAACACACAAAACATAAAACTTGGATCCGAGATCTGGTTATTTCATCCCTCCTCAGCTTTCAGAAGTGACAATCGGTGCTTCTCAATTCATTAATTTGAATCTTGGTCTTCTGGATTTGTTGTCCTCAAGATGTCAAAACAGATTTCCTTTACTCATATCGCAATCTGACTTCATATCACCTAGTTATTTGTAAGTAATAACGACTATAAATTAACACATATGTACCTGCATCAACAGCAAGCCAAACTTTGCCAGCCACCATTCTGATTCCAGTCAGTGGCACTGGGTACCATCCACAAAAAAGATAAACTCAAGGGGTGTTTGGATTGAAACAGAGCCTATCAAATATTCCGATTGAAATCAGAAAGTGAGTGAGTGAGAGTTTGGGGTTTAACATTGGAAATCAGGAAAATATACACCATCAAAAAAGTCGACTGACAACTTGCCTGGTTGTCTTTAACTTTATTTTCTTCTTGTAATAATGATCAGAAAGAACTGAAGTCTGGGAAGAGCAGCTGAGTAATGAGACGTCCTCTCAAAACAGCAGCTGATGAATGCTGTCAGAGTGAGTACGTCAGTTACACTGACGCCTGTATTATTCCTGCATAATGAAGTGATATAAATTCAGTATTACATTAAGGTCTCGAGAAACCTGTTTTGATACCATGAGGACACCACAGGGTGAAAGGACTGTAAACGTAGAGATTCACTGCAGTTACGGCCAACCAGTCTCAGAGCTACTTTAAACTAACAGTCATGGTTAAAATGAAAGGATTCCCACTGACTCATTGAAAATGTCATCTTCCTGTTTCTGTGTGAAGTCAAATAGCCTTGTGACAGGGATAAAGGACAAGGTGAAGGTCACATCATCTGAAACAGGAGAAGTAAACAACATTCAAGTAAAACAGTACAGGTAAATGGAATGTACCATTTGTGCACACAATTTTGTTCTGACCACCAGCTACCATTGAAGACTTACAGTTGGGGGCCATTACTATTGTCGAACCTAGGCGTCAAAACCAAAAGTTCCACCCCTGAAGACAAGCTGCCAAATTAAGGTATCAGTAAACCATATTGTCACCCTTTCAACAACTGGAAGAGGTTCTTACTGCCTGCTGATACACCCTCCTCTCCCCCCTCTCCCTTAACAAAGACCATAAATTAACACAAATCTACCTACATCAGCAGCAAGCCAGACTTCGCTAGCCATCATTTTGATTCAAGTCAGAGGCACTGGGGGTCATCCACAAAAAGATAAACTCAAGGGGTGTTTGGCTTGAAACATATCCTCTGATGTCTGCTGATATAATTTCCCCCTTACTTGGGATAGCCTTTCATGCCTGGTGATACACACTTCCCCCCTTACTTGGGATAGCCTGTCATGCCTGGTGATACACACTTCCCCCCTTACTTGGGATAGCCTGTCATGCCTGGTGATACACATTTCCCCCCTTACTTGGGACAGCCTGTCATGCCTGGTGATACACACTTCCCCCCTTACTTGGGATAGCCTGTCATGCCTGGTGATACACACTTCCTCCCTTACTTGGGATAGCCTGTCATGCCTGGTGATACACACTTCCTCCCTTACTTGGGATAGCCTATCATGCCTGGTGATACACATTTCCTCCTTACTTGGGATAGCCTGTCATGCCTGGTGATACACATTTCCCCCCTTACATGGGATAGCCTTTCATGCCTGGTGATACACACTTCCTCCCTTACTTGGGATAGCCTGTCATGCCTGGTGATACACACTTCCCCCCTTACTTGGGATAGCCTGTCATGCCTGGTTATACACACTTCCTCCCTTACCTGGCATAGCCCTTATTGTCTGCTGACACTAATCCCCCTCCCTTATGTAGCATAGCCTCTAGTGCCTGATGACAAAGATCTCCTCCCCCTCCGTTACCTCGGATAACCCCTAGTGCCTGCTGATTCCTTCCCCCTTATATCCGATATCTGATATACATCTGATATACATCCCTCCTCCTTCACATGCAATAGCTTCTAGTGCCCAATGATACAAAATTCCCCCTCTTACCTGGGATAACCCCTGGTGCCTACTGATACACAATCCCCCCCCACCTCCTTTAAGACAGGGAGATCTGCGTTCAAACCTGGGTCAGGTCATACCGAAGACTTTAAAAAATGGTACATCCTGCTTCCTCGCTAGGCGCTCAGCAATAAGAGGATAAAGGGTGGTGGTCGGCCTGGTGTCAGTATAATGTGACTGGGTGAGGGGGCTTGTTGGCTTTATTTGCAAGTCGTCTCGGTGAGGCAGTACCAGATAAAAGATACAGTGGAAATCCGTCCTGCACCAAGGAGACACCGATTTCCTATAAGTGAAATATTCTTGAGTAGGGTGTTAAACAATAAGCATTCATTCATCCATTCCCCCCCTCACCTGGGACAGATTCTAATGCTTGCTGATACACATCCCCCCCCTCACCTGGGATAGACTCTAATGCCTGCTGCTACACATCCACCCTCCTCACCTTGGATAGACTCTAATGCCTGCTGATACACATTCCCCCTCTCACCTGGGATAGACTCTAATGCCTGCTGATACACATTCCCCCTCTCACCTGGGATAGACTCTAATGCCTGCTGATACATATTCCCCCTCTTACCTGGGATAGACTCTAATGCCTGCTGATACACATTCCCCCTCCTCACCTGGGATAGACTCTAATGCCTGCTGATACACATTCCCCCTCTTACCTGGGATAGCCTTGAATGCCTGCTGATACACATCCACCCTCCTCACCTTGGATCGACTCTAATGCCCGCTGATACACATTCCTCCTCTTACCTGGGATAGCCTTGAATGCCTGCTGATAAACAATTTCTTCCTTACCTGGGATAGCCTCTAATGCCTGCTGATACACAACCTTGGCCACAGTTCCCTGGAGTACGGCGTCGGACACCTCATTCTCATCCTGACAGAGAACGGCAGACACAAAACCTGGTTCAACTACATTCGCCACTAACGTTTCCCCAAATGCAATGCCACATCAGAGAAAATGAGATTAAGGCATTCTTAACCACACACAAAAACAGATTATTTTGATTCAAATACTTTGGGCACTTCAGCACAAAGGTGCTGACTTTGCTAAGTATTTTTCTGTATCAGAGGAGTTAAACTGACAAAATTAAGGGTCCAAAGTGGAGTTCATAATATTTCAGAAGATATAACTAATGACTCTCCATAGGAAAGGACATTTTTATGTCCACAAAGAAACTTCCGTGGCCATAAAAAAAAGTGCTGTTCAGACACTGATTAAATGGGCCAGCTATCTACTCTAATAGCCAACAGTGACCCTTACATTATTGGGTTTACATTTCTTTCATCAAGGTCATTGACTTATTTGATTTAGTTGATTGTTCTTTACCATCTTTAATACTCAAGAATGTTTCACTTGTATAAGATGGCAGCCAGTTTCTTGGGTAAAAGAAAAATGTTAGCTCTGCGTAAAACCACCAACCATTAACATGTTACTGGTCAACTTTTTTCACCATTCTGGAGGAAGCCAGGTGATCTTCAAAGAGCATTACTCCATGCAAATAGCCACAATAGCACCACTGAACGCCTACCATCAGTAAGGCAAGTGATAACAAGGGAATCCACCATTCTGACTCTCTTGGAGTTGAGTTTGCTTGTGTCAGGATAAATTCCTTATTAAAAAAGTAGCATTGAATATAGGTGTGATTACTGACATACATTATACACAGCACTATGCTTTAATCTTTCACCTACTAACGGCATGTGTTAAGTTCAAACCCAAGATAACACAGTATACATTGTACATGCATTACCTCAGGGAGAGGACCACCCAGTACTTCTCTACGCCTCCTCATCTGGTCAAAAATACAAGGAACAAACACATAGCAACATATATCAAATGTTGACCACACAGAAAACATCTCACATACCTGCCAAGTTATAGTTGTCTTATGTAAACCTGGACTGTTGTCAGGGAAACTATAAAAATACTTGACTCTTGAACAGCATACTGAACAGGGGAAAAAATGGTTATCTAGCCCAAGAATTATGACATTAACAAAGATAAGGCAGTATAATCTACTATATAATCCTAAACCCTATATAATGCTAATATAATTCTGTATCTAAATCTTACACTCCATCTTTCTTTCAGACTTCTTACCTTTTCTGCATATAGAAGTTCCAGTCTGTAATACTGTAACCAGAACAAATACAAGTACAGTGTATACTAATATATTTAGTAACACTAACGAAGATAAATTTCCATTACATACATGTTTAACTGTATTCTCAATAAACAAATAAAACGATGAACAGAAACAGGAATATGTCAAAGTAACAGCTCATGGAAAAGCACCACTAGAAAATTATTTCAAACTATATTAGAGAGCTAACAGTAGCTTACATTATCAGTGTCATGTGTGTTGGGTGCTGTACAGATGCTAAGCTGGATCCCTGCACATACCTAACTGTACTGACTGAGCTAATACATGGGTCTGTGTACACTAATTCCTCAACCTTTTCAACCACCGCTGAAAGAAAAGTTTCAGTATTTTCTTGGAGAACTAGTTATATGAAGCTCATACATGTGGTGACACAAACAAATCATTTTTGGCTTTCATTTTAACTGTATGCACACAGTACCCTTTAAAAACTGCTTTAATGATTGAAAAAGATGTAGACTTACAGTATACAATATATCTATCTTCTAACAGCAAGGCTACTGTATCAGATTATATTTGATAGTGCCATATTTATGGTCATAAGCACTGAACTGCTTTACAGAGAATCCTACCTCAAGCCAGAGTTTCCTGGAGTCAGGGTTAAATCGTAATCCTCTCTGCAAGAGACTTCTTGCATTCTCCGGGTTGACATTCTCCTCAAACTCCCACTTAGCTGCTAATAACCATAAATCTGAAACCGTCGCAACCAGACACAATACAGTAACACAATTCAATCATGCTGTAATTTATTGCAGACAATCTTAAATACCACTTTATTAATGCTTTGGTGGTGTGTACAGGCAAAGTGTAGAGGCCTACTCAGTTATACTAAGAGTGATACCACATAATCGCCTGGAGACATGAGAAAAGCCACTAATCCTGCTGTAATTAATAATAAATAATGATAGAAAAAGTGAAAAATACCAAAACAAAAAATCTGGAATCTTTAAACCCAATAAAGCTACACGACCATTTTAGCCAAATTAGAATTTCACACATAAATGTGGATCTAAATTCTCCTTGTTATTGAGCTTACCTGGTTTCTTGTTGTGTATTTGTAACATGTCTGTAAACAACCTGCTCACTGTAGCCTTTTCATGCTGTAAAGCAGATTCACAAAAACAAGGTACTATTAGATTATAACATCATAAAACATTCAAGTTTCAAATGTAACTCCATGAATATTGTCTTGATTCTATAAAAAACAATACTATTATCAAAAATTAAACTCATGCCAACTGTAAATTTATTAAATGATGTTTAAGTTGATTTATATAAAACTGACATGACAGTGGTTTACCAATAATATTCAAGGTACATTTCACTTCAATTCAAAAAATTGTTTCAATATATTTTTGGCAGTTTACATGTACCATAAAAACACGAACAGATGCAAGACTTTTTTCCTTCAAATCTGACACATTTATAAGGGGTGTAGTTTATAGTTGGTAACAGAATGGTTCGGATAAAATTCAAGGTTATTCGTCTATGCATAGTGTTTTATTCAATATCAAAAGCAAATGGTCAGAGAATTGAGTGAAAATAAAGATCCTGGACAAAAGCTGTCAGCTCTGCATAAAAAACGAAAACTTCTACGTGGAAAAACATAGTTATGTTGTAATAGGTTGCTGCATCTATCCATGCGTTTAAGGTTACTGGAAGGGTGCACTCACCCTTTCTTTTGCAAACTCTATATGGGATAACCACAGCTTTATGTCTTCCTTAAGAAACAGAAACAAAGCATGATGAAGAAATAAATCAGTCTCCACCAATGTGCTCCACTCAGATCTGCAGGAGTACATGGGTTTGTGGGCTATAGACTTTTTTCATAACAAAAAAGAAATAACTTTTCTTTATTTATAGTTGTAAAGGCTCATGTAATGAATATGCCTTAGATTCCTAACCACAGAAATCAAATATAAGGCTGAGGAAAATCTACGCATTTTAGCAAGTAATTTAAACACTGTTCAATATATTTACAACAAAGTCGCTAGAGTGCAAAGAGCTCAGAAATATAAAGAATGATTTGCTTTTCGGACAAGAGTTCAAAACTCTTTATTTTAAATAAACAAAGCATAAATATTACCTTGAATCGAATTGTGACTAGCTGAAAGTAAAACAAAACATATCTGTTGTTGTACACCAGATCCACAAAGTCATAAATAATGTACACCAGGCTACAGCCAAACACTTACTGTGTAATGCATAAACTAATATGGAGAGGTCTGAGAATAAAAGTCATGATACAATATAAAAGAAAGATGTTTCATACACAAATATACTATATAATTTAAGTTTCAGCAAACAACAAATTCTATCATTTACAATGACCAAGGAAAGTACTTTCCGCAGGGTGACTACCTGCATATACCTGGTGTAAAAAGGTCACATTTAAGCATTTTGTACATTCTATTCATGTATATTATATGTAAGCATAAAAACTACTTAATAAACGAAGCTGATGTTATACCAGTAACAGCATCAAAAATACTCAGTAAAAAAGAGCCAAATAATACTTCTACAGAAATCCTCACCCGAAAAAGCTGGTGAATCCTTTGAACAATTGCAATATCTATCTCCAGCTTTTTGAAAGAATATCCAATTTTCTGAAATGTAAATCATAATTTTTTCATGTGAAGGCATGAAGAAAACTTTTCGGCAACATCTCCTAAATATAATATATCTTAAATGATACATTAATATAATGTATTTTAAATGATAGAAACAATTCCGGATAGCTGACATTTGAAAAAACTATACAATATGTAAGAAAATATACTGATGTGCATTACCAGTAAGAGAAAGGCATGTGTCACTTGGCTGTGATGTCCTAGTTGCAGAATGCAGTGTATAGATCATTTTAAAATTTTCCCTGGTCCAAATAACAAATGCTGGCACTTTAAAACAGCCTCGATTCCCTAATCCAAATAATCCAGAAGTTTTACTTATCTGTTTATGGATAATTTAATCATTACTGCAGACAAAATTCATGTTAAGCCTTATACACTGGCCTGAATGTATCGTGCATAGATGGCATACTGTAATTGTTAGAGTGCGTCTTTTGTCAGCAAAGTTAACCAATAGTGAACACTTGCTCCATGATCCATAGGTAAGTGAAACTAACTTCCTTGTAGCAAAATCTGCATGAGTACAAATACAGAAGTCATCATCCAGTGAAATCAAACTTACCTCCCTCCTCAGTTTGACTAACCCAAGCACATTTATTTCATACTGTAAAAGATCCAGAAAAACATAGGAAAATATTAAGGGCTACAGTTCGATGCCCTCATAAAATACATTTTAACAAACACAATATAACACCATTCATTAACTGAGTTGACACTATTTTATGTATATATATACACACATGTATATATATGACAACTGTCAGTTCATGAGCCTAGGAAACTGGACAGGAAATCACTGCCATTTGCTAGGCACCTGACAAGTCTCTTGACTTAAAGCCACAACCTAACACACTTTTCAGTGACAGATTTCTTAAGTTTCTATATGGTAACACTTAATTTTGAATGCATGTTCCCTTAAAACAGGATAATGCACCCAGAATAAACAAAAGCCTTGTCCAGATTAAGCAACTGCTGTGTGGATATATGTATCTGAATGGTGTTTAATGTGGTGCTTCTGAGTAGTTTACATGTATGATGACAGTCAGGTCTGTGGGTGAAGGGACCAGAAGGAAGTCAAACACTTCGCCACTCAGATACCTGACAATCTTCCTGATATACAAATGATGCTGAGCCAGTCAGAGTGAATTAAAAAGAACCCAGTCCAATGGTTAAATGCGAGATCTCATATGAGGTAGTCGAATCAGCGAAGGGTTACGCTTTTAAGCCAGTACTAAGGATGATGTCCAGATGGACAGCATTATCTTGCACCATTAACTTTCAGCTTTACACTTACTTGTATGTACTGAAGGAAATCTTCCTTGCATTTTGTTCTTCTGCGCAACTTGTACTCATAGCTTTTTCTCCGGCGAAGAATTTGTCTGAAAATAGAACACAGACATGAGCGTGAACTTTCATTTGAGATTACCTCTGTGTATTTCTAAAGAAACTGTTATGCACAAAGAGCTTTAAGTTTATGACTGAAGTCAACCCTATGTTTATGACCTAAATACAATGAATGATGCACCATGCAAATATCCAACATATCACCAGATCAAACATACACCACCATACTGCAGCCAAAAATATCACAGCAATACACTGAAAATAGGCATGGCTGAGTAATTAAGGGTAATGACACCTCTTCCTTGTTTCCCACCCCAGTACTCTGTAAAATTGTTGCAGATGGAAGAACATTTTCCATTATCATTTTTTTATGACAATATCCCCTTTTACTGTGAAAAGCAGACTTTTCAGTGAACTGAGTTTATATCCTTTGCCACATGATACAGACACAGGTGTTTTCTAGCCTCTGTCTTATTGTGATTACCACAACGATAAATATCAGAGTTCAGATAAATTTTGTATTGAGTTTTCGTGAAATAAACTGAGGTCGTAAGCCAAATCAGCATTGGAGCCATCTTGCGAGATTAACGCTGCTTGGGCGCGACATGAGTTGGTGCTCTCTTAAACTAATGTAAAATAACACTAAAAATATGTGATTTCTGGCAGTCGCTACAACAACCACATTCTAAGGTATAGTGACTACCAGAAATCATGTCTTTTTAGCGTTATTTTACATCAGTTTGCAAGAGTACCCACTCATATCTCGCCCAAACATCGTTAATCTCGCGAGATGGCATTAATATCAATTTGGTATATTGGTGACAAATAAATCAAGTTTTCTTATTTGTTCGAATTGTATTTCTACGAAGAATTTGGGGTTATAGTAAAGACGAGGTTCCTTGGGTTGTTGTTTTCCAAGCGGCACGACGTCAGTTCATTCATGCTTCCATGAATGAATATTGTTGGACACTGACTGTAGCATAGAGGATCCCCTTTTCAAATGTTGTTCACATGACAAAACCATGTGACATACGCTCATGTGCACTGAATCCTTACTAAATTCATCTGTCTTAAACACATCTACAAAACAGCTAGTGCCACAACAAACCGAATGGTGTAGTGGTACAGGCGTCTACCTATGGATCCAACACTGATGTGTGGTGGGAGCTCAAAACCAGTGAGTGTCTCCAGAAATTTCAAGTTGAAACCTACAGCAACTGTACATACACCTATCAGCGCAATAAACATTTGACAATATCATGTTAGACTTCCAGTACAGAACAGAACACCGGTTATGTACAACGTTTATTTTTATTTTTTTACAACAAAATATTTCATTTCTTAACCACTGAAAACACAGCACAGGTACATGACAAATACATGGAAAATACAGACATCATACAGAAGTGACACGCACACAACCTGAACTTTACAAGTCCCAAAATTGGTTAGAAAAACCCCTGCAAACAAGAACACCATCTTTGCAACTCTCTAAAGTACTACAGAGTTATGAGCTTAAATTATATATTCACGCAGTTAAATGTCAGAAATTGTTTAAAACACACCTCAAGGTTTAATTTAATTGAACTATGGCAAACATCACTCAAAATATCTGAATTTCTGTGCTTTTTCAAAGGTCAGAACTTTGTTAGATTTTAAAA
This sequence comes from Acanthopleura granulata, assembly GCA_016165875.1. Taxonomy (NCBI): domain Eukaryota; kingdom Metazoa; phylum Mollusca; class Polyplacophora; order Chitonida; family Chitonidae; genus Acanthopleura; species Acanthopleura granulata. Next base: position 28,185,792 of record JABBOT010000002.1, read on the forward strand.
ACAGCATTTAGGTCATGGGTCTGTCAAAATAACTGTTCACAGAACCTGATTCGGTAACCAGCACTATCGACGTCATGGCCATATTAAGGCGTTAATTTAACCTGTCAGATGAAGAGACACTCTTTAAATCCCAACAGGAAAGTGGCATGCAATCAAGCAAAAAAGTGAAGCCCAAGGTGCTATCAGAACAAAGGGATAAGCAGTTACAGATTTGCGTCAAGACTTTTGAAGTTACATATCTGATCTCCTGGCAGTTTCAGTTGGAAATGTTGTTGTTGTTAACTCTTATAAACATACCGAGTCTCTTCCTTCGTAAAAAGGCCAACTCGTTCCATCTGCTGCAGCTCTGGCAGCATTTCTTCGATACTTTGTTGTACAAACTCCGCCATGGTAAAAACACGAAAGACAACACAATATCGCGACAAAATGACAGAAATGAAACCTTAGAATTTTTAACACACGTGCTCTCGAATGCATCAATTCGAGCCTCCCCAACTGAAGAGTTTCGTATGACACAAGGTAGGGGAGACAACTCAAAAGCGGTAACGCATTATTTTCTGGAGTAAACTCCCTTCCTTCATCGGTTATACATCACCAAAATTAATACAGCAACACGAAGATTATGATGTAAAACTGATTATATTCTATGGTCTCAGGTCTAAAAACAGAGCCGTAAAAATGACATGGGAAAAAATTGCAGAGAAAAAAATCTACTGAGTTGAAAATGTATTTGTTTTATCCCCGGACTTTTATAGGCCAACTCTGGGCGACTTTCAAACTCGGGGTTCCGACTTATATTTATTTATTCTTTTCTTCCCTTTTCTTCATTTAACTGGTTTTCCGAGATTTTCGAATGTACATTCATTGACTGATTTAAATATCTCTCCACCACTTATAAATCAATACGCCTACTTAGATGCCAATGTCCGGACTAGAGCGCTAACTTTGCGTCTGCGCCTTCCATCGACATCAATGTTGCTTGACCTATACCATTACATACACTGAAAACATCTCATAATCACGAGAAAAGTAATCAGAAATTTTAAGACAACATTCACTTACCGATAATGAAGGGAAATATTTTCCCTACACGACATTTAGTGGGAATTTTTTTGTTATATATCATATGTGGAAATCCGATATTTAGAATCGGGCACAATGAATTTATATAACATTAAATGTCTGCAATTTAAACATCATCTGATAATTGGTTGTAGCAGAGCAGAGATAAGGTATACTATATTTCAAGTTTTATCACCATCACTGAAAATACGTGCACCGCGAAGGTACGATACGTGTACATGTAATTTGGTGAATGTATTACCCCCATCTGCCAAAGGAGGTGTTAAATCTGATGGCGTTTATTTGTCTGCGAGAATCTTATGAAGAAACTTACGGGAAAAGTTATGGGCAGACTGGGCTGAAACTTGGCGCACGGTTTCACCTTGGTGGTGATCCGCGCATCCAAGAATTTTTTAAAGAACTAAATGGTAATATCAAAACCTCTTCATCTTAAAAGCAAGGTTAAATGATAAGGATTGAGCTATTCGGAATTCTTTTAATAACTTGCAAAACAACAGCGCTCAATGAACTAAATTAATGTGATGTCTGTCGGGAGCATTACGAAAAAGTTTTGTAGCCGATTTAGGTAAAATTGAGTGTGCGGCTTTTGCTTTGGCACAAGCACCAATTCATGAATCCGTGAATACATGAATTTTGGACACGGTTTCTCACCAGTGGCAGACGTTTTTCTCTGTGTCAGCAAGTTTTAACGTTATGCACGGGTTTTTACTGAAACTTTGTGGATGCACAACTTAGCCTTGGCACAAGCATCGGCCCATTGCACTTTGCTGGTTTGATGGTGATCCGAATCTGAATTTAGGAATTTGTTTCATCATTCTGAGACACGACATAAATACAGACTTTTGTCATTTGTTTGTAATGGGGGATTTGTAAAATAATCTGTGGCGAAGGTTTAAGCTCACGGAGTGCCATCCAATATATAATTCATTTGATTGTTCTTTGACGCCATACTTTTGCTTATTACTGACGGAGGCCGGTTCTCTGGATAAAGTAAACCGGAAAGTGTGGAGTAAACAACCCGTCTTTGGAGAGTTACTGCGATCTCTTCAATTTAAGATCACATAAAGCAGCGACGTCGACTACTAATGGCCACTAAGCCTCAAGAACAGTGGGCGTAGGGAAGTGTAGAAAATTACATGTCCAATATAAAGGGATTGACCGCATATCTCGTGGGACCCATAGCAACTGAGAGGTAATCACCATATATAACAAATCAGCTCGCTCTTTTATCATGGTGTACGATACTATAATTGCGAGAAAGACATGAACACCGATTGCTCCACTACTGGAGACTTGGAAATCCAGCGAGACCTGGACTTGAACACGCGGATCTTTTCACGATTCAGCTAGCCCCATCTGATTTATTTATTGGACGTCTTTCTGAAAAATTTCCACATATATGGCTGGCGAAAACTGCAGTGCCCGGGGTACAGCACCAACCATTGGCAAGTCACTGGAGAACTTTTCTGCGTCATGTGCAAGCTTGCTGCCCGGCGGCCCGTTTTTCACAGTTGTCGGAATACAAAACTACGTCAATCGCATTTACCATCCATTGTCACGGATCTCTTCAATATGTGATGTCATGGAAGTAACGCTGGTTGGTGTAAGAGTATGCAAGCGCCCCCCTCCCCCCACTCTTTTATTATTATCAAGGTCAATAAACTGTGAGGTGTGGAATCACGAATTTCTCTGTCCAAAGGCGGAACTGAACCCGTACATCCTGTGCAAGCTACTAGTAGTCGCACTCAGAACTACGGCGTCGTGGCAACTTAATTCCGTCCGAGTTTTGGAAAAATGAATAGGGTTTGACGCCATATTTGCACTGTTCTAGCCGGGTCGGGGCAAAGTCTTCTTTCTGAAGCCAACGTTCTAATCGCTATGGCTACTTACGAGTGGGCCCAGTTATGAAATATGCACCGTTAGAATAAGAGCCTTACAAATACAACTTTGAGAGCACTTTACATCTGACTGTTATTTGCGTTAAGGATATTTATTGATAAAGTTCAAGAGAAAGAAGATTTTTTAATGGATTAACTAAAGAAATGGTCGGCAAGGTTAAGGTTGGGAGAATTCACATCAAATGCCAGAAACTCGCATACGTCAATCCTATTCATAATGTTGCATCCACAGGTCAAACATTCCGAAAATATAACGTAACGGCAACATGGTTGATGCACCTTAGTTCAATATGGAAACAATGTCAAATGACATTCCAGACCTCTATTTGTTAGCAGCTTATATAACAATCCAAAAACTTCAACAAAAATATGGTAGTTCCCCTTTCTGGTTGGTATGTATAGGGTGGATGTGGAGATATGTGTCCAGATTTACACTCTAATTAAAAGTCCGCTGGCTCGGTGGAAACCGACTTGCCTTTTGCCTTGTTGACAAACACACAGTTAGCTTTGTGACAAACTTCTGACGTACATCATTCTCAGACTGCAGTATGATAAGGTAATGATATAACAAGATCTTGCGTGTCTCATGAGTCAAGCACCTCCACTTCGCAGACACCAATGCCTGTATGCGATGCTAATAAGAACACTTTATATTCTTGTGTATATTACATATTGTAGCGTCAAAAAAATTTTATTTTCATGTATTTTACATATTGTAGCGCATTACATGCAACACTATATATACACGTATGTAATATACACCATCGCTGTGTCAATAAACACTTCTCTAAACATGTGTACAGCCGACACATTAAAGTATTGTACAAACTGTCACATAAGTAGTTTGTTTTTAAGGCGCAGAACGTTTCAAGCAATTTTCCAAATAGATCATATGGACTGGTAGAATATGAAGAGGTAGTGAGAAAGCAGTTTGCTGGATCATTTTAGAACAGTCAAAAAGTGTAAATACATTCCTATTATATAAAAGTACAACATGTATCAAATTATAAAGGCTGACAGACATCACAGGTTATAAGTTTTTCATTTGATGTGGCGAGTGATCTTTATCAAACATTGAAGACAACAACTGTCTTGATCCTTGTCCAGATCTGAAGAGCCTCATCATTAAGGAAGGTTTCCCTGGAGAGACCAGCACATTTTCCGATGGTTCCAGAAGAGGGCTCTCAGCTGTCAAACATAATCTTAGGTTCAACACTTGGTCTTTTAATAACATGATATACATACCCTGAGCCTTCAAATCTACAATCCCAAAAAGAAAATGGCATTTAACTTAAAAAGTCCATAATAAGCTTTAACATTTGTGAAACTGCAACGCAAAAGGCTTTTCTCACCTATTTTTTGTTTTTATTAATTATTTATTTATGTGTATTTTTACTTTGTTCTTGCATGTCACCATCGATCTAAGATTCAAATTATATGATGCTGAATTGAAACTTTAAGGCCAAATCATCCCAAATTAAAGAAACTTAATAGGAAGACCATTCTTACATTTTCTTGGGGACAGTGGAGAAACCTTGTTTTTGATGAAATCCGGGACATTGACAGGATTAAAGTCGCATGATTTTTTGTGGCTCAGAAGTTGGGTCAGCTGGCCAACAAAATCACACCCACATCTTCGAAAAGGACAAGCAACCTGTAAGAAAAATATTTGTTCTGTCACGGAATATTTGACTAGTATGCTTTGTTACCAATCACTGTCATTGATCTCAACAATGGTTAGTAAAAAATAAAACCTTCACTTTGTTTTTGATCATACAACTTTCTAGACCAGATTATAACTTCTTGCCCACAAACATAAAACAGTTCAAATGTACATACATATTACATTTTTTTAAATCAAGATATATCTCTAAAAAGTCATATAAAGTATCAATTCCTGTTACAGAATGTTGTCAGACACATCAATAAAATTAAGTCCCTTACGTTTAACTACAACATAAAACCCAATCATACATACATGTACACACATATTCTAACAATCTGCCTTCTTCACATATCTTACCATCTGATCTCCAATTATGTTTTCAAGTATAAAGTCATGATGTAACTGTCCATGATGTAAAGACTTCCTATAAAAATAATAAAGCATTCAGTGTGCTTGAGTCATTTTTAGTTTCTATATATCCATAACAAAGATATTATCATACAAATATATGCAAACAAATTTCTGTAGCTATCATTTCTATAGCTCTAACAGCTGTAAGGATAGAAGGTCACCTGAGTGCCAGTGTTATTCTAGTGTACATTATCCACACAAAAGCACTTACCTGTCTTCAGGACAGGTACGGCTCTGTTTCAGCCAGGACAGGATGCACTGAAAATATACTGCATTCATCTTAGCTAATACATGAAACATCAATTTCATCAGTTGACATTACCTGTACAGTAGGTAGTACCTTATAACCAATCACATGTGCAGGTTCTAAATCTTCAAGTATGCACTCATATATTAAGACATAGGCTGAAGTCAGCACAAAACAAGCAATCTTTCTATTATAGTTTTACCTTTTTACAGAAACTGTGCCCACATGGTGCCCTGTGTGGATCCACAAATACCTCCTGGCATATAGAACAATAGAGGTGGCAGCTGACAGACTCCGGGTTTAGGAAATGCCTGTAAAACATCACAAGCATTATTTAAAGAGATTAACCCTGAAGAGTCTGGTTTTCCAGCTATATATATATATATATAGGTTTTTTAAGCCAGGTATACTTTAGTTACAAACTGTTTCTACTTTATACCTTTAAGGTTTAAACCGGCTTAGTGCCATTTGCAAACTAAGGATACTTTGGGGTACTATAATGTCTTCTACCAAGCACTCTCTGTCTCTGCTCATATTCACATGGAAGTTAAGATAAACAAATAATCAAATGAATTTACAATATCCACAGTACTGTTTGTGATTGAAATAGGCATACATAGGGATTAAAAATTGTAGGTTTTAATACCCATGGATAGGTTATACAATGATATCCAATAAGATTGCTAACCAATAAGTGCAGCACAAACCCTAATTCATGGAATCACATGGTTTATTTGCCTGCATGGGTAAATGTGAGTAAAAAAATGGCTTGGTCGCACATTTGGAATGTTGTATAGATGAACGAGAAAGATTAGGGGGAGGTGAGTGTAAAGCTTATGGTGCTGCCCTTGAGTGTTGTTAATGGTTCAAGTTGCCATTCCTAGCGAATTTCAATTCTGGTCGACAGGTAAACAGCACTAAGTGATAGCAAATGGTCAACTTTTAATTCAACTTTCAGCTGAACAATTATGGTATGTTTAGTAATTAGTTTTGTGACACCTAGCCGCAGAGGGCCCTTGAGTCATGTCTCAAACTTAAATCGTTCGCCTTAGAGAAGGGAAGATTTACAAGCCGATTACCTCTTGATGGCTATAGGTTTTAGAGCTAAAATTTAAATAAGACTTATGCACTATTTTCTCTTCATTTTGCAGACATAACTACATTGGTTGGGATGGCTTAGTTCAGCTCTACAATTCGGTCAGTCAGCAAAAATTAATGCTTCAGAATATCACTGAATAAACATCTTACAAAGATGCGAAAAGGTTGAAAAATTACAGTATCTAAAACTACATGTATGCATATCAAAGCTCTAACTATGTATATAGTGGTAGTATATCAATTACGGGCGGCTGATATTTATTTATTTATTTATTTACTTATTTATTTGCTTGGTGTTTTACGACATACTATCACCTATGCGACGGTGGCCAGCATTCAGGTGAGAGAAAACCGGACAGAGCCCGGGGAAACGCACGGCTATCCGCAGTTTGCTGACGAACCTTCGCACGAAAAGAGGAGGGCTCATATGTCCGAAAAGGAAGATTTGTGACCAAGTTTTGAATAGACAGCATGAGTCACATCTGATAACATACCTTTCTTCACAGGGGTCATCAGCTTCCAGTGTCCGCCGATTGCGTTTCTTTCCCCGAGACATCATTTGATTTCTAAAATCGAATGCAGGCGCCGTGGCCTCAAATAATTCCCCCTCCAAACACAAAAGAGCGGTGAGAGCGAGGAATCAACTTCCAAGAGTAGTCCCCCTTAAATTGCATTGACTAAAGGTTTGACATCCTTATCACTCGTAAGTCGTCGTGCATCAGAAAAGAAACATCGTGTATTGTAAATATGATAAAGACATTGCGTGGTCTGTCGCATTCTGGAATCATATTACTCGTTCACAGTGCTCACTTTTCACAGGTAACCCTAAACTTAATGCCGCAGATAGAGTCATGTACCCTATAATAGGCCTACACTGTATCATCCCATCGATGAAGAGAAATCAAATGCAAGCCTACAACTATTATCTTTTTCCCATAGTAACGACAAGCTATCGCGTGGCATTATCATTTCGTAGAAAAATCGTAAGTATGTCCACCCACAAACAGCCTAGCCCACAAACAGCACGCCGGCGCTCACAAAGATTTCCTTAATCATGATAAGCGCTCTACATAGTTCTTCCGCGACATTCGATACATTACAAATGTCACGAAGACGTGGGTCACTTGACAAGAGAGGCTGTGCTGTGTGAGATTGTATTGAAGGAGACGGGAACTGAAGATAATCCTTCTAGCATGACTACACAAACAAGTTATCGTGAGGGGACAGTAGAAAGTGATACACGAGTTTGGGATTCGTTTCAAGCCAAGAATCCCGAAGTTAATTCGAATTCCAGTAGGGCTACGACGCTTGTGATATCGGATCAGCTGTAGACCTATGGCACATGTGGTACGAATTCTTCCAGGGTTTATTTCACGCATGCGTGTCGGTAAGATTAGAACACCTTTTCCCCTAGGCCAAGGCAGATCGGGTGAAAGCTCAAAGTCAGTACATGGTGGTAACGAATGACTAGCTGCTATATGGACCGAATCAATTCAACAAGATAATCAGTAGGTCTACAAGGTAGGCCCTGTGTTCTGTTAACATTTCTGTCAGGCTTAGGTCTAGTTAACATAGCATAGATTGATAACACGTCTGAAAAATTATCAAATAAAGGAAAATTAAGTTTCGGTCTACTGAAGGCCTGTATTATTTTCCACAGTTAGACTACGGAAGAGGAACCATAGATAGGCTTATGTAGTTAGATTCCAACGATTGGTAATTCGAATTTTTCTTTGCATGAGGCCTACATGACCTTGAAAATTGATTGGGAATAAATGCAATATTAGCCGAACCATGACTACAAATTATCTAGAAAGCCAGTGTATATAGGGTATATTGGCCCCTACGGACACAATGTGTGTTCTTTGAAACTCTTCCTTGTCTGTTGTATGTAAAAGCTTCGGGTATTCCACGCAAAATGTCGGTACGGCCATATTTTTTGGACATACATGTCAGCGGATAGTTCGGGATATTCCAGGCAGGTCTATACATATCTCTTAAGATCAAGCCAAATGTCATGAAAGGATGAAAGTGAAAAAACTCATAGTTATCTGAAGGAGTTGAGAGAAAAGAGAGCGACCGCCCAAGGCGCCTTGTTGGGATGGAGGTGCTGAGCACTACACAGCACACGCGTCTGGCGCGCATCTATATGGCAAACCTATTACCGACAAATTCACTCCGTCGCGCGAAAGGCGAACCATTTCGTGAGGATGAGAACTAATCTTACCGGAGCAGACGAAGTAATAACAGATGTGAAGTGACGTGTCACGTTTCCTGAAATGACGTGTCAGAGCTGTTTTAGCAACGTTGTTCACAGAAACACGTACGCCTTCCGATCATGTGAAAAGTTATTTGGTGGAACCAATACATGCAAGGTATATACATGTATATATACCTACATGCAGATAGCTCGGTATATGCAGGAAATGACCTGTATTCTGGATTTATGCATTGCCCACCGCCCATGGACTCTGTCCCGACCCCTATATTTACGATTACATGCTGGGACATAAACTCCAACTGTATAAGATGAAGACGTTTAGGTTAGGGAACATGCAAAATTTACGGATTTCCCAGCTAGACACATCTACGAAATGCAATATGTTTAGACGCTCATTGCCTCACTTCACATTTACTGTAGAGGAAGCACTAGCTAAAAGTTATATTTAGGCTATAAACACACATGTTTACAGTTCCGGTGTGAATTTAACAATAAATGGCATTAATATTTGTATCCCACTTTTATCCCATTTATACAGTTAGATGTCTTGTCGACTTACTTCGATTTGACACGAGGGTCCTAGCTATTTTTCTGCCGCAAGTAAGAAGTAGTACTCTTCCTGTACTTTTCCTTCACTTTGTTTTTTATCCTGGCCTGTTAAAGCACCGGCTGTTGTGTCGCAAGTGTTTCGTGGGGCGCGGAAGTAATCCTGTATCTGTAAATAAAGCAGTCCTCGGCATGCTTCCTTGGCGCTATCGTAACACGCTAAATCTAAGTGACAGATGTAGAACGAACTCGGCCAGTCACATGCCGACAGCTTCAACATATACACTATTGACATTATTTACATTGCTGTGCTTTGAATATACAGTATATGGTTTTCCTACTACGGGATACATACGTCATACTGTGTCGCCTGGCGACACCACATTTATAGAAGACCAAAAAAAAAAAATACAACAAAGGAATGAAGGCTTGGCACACTCAGAGATTGAAGACAATGTATTCTGTATTTAAATCTGTATATACAGGGATCCCGCTATCATAATACACTTATGGCTGATATATTGTTAAAAGTAGAATAAGCCCTGTTCTCAAGGGCATTTTAACATAGATTTTATATGCATATATATATAGTTATTTCAACTATATAGGTGTAACCAACCAGTGTATGTATGGAGAGACATGTTCTCGCCCTGTGAAAGTCCATGGTGTTTGTGGAGTGGCGTAGAGTTAGAGGGTAATGTTTTGAATGGCGGAGTGATTTCCGTATGTTGTTCCTGTGACGGGATTGCTATCACCTGGATGTTCAATTAGCAGGCCGCCAGCTAATGTACCAGCCGATTGGACAGGATGACGAACCGAGTACGATATACAGTGAGAGCGCATTATCATCTGGTTTAGATGAATGCGGTATGCCGAGCCGACTCTTGAGAACAGTATAAAGCTATGAACAATGCTGCCAACTCTCCACAGAATTTATGAACGTATTTCAGATATACACTGACTTCTATAAAACTACCAAAGAGGCAAGAGGAATCAGACATAACAAGTACCGATAAAAGCAAACATTGTTATACTTTCATCACAAGTTTTCATACCTTTATATGTATTACTGAATCGTTGGATTCAACCGATGTAAAGGTTCTTTCTTTACGCCAATAAGTGTATAGGTTTAAATGTTCTTTCTTGGATTCTAAGTGCATCTTTCTTTGACCTATGCATATGCTATTTCTTTAATCTATATATGTATACAGGTACATGGGTTATAAGTATAACTTGTCATCGAGTTTTATCGATCACACAGTATAGGTCAATGTCACGAAAGATTTATCCTCTGCAGTGTGTTATATAGGCATGACTGAGTCTTCAATTTGTATCTGATATAGGGCTAGAGATCAAAGATTAAGGTAATGGGAAACCCTTCCCGCTGAAGATAATTCGGGTCAAACCAGTGTAGTCTATTGTTCATTCCTGCATTTACGATGGTGTTTTTTGGGCAAACTGATAACGCATTACTTGTGCAGTGCAAGAGATCAATTGTCAAGTCAGCTTGGGACGGAATCGCCATGTCCTTTATCTGCTACAGAGACCACGCCGCTATTTAGGTTTATTGTAGATTTAGGATATTGTTTATTTACTTATCCAATGTGGTAATGAAAGTTCTTCGTAGTGTTCAGATCTCTATGTTCCATCTCTCTAGAATTATAATTCATTTCGATTCCGCAAAGTTACTTTCTCGGTTCAAAAGAAAATCTTTTTTTTAAAACGAACGTATATACATGTAGATTGTAAAAGTCAAAGCCCCCTTCTTGTAGTTAGGTTTTGTAGACGTGTCATTGTTCAAGTAAAAGCGCCTGAAATTGGAGAATTCTAATTCCGTTTAAATATGTCACTGTTGAAATCACGATGAAGGATGTTTACTAGATAATAGCCACACCTTTATTTGTGCAGAAATGCCGGATGTTCAGGAATTAGGTGTCTTTGCAATAATTGCAGACCAATTTTCACAAGTATAGTCTTCAGTACTAATAGCTGTCGCGTTGCAAAAATTGTCAGCTAGATGTCGGATGTCACTAAATTTTCAGCTAAATGTCGGTTACTAGTATCAGTAAGTTTCAGCTAAATGTCGGTTATCAATAGGTTTTCAGGTAAATGTTGGTCATGAAAAAGTTTTTGGATAAACGTCTGCTATCAATAAGTTTTCACGAAAATGACGCCGCTATACATTCGTATACCAGTCGTCAAATCACAATGGACGTCCCGGGTCCATAATCGCTAAACCAAAAACAACCTTCAGCACGTGCCCCAAAAGAACTGAAAAATAAATAGGCCCGTAATTAGGAGGGGTTTCTATGAATAGAAGCAATCGACAGTTTTCAGTGTACGGGATCTAAATATATTAGATAAGAAAACCATGAACAGAATTCTGTCACTGGATTTATGTCTATATGAGCGACCCTTCTCACACTTACTATATACATGTATGCTGATCCCAATATATATGCCTCTGTCTTTTTCCGGTATGTGGCGACTACATATATAAAGTTTTGAGTTGTTTGCTGCATGCGATACTCGTTTGACTGTATATTAACAATGTGTTGACGTGCACATATATATAGGCTGTCTTTTCTATTTCCTTTACTTTATATGCGCGGACACTGTGTGGGTGTTCAGTGCACATCGAGTGATGTCTTCCCTAATGCAAATACACGCAGCGGAAACGATCTCGTCCCTTTTGTGTGTGCATATACGTCTGGTGACGACATACGGTATTATGTCTTTCTTATCCGATTTAACCTGGTATACGAAGACACAGCTCATTTCATTTAAGTACATGCCAGAAGTCGGTGCCTAAATCTGGTTGACTGACATATGTTCGAAGCTGAAACTGTTAAACCTTGTATATTTTAACAATATTCATAGAGTATATGGATAGCAAACATGCTGCATGGGAGAGTTACGCCCATTATAGTAATTTATAACACCTACAAGTAAACTTCAGAATCTGTGCCAGACACAACGCTACCGGAAGTTTTAACCATCTGCGAATCGCGGGGCATATCTCTCGCCCAGATAGTCGTATTTCTTACCTGGAAAGATTTTGCCTTGAGGCTGTCACCAGGAAAGAACACCTGGAGATACACACGTGTGCAAAAAGCGTGGCAAAAACTCATGTAACATAGTCACATTTCTCACCTGGAGCTATGTTTCTCCTTAAGAACCCCGAAGCTGTGGTTTAACGTTTACCCAAGAGAATATGAAGAAACATGTATGGTGCTGTCTTGTTAGCTTTAAAACGAGGCAAAGGTGTACGTACTTTGCATATTGTAACTCTGTGATTCCAGTTTGTGTGCCCCAGAACGAGGACACTAAACACTAACGTATATATGTGATGTAAAGTGTGATAGCTTTCGGCAATTCTGACAACAAGCAATGTGTCATTCAGATCCCCCACGCACCTAAATACTGACTGATTGTCTGTAGGTATTTGTATTTATGTCGTTACGGATTAGACATTAGTCATAATAGAATATTACATAGTCGAAAGTGGAACGTGATCACAATGAAGTGTATTTATACGTGTCTGTACCACTCCAATAACGTCTTTAGTTCGAGCATCTAATACATTTCTTTGTGCTCGTTTGTTTAGTATAAGCATATGCGTAAGTCACTGCTTCACATGCGTGTCTGTATTAACTTCCACATTTCCTCATGTTTATCGTAAGCAACAGTCACTTTTTCCTGTGTTGCAGAAAGCATCTGTTTTTACATTTCTTCATGCTTGTAGTAAGCGCAAGTCACATATTCCCTTGAGCACTATGCAGTTACATTTCCTTACGTCTTAATTAAGCGCCAGTCACATTTCCCTATTTCTGCATTAGGCACAGTCACATCTCCTTATGTTTGTAGTAAGCAACAGTCACATTTCCCAATGTCCGTAGTAAGCAATCACATTAAATTTTAACAATGTCTGTAGCATTTATTTATCTATTAATTTATTTATTAATTTATTTATTTATTTATTTGATTGTAACAAGTCAGTTTTCTACATGCCTCTAGAACACCAGTAGCATTTCTCATGGACGAGTAATCATTAGCACAAGTGACATTCCCGAATGCCTGCAGGAATCACTACGATCACGAGTCTCACCATCTGATTTATTGGCTGTTATTTAAAGCCAGGAATTTTTCACCTATACGATGGCCGACTGTTTTGTGGACGGACGAAACCGAGGTAAAACCATCGCCCTTGGCAAGTGACTTATAAAACTTTCCCATCTGTAACATTAACTAGCACGCCATATTGATGGAAGGTAAATGATTTTAAGCTAAAAAAATGTAGTTCGTGAAAAGCCATTCGAGCCCTACTTACCCTACAAAATGAAGAGAGCGTGAAAAGTAGAAATTGCCTGCATGTTTAAGACTGAGGTTGAACTGACACCTGGAGTACCAGCTGTTGGGAATCGTACCACTGAGCCAGGTCCCGTTAGCAGTTACCATTTTAAATTTTGGAAATATCTCAGGTGTGTGTGTGGAATACCAGAATAATCGCTAAATACGTCGTGCACGACTTGAAGGGAAACTAAGTTTGTATCTCGTCCTATACTACTCAGCTGATATACCACGCAAACATATTACGCACAATTTTATTTGGTCAGTCCATACCCACTATGAATTAAAGCGGTTTGTGTGATGGAACTTCAGAGGGGCGCTAATACAGAAGTAATTAATGTTGTATGCTATTAAACTGAGCTTATATACTGTACCAAAACAGGTCAAGTGACATTCGTTTGGGGAAAAATGTGCTCTTGCGAAGTGAGTAAATATCAATCTGGGTTTTTGCAAATGGCGTTTAAGTATTTTTGATATAATATCGTGAGGGATATCTCTAGATCAGTTTGGAATACACTCATGGGAGGGGGCCTGTGTAGATACACAGGCGCCATACATATGTCATAAACTTCCTGTGCATAATGGTAACCTACACAGCGCTGAGTACGTTATTAGGATAAACACGTCATGTGAATTCTCCCTTACATCTGGTAACATTACGCCGTGTTACAGGTTACCTTACTGGACTATACAAATGCATATATATAACAGTGCAGTGTATAGACCCGACCATGGATAAGGGATATACATATAGGTTATCGTAATACCGGCCTGTCTTCCGTGTATTACACTCAGACGGTATTATCCGAATTAACATAAGTGTTAAAATGTAGGTCATCACAATTGTTTTAGATCGATTTCCCGGCAAGTTGAGAGTAAAACATGACGATGTTCAACTCTTCTCATGAACCGGAATCTAAGCATCATTCTGCCATAAGGAAAAGTTCGGTTTTACAGAAAATCTGTATGAATCCGGGTGGTTATTGGGGCAAATTATCATGAATAAGCCAGATGCTTTTCCGACATGATGACATGTACAGCTATTGTCTCTGTATATGAAGGTAACTCACATGTACAGTTATTGTTTCTGTATATGAAGGTAACTCACATGTACAGCTATTGTCTTTGTATATGAAGGTAACTCAAAGTGTTGTCAATATGAAGTCCGGCTGATTACCATTTTCCTCATGTTGAACTTTCACCACAGATGTGTGCTGATAAAACTTAGCAGGTATACACGGTTGTGATGCACACCTTGTAGATAGCGACTGATTTTTTCAGAACCGGTGCAATGAGCTCTACGGCTCAGGTCAAGAATTAAGTGACATCATAATCAATCATGTTTTGGCTTGTTTCTAGTTTGTAGATATAAAATCCTGTTTTCAGACAAACGACAAGGGCTAGCAGTACCCAAACAGCGATGCCACAAGTAAATATGTAGCAATTGACTAATCCTGCTCGCATTTGGGTTAAGCCGACATCATTCTCTATGGTTATGAGGAAGGCACGTAACATTGATTTTATGGACCAGAAATCAGTGTCGAACTTCGAACTGCAGAATTTCCATGATCACATCAAACAAAGACAAGTGTTCGGAGGCATGCATGATTTGTTTGCATCTGTCTTTATTAGATCTTTGTATGTCTATAATAAGCATCACTGATACTTATATCCCGTCTCAATAGCTCTATGCGGCTGAGAGACTCATCCGTTGACACTCTCCAGTAGCAAGGTCATTTGTTTTACTTTCTTCAAGTTTCAGTTATTGTATAGTACAGTCGTTTAGTCCTTGAGACAGTCGTTTTGCATCCAACGACTAAAAGAACTAATTCCCCGTTTGGTAGATTGTTCGTCAACAAGAAATGCTCTAGATGTTGGATGTGAAATACACAGCAAGCATTGCTTCCAGACAAAATGGCATAAATTTAGTAGGATTTGAACGTACGATTGGTGAGTGTTTTGACCAAATTGGCTATATGTAGAATACTAGAGAACTAACATTAAACTGGGGCTAACACTGCTATCGCAACATTGTGTACGAGAGCCTGCCTACGATATGATCTTAGCCGGGATGACGAGGTCATGATCGACTGACACGTCTAGAAAATACGTGTACTAAAGATTAAACTTAACATTTAACACGCAAGTAGAACAAGAACCATAATTAACGGAAAGCGAAGGCGCGGGACTATGTTGAGACTACGGCAACGAGTTCGGCCATTTCCAGGCCGAGCAATAGGACGGAATATTGATAGCCAGTGACGTGTAATAATGAAGATTTGGGAAGAAATCCGCGGCAAGGGGCCATTATTACGGTCATGTAAACTAGCATAAAGGACCAGACGAATTTACAGCCGTGGTTTCCCAGGGCCCGGTGTTGCTTATTGGTTAACTATTATATTGTGGGAGGTTTGTTAGTATGACTTGTGTTTCTGTGGAGCAGCTAATCGACCACAGTCAACTGCCACCAAGTTTCGCTACAGAGTTGCAGCGATTAGCAATTAGTGATTACGTCACTATACTGGTACACACGGTTCTCTCATCAGCGACGGGAATCCTCCCCCAAGGCAGTCAGCTCACATCGCGCAATCCCTGTTGACCCTCATTACTATTCCGTATTTCCCGTATATATTCAGCTGTCCCCAGACATCGGGAGCCTCGGCAAAATCCACCGCCGTCGCCTTTACGCTTAGTGACTCGATAATAGAAGGCCAGCTAAATATTCGCCAAACGATCGCGGCCTAAATTCAATAGCCATATGGGAAAGCGTTCGTGATATCGGACTCATTGGCCCCCTCACTTACGGATCAAATTATGCCATTTCACGACTTCGAGACCAATAAGCCTACGATTCAAGGGCCGACTATCGGCACAGAGACAACAGTCCTCCGGGAACCAGTTTGGGCAGAATTGTGGATCAACTCAAACTTAACGGCGACACGACTTACTCTCGTTCAACGGAACGGAACTTCTGGGCTCCCTATCTGTCAGTGCAGTTTGTTTTATCTTCCTGTTCCTAGAACGATTTCATTAAATATAGACTCAACTTCCCTAGTTCTTCTCAGTTATACCGCACTGTTTATAACCCGAGTATGCCCCCGCATTGTTGAGCTCGACGTCGTACTTCCTGTTGAACACTCAGTCCGTAAGTAGATGACCCGCCGGTGGGTACCGTGTGACATCGGCGTGATTCGGAGCTGAGGACGGGCAGATTTTGCCAGCTTCCTGGCACATCGCTCCCACTATACACAACACTATGTCCAGTTATTACCCAAACTAATCCTACTAAATGTTTAATAACCGACCCGTTCACTTCCCTATCTCGAAGGCCTCGGGACTCCAATGCTATGCCACGTGTCTCCGCAATCGAATGTCTGTCCCTGACCATAACCGCCCATTTGCCACTGTCATATTTTTTCACTCCATATATTTTTCTTGAGGAGGACAGGTTATCTCTGTTTGTCATAACTTTTTACGGACTTCCTGGCTTTTGACAATGCGTATATATACACATCCAGATAGATAGTGGCAACAAAAAATGCACGTTTTCCCTGAGAACACATGTGCTATATTAGAAGGTTAGTGATATACCGGGCTGTACGGCAAGGCTGTGGACGGGAAAAGACAAACCAATTCATTTCCATACAGCTATGGTTAATGTAAACAAACTCCCTGCTGTTGAAAGCGGTTACAACGCGCCCCGCCGTAGTCAGTTTCACGCGAACACATTGCAGCTGAACAAATTCATCCGCGGCCTTTTCGCTGCTAAACGGGCTGCTTATAACAGACTAGAGCTCTTGTTTTATTATTTTTAGGACAAACCCAACGCCTGACTTGAAATCGTACGTCGGCCGAATGGCGGGGAAGACACGAACGAGGATAAGCGGGCCACGCGTGGCCGGTGATAAACTGTGACAGCCGTGCCGCCTTCGTGTAGGTAGCGAAACTTCCAGCTGTCAGTCGGAGAAGCCATGGCCGTCAGCCGATCGACGGAATACTGATTGTTTCGCAGAGCCACATGATGCGGATGAATTCGAGAAGCGAACGGGCTAAAGGCGCCATCCAATTATAACTCCGTTTATATGCGGAGGGCCGAGTCAGGAAAAGCGAAATTGATGAAAATCGAGGAACTTGTTTCCCGTGTTTTAATCAATACTCCAAACTGGCAAATGGAACAAGTGCGGAATTGGGAAATGAGGAGTATATGCGTGGCGTGCCGAGGTTAGGTGGTCCCGTGGGGAGATGACGGCTGAAGAGTGTCCTTCGCCACCTCTATAATTGTCACACGACCCTCTGTCAGCCGTAAAGCGCCGCGGACCAAAGTGATCAAATCCTCAAAACTCGTTAGAGCCCCGACTCGTGATTTGGTCGTTTTTGACGACAGGAATCACCCCATGCACACAATACACCGATGACCGGTGTAGCTCAGATGTGTGACATGTGTCACAAGTACGGCATCCTGCCCCCTACATCCCACAACCCCCAGACCACCCTTACCCAACACATCCGCAGCTTTTTCATTACACTTACACAGCCCCACCCACTCAGGTTCAAACGACTAGAGTGGCGTAGAGTGACTAGTGATGATGCGGGCGGAGTGTCGTTTCTTGTGGACGGCGTGATCATCTTAACTGGTACATTCTTAGTTCACAAGCCTCGGCCTTCATCCCGACCTGACGATAAATTGATAACACATGGGTGTTTTGAGCAGCCAAGGGCAAGACTATATGATCTGTAGTTAAGCAGATAGAGAAAATAATTTTTGCAGTGTAACACGGCTTCCGATAAAAGCTTTGGAGCTGTCCCTGGAAAACGCTAACAAAGTCTAACAAAGTCCCTAAGTCTTCATGCAAGGCTAGAAAATCAGACGCAGGTTCAGAGGACGTCGAAATGGGAAGATTCTCAAAGAGTTTACCTTAAGAAGGGACACCGGGTATCTATACTTTATTCTCTCATTCAGTGACTAAAGTATAGCTCTTATACCTATATCTATGTACTGGTTAGCGTTAGTTCCTTCCTGTGCACACCTGCTTCAGTCAAGCATTTGTACACAGATATGTACAGGTAAACGTTAGCTCCTACCTGAGTACAAATGCTTCGATCGTTTGTCGTTTGCAATGAAAACATCAATCGCCACTTCTTGTCTCAAGACATATAACCGATGATGTCCGTGGCGCGATATATAATATAGTTCGCAGTTGTGTGGAGTTGTCAGCCTCGTTCAGCGCATAATCTGATGCATGGTGACTATACGATATGGGATCAGGGTCCGATAGTGTGTAAACGATTATGTTAAGACAGATTGGACTGGACTGAAGGTGCCAGTGTACGTGCTTATGGTGCTGACACAGTCAAATCTCAGATCGCCTTGCCTATAAAGAGTGTGATATCAATGCTGTGTCGTTTGGACGAAACTTTAGGCTTATTTCCACGACTGCACTTCGATACATGTATAGTAGGCTAAATACTGTTCTCTTCATGTAAATCGCTTAACATTTTCGATCTGCACCATCAAAATTCAGTCAAAGAGAAACCGATTGCCCCAAGGCCGGTGGATTACAACGGGTACTCCTGTATGTTTTCTTCCACCGCGAATACTGATCGCTTTTATGTCGATGAAACTGTCCTGAATATTAGGGTGTTAAACGGCCATGAAATAAATAATAAATAAACTAAGAATTGGACAATAGTGCGTTGCGAATTTACATCCAGTTCTCTCGATCAATATTTTTCCTATAAGTTATATTTCTGGCCCTGTCGAGTAAATGTTATGCCAAAGGAATGTCTTCGACAAGGAGATACAAGTATTCCACTTGTTCGATATTTCGGAGAAAAAGTCAGGATTCGTGGTGCGCTGATAAAATATAGCCAGTCAGAGCGTCACGTGTAGTAATAAGAGAGTCTTGTTGCACGGATCTGAACACTGTTGAATCTTCCTTCAAGGGTATACAGCTGGTATATTATAGCTGTCAGATGAGGACAACGAATCACAAAATCTAATAATTATGTCATTATGTCATATATGTCATTAAAATATAAAATGCAATATAAAATTTTGTATCTCCTGCTATTATTAAGCTGTTAGTGTATACTGTATGCTTTAATGTCATGATGTCCATACCCCATAGCCTCCTGTAGATATACAGGAGAAGTTTTCAACAGAAACAGTAAAAAATGGTATTGCAAGTTTGTTATGTATAGTGAATGAAATATGGGTGAGCTAACGTGAGCATCAGGTTTTCGATGTACAATTAAGGTATTGCA
This sequence comes from Acanthopleura granulata, assembly GCA_016165875.1. Taxonomy (NCBI): domain Eukaryota; kingdom Metazoa; phylum Mollusca; class Polyplacophora; order Chitonida; family Chitonidae; genus Acanthopleura; species Acanthopleura granulata. The sequence continues at coordinate 28,205,576 of JABBOT010000002.1, forward strand.
TTGTTAACCACCGGTAGTGCGTGTGGATAGCCTTGTATATACTATACTGGGCGAAAGAAACTTATGACCTTGCACAGCAGCACCATAACGAGAAACTAAGACGATGTCATTCTTGTGAAAAGTGACTTTTTTGTGTGAACAGTGTGTGTTTGGGTTGGTGTCTTCTCACAGTATTCCAACGGATAGCAGCGCCTTTGAATCAGATAAAACTCAACAAGTGTTAAGTTTTCTTTGCCCAGTAGTATAAATATAGCGTTCGACGAACAATGAGTGTGCAGTTTTCTACAGGATTTCATACAGTACATACACTATGTATTTACATATGTATGTATATAAACCCAATGGCAGCCGAGGAGAAGAGTATAAAGAAGTTCCATGTTATATGACTGACACTCAGATTTAGTTTTACATCTGCGTGCAGTGAAACAATATAGTGTTTATACGTAATACTGCTTCAGGTCCATGTAGCCGTATATACATAGGATCGGTGACGATCCAGATCCCGACATGTGGATCGAAAGCTAGTGTAACATTTAAAATTTACTCAATTCTCCATTGTTATAACTGCTATACTATAGTGCAGTGGTGCAGAGAGAGAGTGTCATGATCCGCGTTTAACAATCTGTTGGATTTTTAGGATCAGTTCGTCGAATTCGTCCACAGTCGAAGGAAAATGAATGAATGAACGATTATGGCCTTTAGCCACATTGACAATATTACAGCCGTACATCGTCGTCAAATAATGATTTATACATGCTAGTTCATTTCAGACTAATATATGGGATATTTAGGCTATTGGCAAGTTAGCTGGCCGCAAAATGATAAGGTAATATGTATTCTATAATATGTATTCTATATAATCAGTATATATACGTACTTATAACATTTATCTATGTCTTCACAATCGAACAACGTTTTACATATAAGAACTCGGCATGGTTACATTAATAATGTATATAAATTTTTCCATTATTTAATATTTAGTGGCGTCTTCAAGCATAATCGTTCCGCGAAAATACATACGTGTGAATCTCTCTTACAGACAATGAAGCACGGACTTATGCCAGTGGAGGTACGATTTATATACAAACTACTTTGTGGCTGTATATATAGAGTCGACTAAAATATGACCAGATTTATATTTCGCATATATAACATTGGATTAAGATTTAATGTCGTGAACATTTTATAACCATTTCGATTTTGCTGCGTTTATGGAATTGGGTTTAGCTATTTTTTTTCGACGTATAGGTAAAACACTGTACTGAGGAAGTTTCTCGGAACCTGGCCAAGGTTTATTTGAAAGTTTAAGTGACATGTCAGTCCTAAGCAGCCAGATTGTTGTCAAATACTAAAGGATAGGTATAAATTGAACACAAAGACATCTTTCACACGCGCGTATACCCGGAATCAATGTACTGTTTTTTTATCTTTATCAGAGCTTAGAAGTTCTGAGATAAAGTTCTCCGTCATTATTTCTACCACATATTCTATATTCTCATGGCACGTGACCTCTGTCGTATTGACGAGATTGGGTGCACACGCGGGAGTCGTTTGGGTACTCTGAATGTAGTGCGCAGATATTCCACCGCGTGTCTGGAGTGGCTTCCGTGACACAGATACTTTGTATACATAGATATTTATCTGTCACCAGAGGTTAGGAAACCGTGCGTGATTTATCAATTACCAGGAAAAAAAATCAGATAAAATCTCTCTCTGTCGCAAAATAGCTTCGATGGAAGATGTATATGTATGTGTATGCTGAATATATCAGGCTGTGTCTGCTATTAAAACACTATGGGTTTGGCTAGTTACTTTTTTTTTATTTTTATTCTTTTAATGCACCTACAAGGTGTGTTCATGTATCTAAAGATACCGTCAACATTATATAGCATACGAAGTAACCGGCAGGCGACGGTGTGTATGCTTCATTTACAGCTTCATACTTCTCACACAATATGTCACTGAGGCTTACAGAGTGAATGCGTTTGTTGTTGTTGTACTGTCATTATTTTGCTTTGAACCCCGTTTTAATCGTTTACAAGAAACACGATACGATATATGGTGATGTAATGGCGCCACGGAAGTATGCGACCGCAGTGCATGCGGGAAACGTGGCTGAAGCGCGCGCTATATCTCGAGAAATCTCGCTCATGCATGCATGAATGTACCACGATTCCTCTCTCCTGCATTCACCAGTAAATAAATATAGGAATAGCGGGAAAAGCTGGTTACTTGTTGTGGCTGTCACATGCACACCGGCACTCATAGTTAACTAACCCGTGTTAAACTTCGCGTGCCATATACAGCCCGTGGCGAAGTCGGCGCATGTATGTAGAACAAGTCCGGCCTGCGACGCTGAATGCTAAGCTTGAAATTTGCATATTCATCAGTGCCGGGCTATTCTACAGGTCATATGTGCAACGCTAATGCGCGTTATATGTGTATTTGACCACATCTCGCTCTAATCATACTATCTCGGGTTTCGCCAAGTCGTGCATGATGCTAGGCATAAACTTCCCTTTATTACCACCTAGACATAGCCGCGTTAAGAGCGGTAGGCAAATGGGTCACGTATACACGCTAAACACGTGTCGGTTTTCAACAAAAACGGTCCTGTGTAATCTAGTTATGAATTAACGTCAGTAATAATTAAGCTGAAGGGTATCCGCAAACTGGACTATAAATCCTTGTATGAAAAGTGTTTCCGGAAACTGGTCTATGCATTCGCTTGGGCAGCTCTCATTATACAAGCGGAACGTGAAACATAATTGTGCCGTCACATTCTATCCACAGCCTACACAGTTTTCAGCTAACTGTTATCGTTAACCAAGTGTGTTCGACCTTGCAGAGTGTCTGGTGCTGATTTTACACTGTACACCCCAATGAGGACAGCTTAAACTCTCAGCGCGAGAAAATCCAACTCCGGGTTGGTTTATCTTTTAGGCACGAAATTGTTCCGCCTGCTTTCAACCCGGATTAACCATGTTTTCACGATAATCGTTTTTCTATTTTTGTGACGGCGTATAAGCTTAGCGGAGCGTGTTCAATCTATCCAGCTACACGCTAGCCATGAATTAACGGAATATTAAATCGTCGAATAATTGCCCTTTGTTTGAGAGCGCATCGTGCACTTCACTTTGTTGTGCCAGCGAGAAGCAATTAAACCGGCTGCGAAAAGCTTAAGTCAGTTGTGAGAATTTCTATAGAAGAGCTGTTAATCACGAGAGTGGTGAAATTCCAGTAAGTGGCTTGTATAGTGAGACACGGCTGGTCATTGGAGGTTACGTCACTAATGCTAGCCTTAGTCCACGCAGTCGAAATCACGAATATAGTAGGGACAGATTATCGTTTGTTCACGATGCATACTGGGGTGTGCTAAATGTGACTGCAGGAAAGGGCGTGGTGAGAAAGCTTACACAAGAGCTGGAGATCAGAACAAATCTCCAGAGCTAAGATGATCTATTAGAACTTGTAACTGACTGCATGGAAACCATTCTGCGGCTTTCCGTAACAGGAAGTGTTCGCTCGAGCCAGTATCTGCAATGGCTGATTAGGCGAAACCTCAGTGGGCGTAGCTTTATTGTAGACGAGCGTCTTGATCTTTTGTCAATTTCGTAAAACGCAATGTATAAAGGGCGGTGAGATATTTTACATCTGGTGAACGGTATCTCAAATGGCCACATTTGTAAAACGCAACCTTCGATTATTCGAGCGAACGGTCTCCAAGCAGAAGTAGAATGTCAAAGCAATAAATCAGGGGCTACATAAGCGGATTATGGTTGGCCAGAACGGCAGAGGCGGATGTGGCGCCTTGCATGAGAGACGCTTAACCGATAACACACTAACGGACATCTAACGCACATATCAATGACAGGGTTCCCGAGAATATGTTTGACGAAAACCTCCGGGTTCATGGGGTGTTCCTGAATGAATCTATTCATGTCATTAAAAATATCTAAACTTTGTCGGTAAGTGTCGTCTGTGAAAAAGATAAGCAAAGGGTAAAATCATACCAAGTTACTGTGGCGACAAACGAATCGTTTGATGTCTACACTGTCGTCATAGCAATACACTGTATATTAGATGTTCATGTACAAAGGTAATCCCCAACGTCGTTATTTTACGTTTTCCTCTGACCAGGATAATATCGATGTAGTTACATTAACTTCATTAGCGTTCAGGTGTATGAAGGCTATCGATACAAGACCCAGCCTGGCAGACAGTTCGACCCGATCACAATAGGCCGCCGACTTTCTCGCTTATCTCGCCCACATCTGTGGTAAGCATTTCGTATCCGCTCATCAAAGCTTCCAATCTGCCTTGCTATTGATTTTGTCTTCTTTTTAAGCTGACTTTCCCGAAGTCGTTTATTAAACAATGACTTTTCTGAGAAAGGCATGAAATGGGTGATTTTCTAATGGGCGTTCGGTCGTCAGATATACCTATCCCTTAGTACCATGCACCCGGACGCGCCCTCATCATGAATGCACCCGTCCTCTGTCACATTATGCATGCGTCGATTTCAATCCACCTATAAAACAAATCGCTCCTATATACATTACGCCGATATATGGTGCTTTTGGCGCATAAAAGCTGTGAGTAAGGATATGAAACAGGAAAAGAGGGATTAGATCGTCTGTTGGATGACAGTCCCATGGTCATTGTACGCGATGTTGCCCGGTAAGGAAATATCGACTGGCTGTCTCAGAACCTCATGCCATTGTATATAACACAGGACGCACTTGATGTGGCGTACCACACCACTTGCACTCTATGGATTAGCAGATTGGTTGATTGATGACTGATTGATAGGATTATTTCACTCAAATCTGCATCTGATTATGTCCTGGACCAGAAAACAGAATTGATCGAGTACAGATCAGGTTAAATTCAAAGAGTTATTTTCCTTGCGCAGTGTATTACAGACAGGAATTAATTATGTGGCAATTCAGTACAACAGACAGAAAACTTATTCTTTGGGGATGTATATAGGTATCCTAGGTGGAAGAATGATCAATAGCCTTGCGAACTACACTTTATAAGGTAGCCCTCCGTCAACTTGAAAACAGTTCCATTCCGTTTGTCAATATGTACTGTTTTGCGACAAAACTGCCATAAATTATATAGTCAGAAGGTCTATCGGGCAACGGGCAACTGGTCTTGAACTTTCCAAACATGGCTCTGTCCGGCGTTAATTTCTGGTCAAATAGGAAACGAAGTAAATATTTTGACATGTATTAAAAGCAGTGGCGACTTTTTGTTAGTTTTAGATTGATTTAATTATTTGGCTAGTGTTATACGCCACAGGCTTATATACGATGGCGGCCAGCGTAAAGGTGGGAGGAAACTGGGAGAATCCGGGTGAACCCACAGCCACCCGCAGGTTCCTGTAGACTTTCCCACGTAGGGCTGCTCATATAGTGGAAGGTATAGGAATGCAGAACTGGACTTGAACTCACAGCTATACCGCACTGGCGAGAGGCTCCAACGTCAAAGTACTGCGCTAGCACGCTAAGTAAGTATTTTTGTGCTTCACTTAGCACAGTTGCATATTGTCGGTACCTCAGAATTTGGGCCTATACTCTCTCCTTAGCCTTTGAGTAAGCTTACATGAATCCGCTGCTCCATTAAAACCACTTTCCGGGATGTTTTTTACACCTCTTTTTGTTAAAAAAGTAACAGTATCTTTTCCGTTTAGTCGTCGTGCAAGGCCGTATGGAGTAAAACTCTACAATTTGCTTTGATTCGAATTTTCCCACGTCATGGTCAGCGTAACTGAAATACTTTTAACATTTTCTTGCATTACAGCAGGATAATGTATATAGCACAAATATGGAGCTTTCAATTTTAAAATCATGGACTACGCACTGTCTATGACGCATCGGTTATTACGCACGTGTCTCTCTAGCATCACCGGAAATTGTTGACTGCTTCTTCTTCGAGGTAACTACATCTTCTGGTAAAATTGTACACATTTTAAGAAATTGCGATGCTAATCTTATTCATGAAAATGACTGTATATTTTTTAACTGTTTGACGGCCTGAACCGTGTTTTGGATACTTCGTTCAGTGCTATGTTCAAACTATATCCATGCGGAATAAACATATCGCAGTCAGTAGTACGCATAAACCCTCCAGGCTTTATGACAGCGCGATGTGTTAGATAAATATTAGCCCTTATTGATGGACGTTAATGAAGAGGTATAGATGACAATTCAAGATTTCTTTTTGTCAAGAAAGAAATGTAAGAAAAATCTAAGACTGATCTGAACTGAGTGAAGCAAGGGGTCCAGTGCAAACTCACTTTCTGCCGTGCTAAAAGATAGAGAGAGTAGGCCTAGAGACAGTGCCTAACGGTAAGGTATTCGCCTTGAAATTGTATTGCTTTTCTGTTCATTTTAATGTTTCCAAGTTCTCAACTTTTTCGTAACTTAGCCGTCCATTACCAGCGTATGTGAGAAAAAAGCCCAGCCACACCGTTAGTATCTCAACCTTAGCGACCCCTGTCTTGAAGGTGAACTAACATGCACATATAAAACCTGAGTTGTCTCGGATCACACACATACGGCCTACTCCAGCCAGTCGCCGTCGTTTCTATCTCACTGAAGCGAGATATTCCAGAAATAAACATGGTAACAGTTCCAAACATAAGTCTCCCGTGTTTGAGCTCGTATTGATATTTCGAAAGTTGCGCTTGAGTACGCCTGAACTGAATCTGAGGTGCAACATGTATGTGTGCGTGTGTGTACTGTGCACGGCAGCATCTCGCCCCTGGCGTGTACCGCCTGACCCATTGCACGGCCCGGATAAGCCGGTTAAGGTTCCCCTCTGTCGGCACGTGGTACGAAGTCAAGTCGCCAGTCTTGATCAATACATTGGCGGGGCCCGCCTCCTCTGGCAGAACTCATCTGAGCTTCCCAGCGTCCCAGTACTGTCTAATTATCAGACAGGCTAATTGTTCAGCCATCCCTTGGGACTGCACCAGACACAAGTCTCATTTAACAAGAATTTAAATAAACTCAAGCCATGTCCCTTCTGTTTGCTCGCTTGCTATTCTCAGTTTCTAATTAAATGTCCAGCAGTCAATATAATATTATAAGACATAAATAAACGCAGTCTTAAAAATACAGGTATATGTATACTGGACACGAAAAACACCGATAATAATTTGAAACCAAAATCCGTAATGTAGAGTAATATGCAAATTACTTTACTTATTTTATGAGTTCAGCTGCACTTTTGGTAAACAAACAAACAAACAAATGAAAATAAACATCTTCACACTGAGGTCTGTTAAAACTAAACACAAACACATAGGAATGATTTAATATATTATGCGTATAACTGTCCACGGTCTCTCATATACAAGTCATGAAATCGACTGGAGCACGAATGAGGACAACCACTTAGTGTATACCATTACTAATCACATGTTTACATGATGCTCACAATTATAGGTTCAACTAATTTCACAAAACAGGATATAACTCTTCCCCGTCAACACTTTGTGCAGTTATCTACATGGTGCAGTCTAGTAAATAACAAAAACCCGAAATAAATTAGGCATTGTTCACCACAGAGTCATTTGGCTCAATAACCTGGGTAAGGCATGTGTTCATTGTTCTGAGATGATGTCGCCTTGGAAAACTTCAGTCTTACTGAAAATGGGTCCGGTACACAGCCGGTAACTACCTGAGCTGACACCCACTGTCCACGATCACGGGAATGTCAACCAGGCCATAACTGTAGGCAGACCTAAGATGTACCGTAATCGTGATAACCGAACAGTTTATGGTAAACTTTGTCAACCGTCCTGGTTAATAATACTGCAGCACATATCACCACAGCTACAAAGTCAACAAAACGGGCTCTATTGTCTTCTGATAGCACTTACTGTAACTGTATTAAAATACCCGGCCCATTCCCATATTGCATGTTATTGGCGACTTCAACCCAGATGGTTTGCTGTCGCATTTCTGGCACTTCCTCTGAGCGTGTCTGGAGACTTTGAGTCGTTTGGCCACAGTTTTCGTGAGCAGCACTGCCGGTCCAAGCTTCATGCCAATGTTTTGCATCAAATGCTCCACGGTCAACAATGGTAAACTCTTCCCGTCAACTCGGTGTTCTCGGAAAGTCTGCAAAACAGAATGATCAAATTGATATAGTTAGGCTGGATGACGGCCTATTGCAAGTGCTGTCGAGGGAAGCTAGCGATTTGTTACATATATACACCCGGTGATTTTACCATGAGACATCGCTAAGTAACTACTTTTAAATGGCACCGCTAATACTGCTATCAGTTAAGGGACAGGTACTAATAAAAGGCCGGTGACAGTTTAAGAGGCAAAGGTGACAAACATGTCGACTGATGGGACTACTTACGTCAGCATAGACTGAGCAGCCGTCAAGGGTCTTGAGAAATTGGCACACTTCCGCCACCGACCACAATCGAATGTCATCTTTCCTGGAACCAAGACACGAGCACTCTCGTCGACTGCTCGACTTCTCCGATATTTTATCAGTCTTCTGGTAGGAGTCTGCCAATTCCATAGTTTTAGCAGGCTTACAGCTCGAACTTGGGCTTTCCCTACCCTGCCTACTGGCAAACACTTTTTTGTCTTTATGGCATGCAGAGGTTTGCGACGAGGGCTTCCTGGAAAGCTGGTAGCCACTTCCGGGTGACGATACAAGCCTATCGTCGAATTTGAACCGTTTTGTGGATAAATCTAACGCACTGTCTGAATCGCTGGGTCTTTTGCGCGGAGCGTCCGCCGCACTGTCACTGGGAGAGGGTCTAAAAGCCTCTGGCACAGAGTTGAGGTGGGCATACTTGGCAGGGTCTAAGAAAGTGTGGGGCAACAGCCCAAATGGTCGATACATGTAAGGGGGAAGAAAGGGCGGTGGGATAGACATGGGGGGCAACTGGAAAGGCGGAGTGTCCTTCATGGGTAACTGATGTGGAAAGAATGGGTAGGCTGGAAACGGATGCGGCAGTCCACTGAAGTTTGAGGCAAGCGGAAATGCTTGCAGATTCTCACCAACGAGACGGTCTGGTGCCAGTGGTCTGAAAAATAAAATACCAACAATTAGCAATGTTATTAAACTGTTTATGTGAGAGAAATAATTTGAAGTAGTCAGTTAACATTCACACCAAATAAAATGTCACAGTTTGTTTTTAAAAAGTAGTCTAAAATATATCCTGCCAGCTGAGAACTATTCGGATTCACTAAATTACATTTCCTTGGCATTTTAGGACGCAATCGCGTAATGAAATACTTACATGTGACCCCCAAGATGTGACGCGGCCAGCAGACGGATGAAGTCACTGTACTTAGCACCAGGTACATCTCCTGAAAAGAACTGCTCAGGGACACTCGCCGGCAAGGCTGTCGGACAGGACACGGACGCGGAGTAGTCTTGTGTGGGGGCGGCCGGGGTCAGCTTCTTTCCCACAGTACTTCTAGGTTTGGCTTCTTTCTCTTCGCGTCTGTCCTTGCGACTGGCACACGATGAGGGTATCTTGGGAGGCCTAAATTCGCTAAGTTTCTTAACGACTGGATTTGGCTCCGCTGAAATTTTCTTCTCACCCTTCACAGTCATTGCTGCTGGCAAACCAGACAGATGATCCGATGAGGAATCTTTCCGGAAATCTTTATTTAATGGTCGAGTCTCTTCAATCGTAGCTGGGGGATCTACAATGTTCTGTTTGGGAACAGCAGTTTTGAGCTGGTCATCTTGAATTTTTTCCATCAACATCTGTTTTGTTTGGAGGTTTGGACTTTCAGTCCTCTCGGGTTTTTCATCTACCCCCTTCACATTTCCTAACTTTGTTTCGGAACATTTGTCATCTGCCTCTTCGCCAAGGTTTGCTTTGTCCTCTGGAATGCATTCTGGAGAAAAAAAAATCGTTGCTTAATAAACTCGTAGTAGAATCGATCTTAAGCAACCCTAGTTGCTAACTTCCGTTGGGAATATTACGTCCAATGCTTAAAATTGCTCATAAATACCTGCTGCACAATGCGAAATCTTAACCTACCTAAGATTTGTGGAACATCAATGGAAAGTTCCTCTGTCTTGCTGGTTACTTTGTCTTCAGCGGCTGGCTTGTCCTCTATCTCATCCTCTAGGTCCTTACAGGAAGTCGCAGGCTTTTCTGACGGGCTTGCTGGTTGCGGAATTTCTGATTCCATATCCTGGATGACTGTCTCCGTCCGAGGCGCTGGCTCTGGTCCTTGTTTTGGCCCTGATTCTGACTCTGGACCTTCCTCCCCTCCCATCTCCACGTCCGTGTCTTCATCCCCTTCATTACCATTCTCGTCACGGGTTCGATTCTCGTCATCGCAAAACTCATTCTTACACCCGTGTGTGTCCGACGACTTCTCGCGCTCTTTAGATGTGCGCAGCTGATCGATTATATTACTCAGTCTCGACTCTCTCAACGGGCTGCACAAAACACAAAATATATACAAGTAAATGCCTTATTTCATCAATTAATATACACATTAGAAGAGTCTTATGCATGTATTCTTAGTTATCCACAATGGGAAACATTACAATTTTTTTCACGTCACAGAACGGTTCTTTGCTTAAAGGTTATGCATGCTGTGAAGCTCCATTGGAGATTCTCTCTAGGGCAAAGCTGATGTATTAATTATTATTATTATCGATATTTACCATGTGTTTCCAGTTTTCGCAAGTGCACTGTCGATGATGAGACTCACCTGCAATTCTTAATAGAAGCTTTCTTCGTTTGTGGATCTTCCTTTGGCGTGTTTGTATCTGTTGTCTCGTTCCCTTCTTCAGTGGTGTTGTGAATATCGGGGGTTCCACTCGGAGAAGTTTCACACGATGTAAAACTCTCTAGTGTGAGGCGCTCTTTTCTGTTAGTCGAGTACACCGACCTCCTCTTCTCCGCCAGTCGACAGCGATTCTGGAAGAAAAAACCAAACAATCAACTTAAGCTTAGCTGTTCAATACTTGCTCTGCAGAAGAAATGCAATCATAGACGCAAAACAAAGATCTGTTCCGAATCCACATAAGTAGTGGAACACCTCAACAGTTTCAAATCCTTGCTGAAAGATAAAAACTTCTTAGAGCTTGGAATATTCGCTAAGTTCATATAAAATTATTATTTGCAGAGGAATAAATGTTGGACAGGGTCCAGTTTGTAGATAATGGAGTTATGTAAATGCAACTTCCGGTGTTGGATCTGGGGATGTTTGACCTGTTTTGATATTATTTTTGACTGGAAGAATTAATAAAATGGCATATGAAAAACATGTGTATTTCTTACAGAAAATGAGCCAATTTAAGCCCTAAAATCATTATTTCAGGTAACTCTTTAACACTGAATCAGTTTGAAATCATGACACCATTATACGTGTTATGTCTCAAGGCAGGGCTTTATTTGATTTTTACAAATTTTAGGTCAGATCGTTTTTGGATGGGTCCTTGGGAGGGACGCGAGGCCCTGTATCCAACTCTAGCTTGGGACTTGCAATTTAAATAATACGAAACGAAAGTAATCCTAATTGAGTCTGATATGACCACTTATATTAATGATGGTTTTTGGTCCGTCTAAGTTCCTGTTTTTAGTGTAGACGACTAATGTGGATATACATGTGTATGCACCAGTGTGAAATGTTTCACCCGCTTTCTCTAGGCATGATTAAGCAGTGCACGGAGAGCCAAAGTATTAGAGGCTTTCGCGGGCCTAACATATACACCAGCACAGACACGCTGGCCAGGCGAACTCCTCGCCCTGAAACCGTTTCGAATTGCTTTTCGCCCATTCAATTGTTTTCCTGAGAGAGACGCGTTCAAAATTGTTTACGCCCTAGGAAATGCAATCTGTTTGACACGTACTCGGTATAGTATGACTTTGTGTTGTGTCTCTGTGCCGTAGATCACGCGTCGGCCGCCAGAATCGACCAGGAGATTTAATGTGTTAGAGATAAGCCTTTTTTCGGAGTTGATGTCAGAGGGTGGGTATTACGCCGCCGGCAGCCCCTGCTCTCTGCCTGACATCGCTCTGATAACACAGCCAGTCCGGATGACAGCATGACGTACCCTGGCCAGGCCCTCAACCCTGCGCGCCCGCTCTCATTTCCTGTTCGTGAGGGCACAGCCGCCACATCACTTCTAAAGTGAAGCGACGCCAAAATACGAAATGTGCAGTTTTACAAAATCTGTCTAAAATGCGGTTATTTTTTCGTCCTTTCCGCCTTTTTTTTTCGTGATGATCGGACTTCACGGTTTTTGTTAATGTGTCAATAGGACAGCCTTGTAACACGGAGCAGATTGAGTGAATCGCTCCCATTCTCAGCGCAGCCAGCCATATCTTTCACTTCAACACGCGCGACATCCAGTTTATAACAACCAACACTTAACTTTGGGCAAATACAAGTCAGCGGGGTAGCAAGCTGACCAGTGGGGAGAAACCAGCCCCGGAAACACACGAACAATGGACGTGGACAAAGTTTTATTGAGTTCGTGCCGCAACTAGCCAGAAAACCTTTTGTTCTTTAACTTTCCGCAAATCCAGGCATACCTTGGTTGCTCACGACAAGAGCAGCGGGCGGCACATAAGATATGTCCCGTAAAGTTAGCCCAGCCCGCCAACTCAAAAACATTTGCCGAAACTTGACCTACGAATAATTACAACGAAAATGCCAGAAAAGCCAGTTAATTATTCAGTGTAGCCGCGTTTGGATGTTAACTTCAGCCAGATTGTCTCACGCTTTATTTATAAATGATCTCAGGGGGCAAGCCAGGAAATGGGAATAAATGAAGTTAGACGGTCCTGATAATAGTCCAGTTTTTTGTAACAGGCCGAGAAATGACGTTAATCGTCTCTCTCTGTGAAGTCAGACGAACTTTCGCAGGAAGGAAATAATCCATAGTGGAATTCGTGAAATTCCAAAGTAAAAACTTGCCGTCGTCGATGGTCCCTGGGTATCTGCTTTGCGCCATTAGCCAGTTATTGAAGGGTTCGATTTATCGATGCCGATACGGAGAATCCGCAAACTACCACATAATTTGATACATCCTGACTCGGGGGCCGACTGAAAGCAGTATAATCCTGGGCTACGCCTCGACAATCTATAGCTCACAGCCAGTTGGCTCGCTACCAGATTACAGTCAATTGTAAACTGTGTACGGCCAGGATTTGAGGAGTCTTAAGTCGAGACAGAAACTGTCCCATTACGACAGCGATCCGACGATTTTTTTTTTTATTAATGTTTTCAGGCGTGACTCAGTCCTCGTCAGCCAGGGGACACTTCGCAAACAGTCGATCTGAGAATGATATTTCTGAGGTTGTGGTGTTGAGTCTTCCCGTATACGAGTAATATGGAGCTCACTAAACTCGGCTTCACTAACACGTTTAACCGCTTCTCTTCTTCCCTTATTCATATGATTTCGCTCATTCCAGTGAAAAGACGCCAGCCACATCGATATTGCCCAGCTCGTATATGAGTAATGGCAGACTCACGACAGTCTTCTCCCACCGGCTTTACATCGGAAAATTATTTCCTTTGTGTTCAAATGGAATATCGTACATGGGAATCGATTGCAAAATGCCAATTTGGAACTGATTTTCCGGACTGTCAGAAACGGAAAGGCGCCCGACTTACGGAGATGCGGTTTAGTGTAATTTAGCACAATACAGGCGTGACGCAGGCGGGGAAATTGTTCTAATCGTCTGGCGGAGTCGGTCATGCCTTCGGGACGACCAACAGCTCGGAATACTGTAATCTGACACTCTGGCGCCATACGCTCAACACAGACATTCAAAACGGACCAAGGCAACTTTACAGCCTTCCCGCACTGACCTGAAAATGATTCCTCTCTCAAAAAGGCTTAGAAAAAGTTAGATAACATCAATCGGCAAGCAGTTTAGTCAACGTAATAGAGGAAATTATATCTGTCCATTGAAATTAAATTTTGTTACATTCAAGCAAGAATGATACAGAGAGAAATGGGAGCTCTGTTTAAAGAACGCTTCAGATATTTAACTCTACCACAGGTATCGACAGTGTCAAACGACACATTGCACAGTCCTTCATTCCGTCCTTCACACTGTGACAAAGTGACCGTTACCGGCAGTTGACAGTCACTTCGTACTACAAGGTCTGGCAAGCCAACAGTCGAATGTTACTCTGTCCTGCACGATGCTCGAGCGAACAGTCGACAGTGTTACTCCATGCTTCACGATCTGACAAGCTAACAAAATAGACCGTGTCGCGCTGTACTGCACTGTACTTCAGCTTAGACAAGATAACCGAATCAACTGTGTTACACTCAACTCAATAGTCCGACGAGTTAACAGTCGAAGAACCTAGGCGTCGAAACCGGCGTTGGCCGATCAGCCGTCAACCAAACCCGGTATAACAGCCATCAACCAAACCCGGTCATTAATCGCAGTCACTCTGTACAAACAACTGGGTTACATTCAGTGTGTCACACAGCTCGTTACGATGTGACGAGTTTTCAGTTGACAACGTCACACCATACGGTCTGTGTCACGCTGCACTGCACAGTTGGGCAAGTGACAGTAGATTGTGCCACGTGCTGTGTAGAACCCAGGCTGACAGCAATTAGTGCCATTCGCCATCTTTAACAGTGGACAGCGTCACGCCAAGTTGGCCACAGACTGACCAACTTTAACAGTGTACAACGTCACGCCATGTTGGACAAGCTGGCTGTATATGATGATGTATATATTCACTGGTACTCCGGCTCTTCCAACTCCCGGGAAGGCAGCCCCGGACAAGGATCGATCGCTCGTCCACGGCCCCCAGTCACGGAATCATCAAAAATGCATTAACGTTACGGCAGATCGTGTGCGCTCTACGAAACTTTTAACCATTTCCGTAGATTAAATGTAAGGCGAGTGGCGGTATAGGAGGCCCAAGAGTCGAACGGCCTCTGTTACCATCGTCTCTTCTTTTGCGTGTCAATAAATCGATCGGAGAGGACTGGGAGCGGGGAACAATGGTGGATCGTTTTCTTCTCGCCCCACCTCATAACGGCGATGAATAGCGATTTCCTCCCAGAACGGTTAATATTACACAATGTTTTATCGGCCTGTGTTCCTGGGCCTCGGCCGCGCGCATGTACTGAGTATACCTCCGCCAGTACGGAGACGATAACGGCACACTGAGCACATTCTCCACGGATGGCTAGTTTCCAAAAGGAAAACACAGGCACACCGACGAAAAGACCTATCACGTACACGTGACGAAATGCCGCGTATCTTGCAGAAACAGCTACGATTTTTGCCTGATATTGCCATTAATGACTTACCAATCGAAACCAACTAAAACCAGGTCTTGGTGAGATGAAAAAAAAAAAAAAAAAAAAAAAAAAAACCTCGCCCGGAATTCATTTCCCCATACACGCACGCTTCGAAGAGCAGTCAAGCGGAACTTTCCCTGATACGGACGGCTGTCGAATGTGGAATTTGTAACGCTTTATGACTTGATGTTTTTTCGGTGTCATATCGCATGTAAATTCTGTATTACCCACATAAATAACCAACAGACTGAACACTGCACGCTTGTTTTCAACGAGACGAAGGGAAATTTAAAGTCCGCCGGCACGACTGAGTACGAGAAGCTAAAGAAAGCTGAGGTCCGTGAAAGTTACAAAAGGCCCTCAGCAGTGGAGTGAAGATCTTCGTGCGGACAGAGAGAGGATTTGCCGCATGTGCGTGTACATTTTAATGAAATAGTTTGCGTGTAGCCTGTGCAAATGATGCTATCAAAAGCATTCGTGACGGTATTAGGTGGCAGCGAGTCCCCTCTTCTGCAATTATTCCCAATTCCAACTGTCTGCCTACGGCGCTAGCCTGCATTCTCGGCAAAGCGAGCCATACAGCCGGCGGTAATAGCAAAGCCGCCGTAGTTAATCTACAATCGATAGCAAAGAGCCGCCCGGCTCTATGATATCGTACTATGTTTATGTTATCGGTGAGCTTATTTGCCGGTTAGCTCGTCTCAACTCGGCGTGCCCTCAGCGGCTCGGCTAACGCGAGCCACGCATGCTACAGCCTTCAACGCGCTCCCGAAACATCGACAGATCTTGAAAACGTGAGAAACTCGCACAAACTATCGCCGCATACACACACACGCTTCCGCAAATACCTTAGTCGATTGATTCGCCCAGCTAAATACAATGGGCTTACGCTCTCCCAACTCTACTCTAATAAAAGGATTCCAATTAAAACGGGTGAAATTATCGGCCGTCCATATAGCCTGAATAGCGACTGATACGGGGTCGATATGAAATGAGCTAAACGGCCCTTTGGAATAGCCGATGCGGAAGACGATCGGACGGCGACACGTTGAAAGCAATAAACTTGAAACTGCTCTTAACCCCAAATTTATCTCGGATACAGTTTACTTTTCTGACAAGTTACGCAATCTTTTTTTAAGCTCATACTGACAGGATTTATATTAGGCAATAAAGTTGCTCTGAAATTTGTGCTGGCGTGCGAACAGACGAATTGTGGTGGGCTGTCAACGAGAAAACGCACGAAAACGCGCTATTGTTGCCACCAGACGAGAATTTATGTTCACAGCTGACGTCATGCTGTCCGGGTGTGTATTTTTAGATAACATTACAGTGGTGAGTTGTCGGGAATGCTGGCACTGATGACCCATTTACGCACATCCAAGGCACTAATAGTAAATAGTATGCAGAAATATTAATGGAACACAATAATTAGAATTTTATGGTAAGTGGACAGGCCAATAAAGAGAGACAGCCATGCACCATGCCTACGTAACAGCTCACAAATTAGGATTAAGTATTTTCGTAAGTGTTGAGACAGACTTACCACAGGCGAAGTCAGACGACAGCCATCGCAGTCACACACCGTGGAATGTACCGACAGAACCCCTTTCGTTAGTAACAGTTTCATGCTTTTTCCTTGGTGACGAATTGAACGTTTCCAGTCTTTGGCAGTTTCCCGTCCACTCACATACTGAAACTCATTGGGAGTGAGCCACGATCCCTGAAACTGAACACAAGGACCTTTGCTGCCCTGACAAAGTTTTGACAAGTACATCATGGCTTTGTTAGAACCACATTCCACTTCTAAGATCACTTCTCCATCCTTGTAGACGGGCTTCAGGTATTCCTCGATACACTCCATGTCACTGTTGGTGGTATACACATGCCGGATGGTTCCGTTCCTGCCACCTTTACCCCCAGGTCGACCGCTGCTAGACCCGCTGTCCTCGCCTTCGGATTCCGTCGACGAGAGCACGGCCTCAACAGCTAATCTTTTCTTTTTACCCAGAGTCGCCAATCCGGACTTCTTACTTTTACCCATGTCCGTAAAGTCTGGGTGCGATCAAGTCGCCTGCTACAGTCCGTGTGTAAAGAATAAGCCGCGTGGCCGGAGTTGGCCGCACAAGCGAAGATCTGCTAACGTCCGTTCCCCGTGACGGCAGTCCCGTAACTGATCAACTGCGCCAATACCGTATTCACACCATCAAAGCCGCTTATCTGGCGCGCCGTTCTCCAGTGTGGCGATACGCCCTCCGCCGCCAGCACGCAACCCTCTCAGTTCATCTCTGCCTCTACCGGCCGTCGACGACGCACGACACTCAAGTTTCCCTGAGTATAAATTAACCTCGGCCCAGTGGCAACGCGTGAAGCGGACAAAATGCAGCGCCAGTGCCGACGAAAAAAATTGAGAGGAACGATCGCACTGTTCATTCGCTTCACTTCCTGTCTACAAGCCGTCCTCGCGCGACACGAAGGATAATCAATACTAATAATTCTGATGTAGTCCGTCTTATCAGTCACGTCCAGTTGATTTTGTCGGATTTATGCACGCACAGCGGCGGAAGTTGTAATTCCAGTCTGCTAAAGTTCAATACACACACACATAGATAAGGGTAAAACTGTTATGTTAGCCACGTGACGTGAACTGAAAGTTAGGAAACCCGAGCTGCTGGTAATCAGCGTGCGGATATAGATACACACATATCCGCCCCGACCCAATACACGTAAGCACTCTAGCCGTGTCAACTGCATACACCAGGCGTGGAAATAGTCAAACAGACTTCTAGACTTACGGCCTGGTCCACTCCTCGATTTAGCTGTTCGCCGCGGGGACCTATATATATGAATATCTGAGGCGTTATGGCTGAGAACAATTCCTCCGTGACTGCCTAACTCATTATTCCGCACGGCTAATCGAACACTTTTCACTGCGCCGTAAGATCCGCGGATAACCCAGGCAGAGAGGTTAGCTAACGAGTCGTTTTAGTTTTCAACTCCGACGTGGTCTTTGTCAAAACGCTGAGAGCTTTCCGGTCTGCTTGCCGATCAATTTTCGGAAAGAAAACAAGAGAAAAGCGAAAAGGGTGGCGGGAGATGGTACAAGTGTAGGCCTGGAAACCGACGGTACGGGTCAAGTCTCGGGCTAAGCCCCTCTCTATGACGACGACACCGGGCCTAAATCGTGCCGCCTTTTCCCGCACGCACACTCTCAGCCAACACTCCGTAACTTCTTATCAGGGCGAGAAAATTGTATGCTTTTAGGTTATTAGACAAAGTTCCAGCACGAAAGCCCTATACAAATCACCTCTCTCCGGTTTTCTGTCTACTCGAGTTTAGATTTACCCGCCGCCCGTGCGTGATCTGCCGGACTTATTTGAGATAAAGAGAATGCACGAATGTGGGCGAGGGGGAGAAGCTAGTGGGGGGGAGAGGGAGGAGAGGGTGCAAACCGCCAGTCGTAATGGGTCTGAGGGCGACTTTTTCGCGGTTCGGAGAAGAACACCGTTTTAAAATATGTGTTTATAACACGTCTGCAAGGCGAGATATGAAAAAACTATGTAATAGCTCCACCGGTAAATGTTAAATTTTGCACGCCTTTGCTCTGAAATAGAAATATGTTTTAATGGACTGAAATCAGAAAGTGGCCTATATATAAGGTCGTTACATGTAACGAAGTCACCTCTTGAGCGCATTAACAGCTCACCGGAGATAACTGCAATTATAGTCCAGGCTGGTGAATGCCATATGCTACCGAATGGGCACAGCGTTGAAGAAGCGTACGCTCAGCAGGATGGCACAAGCACAGTTGGAAATTTGGCATCAGTCATTTGTCCCCATTTTATTAAATTAAAACACCCCTCCAGCCAAAGGCACCGGCTGTTGTCAAATACTTCGTACATATACCTAATAACAAATAAAACGCAGGTATTATGTTACACCCTGAATAGCTTTCTTGCAGTATATACCGTTGATATACATGCAGTTAATGTTACAAACTGACAATGACCTCCAAATTGGCAATGGCTTACAAATTGACATTGACTGAATTATTATTGTGCAGTTAATAAATCGTGGTAAAATATAAACAAAACGAAGACTTTCCATGCAATTTTTCTGACAGGTTACGCGGTACTTCAGCAAACGCCATGGTGTTAGGGTCGTGTAGTGTAAACAAGTCAGGATGCACACTTGGCTGCTCACAAAAAGCTTTGTACATTTAGCTTACGATAGTGGACGCTGACAAATCGTAACTTCAAGGATGTGACTCATATCGTATATGAACAAATCATGCACATACAAGCCTGTATATAAATTGTTGACAGAGATCATTGTGATTGCTTTGCTCGTATTTATGAACTTTTCAACAACATGCAGTTTGAGTTAGTGTTCATCAATTGTTCCACATCTGTTCTTACCGAATTGCTTATTTTGCCCTACACTCAACAAAATTGAGGCGGCTTAATGTGACGCACAGCGAAATCCGCGTGCGTAAACAGATGTCGTAAATTCCGTGAATCTCGTGATAACCTCTATCAGGCAGATTTCCTCAAACACACGCCTATGCAGGTGGTCCTCGGGGATTTCCTTGGTGCTTTTCATGTACGATTGCCGTACATTATGCATGTCTAATGTATTTCAAGCAACATAACCAGGAACATACCACTGCTTTTGTTCAGTCTGGGCGTGTATAAATACTGGGGAAAATATTGAAACCTGTGCAAGTTTCTTATGTCAAAACGCAGATTAGATATCTCGTATTGGCTTCGTCCGGTCTAAATATCAACCTCAGAATGTGTTCGACGCCCTAATTTACGGCAGATTGTTACACTATATTCAACCTTGTTATCAATATTTCATTCCTGGCAACCTTGATAGTGAGGCATCGGCTTTATAGAACAGAATCGAAATTTAATAGCCATTAACGTGAAATGTTTTTTTTTATGTATATAGCAATATACGAACCCAAGAGGTTTCTATATTTCTTCATGTGCATAAGTGTGACTTAGATACTTCTCCGCCACTGAATATGCAAACAAATATCGAACTAGACGTTGGCGCCTTGTCTTATTATAGCTTGTTCGGATGAGTGATTCGTTTTAAACTCACGAGATATCTATTTGTTACGAGATAAACCTAGCCAACCACAGCCAAGCACTTGCTTTTCGCTTCACGGTCGAGTTGCCTTTTACATTACTCCACGAAACACCTGTTTCACACTCTCCCCGGATACTGTAAACGCGCTGATGCAGTTGGGGCCGTGGAATCAAGTATACGTATCTGATTAGATCAGATCTTCATTGGTGTCTTTCGCCATACTGTAAGAACAATGTGTCACAGCTGTAGGACAGGAGGCTGGCTGAACACTCCGGTGTACTCATGGAAGGCTAACAAGGTGACCGATGTCAAGAAAACAATATAGAAATCATTTAATAACTCAAACACTACAACAGGGAAAATAGCTAGGCACCAGTATACAGGAATAATATAGGCTGAGTGAAGCGCGTACACTCACTGCATCTTAAGATAACCTATATGCATAGCGAAATCTCCAAATTGTACAGCAATTGTTCAAAATAATATACCTATGATGCATGGTTAGCAAACAGCTATCTTTATCGTAATGACATACAACTATAATGCAGAGGCACTGTAGTTACAGTATATGAGTTGATACATTTATTGTAGGTAAACAATATATTCATCTCTGTTCTGTATAAGCTTTGTCAAGCAAGTTTTTGTAGCCCAAATTATAGTATTTATATTTAGGTGGTCTGGGAGACAGTTTTTAACTTTTTGCGAGAAGCACCGCTCTTTAATATTGAAGTATACATTCTCTTGCTTTAGAGCATAGCATAGCATGCACTATTCCTCCCACCATTATACTGGTCGCCATTGTATAAGTGAAATATTCTTGAGTACGGCGAAAAACACCAATCAAATACATAAATAGTATACTACACCATACAGGAATGTGGATCATACAGTCCTTGAACATCGCAAACAGCAGGTTTGAGAAGTATAATTATCTCTTTTGACTTATGCGAGTGCCACTGAAGAACCACCGACCTTTTGGCAAGTTGCTAACGAACTAAGTTCCCACATGTGACGTACAGATAAGCACACCATACTTGTGGAAGACACGTGGACTTCAACGAAGGTCAGACTGCGCAAACGGCCCAATGAGCGTTATACACCGCCTGTTGTCACCCATACGGTGTGTGCGGGAGAGCAGCGGAGCCGACGAAGAGCAGACGTGTACACTACACGTGTCATTTCCGAAGTCAAAGGAAAAAGTGAACTGCTTTTCTTTAAGAAAAATGCAAATGCTTCTAATGTATTATATTCCAGGAATTCGTATGGGTATTTTATTCAGAGCCCTGAGAATCTGTTTACTTTCTTTGTTTTAGTTGGCGATCTGCATTGCACATGCTTTGAACATTTTGTCAAGTGCGTGATGTAGCTGTTACATCACTCAAAGATGTCGCTGACAAAATCAAATGTCAGTCCAGCACAAGCTATGGGGTGAAAAAACTAAATGCAAACAGCCATCTTGCTGGTTTAACTATTTTAAAGACCTAATGAGAAGCTGATGCTTTTCAAAAAATAAAACATGTCTGCCTTGTTATTTAGTTTCTGCAGACACTACGTGAATTACCGTTATACAAAAAGATTCATGCACACAACGCGCGATATACAATGAGCTTGAAAGCTGACAAAGCGACGCCACAGAACCTGCAGCAAGAAGAAATATATATACTATAGAGGAACCAAAATGGTTGATAGCCTGTCGTATATTGTTTACTCCTCAAAACACAATTTTGCTATTTCAATGGTACAAATAATTCATATATATAGATATATAGTCAATGTGAAAATGCCGACTATATTATATGGATGTATATTAACGATAACAAAAAATGCATATATTTGATATCCCAAAGGCTCATAATATACATGTTTCAATAAATCGAAACGCCTAACCCAGTTGTCAGTTATAACCAAGACAAATACTGCACAGGTTTTGACACGTAAGATTGTGGACTTTCAAGCTCTTATTGTTCGTTGGGTATTTGTGACAAAAACTGTCGACGGCATTCGTGGTTGGTCCTTTTGAAGATCACTATACCGTGCAAATCTATATGTCATAAGTACATGGATAAGTTTGCCAGTAACTTGCATGCCAAGAGGTCAGAGCTCTGCCCGTGCACAACTCATTTGTTTCCTATTTCCCTAAAGCATTCTGCTAAGTAAACGCTTCTTTAGTAGGTGACGCTAAAACAATGAAATAAATAAATCAATAAATCAATCAATCAATCAATAAATAGACACGTGATAGCCACGAAAAGATCGAAGCCAAGCGCAGTAACAGGGATAATTAGTGCAATTACGGTATGCGAATAGATACGATACACATCTATACCACTCCTTATACCATGCCTGTGTGAATCACTGATGCGAATCCGGATACCGTTCACTGAAGATGGGACTAACATTTGCACTGAGCATTTATCCTTTCTAATCTGTGCATGCATGGTAATTTTGTGGCAATAAGTCTTATTTTGCAAAATTTCATGATGCGTTTTCTCGTTTTCTTTCGTATTTGTCATATCCAAGCCCAGTCGATGCATGAGATTTAACTAAAATTTATCTCACTTTTGGACGACTGTGATGCGATTGTTCCAATCATGTCAGTAATTCTGTATGGTCAGCGTCATTTAACCCATGTATTAAGTTAGTCTGCTTTTATAAATAGGCTGTCGTCGTTGTCCATGTCCCACATATACCTTCTTGAATCACAAGAGAAGAAGTCAATTTATAATTCAGTTTGTCCTTGAAGTTAAATTTAGACCCTATATGAATTGCACGGTTCAATACAAGTTATTACAGAACTATATAATTATACTTTTAACTAAAGAAGGTGGACCCCAAAATGAATATGTATATAACTTTAATACCGTAATGGCATTTCTTTCCATCATCTATTCTGTGATTATATTCACCAAGGAAAAAAAATATGCCCACCAACAATACAGGCACTTAACTCCAACGAACATACCCGTGAAAACACAAATTAACTGAAAAACATTGCCTCTTGGCACGAATTCAGCAGTTTTTTTTTAATACCCGACAATGTTGAGTGCTGCATATAGCATTAACAAATATAGACCTATATGTAAAAGTTATGCTCACATAAAAAAACATCACCAGGTTGACCAAAACAAATAACCCAGTCTCTATAAAATGTCACGTGTGAAATCCCGTTATGCTAACGATCATTCTAAATGCTGAATATGGAGAGATTACTAAAAACATACCATATATTCATTCGTGTTTTTTTTCGATAACAGAAAAAAACAGGTTTCTTTGAGGAGCATGCAGTAATAATTATTTATCAAGATGTGACATAAAGTAAAGTGTCATGTGCAATTAAACACGCTGCATAGTAGATATTTGACGGAACCATGCAGATTCATTCATATCCTTCTCTTAAAGATTCCACATAAATATTTAAACCAATGTCTGATCAGGAAGAAAATGGATCACGGTCGCCGTTGAGTTTCCTTTGTACATTTGGTGAACACAGAAGCTGACTGATTCCGTAACTGAAAACGATTGTTTTATGCAGGGTATATCGGTACAAATGTTAGAAAGTGTTTTAAATGAGTCGTGCGTGGATGTGTGGAACACTTTGAGCGGCTGTGGAACACCGCGCACATGTGACATAAGTCGATAAAGCTCAGGTAATCTGTATTGAATAGCATACAAAGCGATTGTTCCGTATTGTTAGGAATACAGCACCGCATCCCCTCTCCCCTCTGAACAATAAAGGTGTGCGGCAGATCGTACTCGTAGTGTGAAGTAGCATCAGTGACTTATGCTACACTTTTGGCCCACGCGAAACTGTTCCGTAAACGACAAAGCCGTAGTGTCCTTTTGTTTGAAAACTCAACGTTTTAAGCGAGTGTATAAACATAAAGGTTTACAAGAATCCATTCCTTTTGTAAATAAATTACGGAAATATATAGAAGGGACCTTTCCTCCACTGTAATACAACATATTTATTTACTGATTAATTGATTGGTTTTTCACACTGTGCATCCTGAAGAATTATTCGCTTACATGACGGCGGTCAGGTTTATGGCGGGAGGAAACCAGAGCGCACACTTCGCTATCCAGGTATACTCCCAGCATATTCTACAGCCGCGCTCGAAACAGTGAGAGATGGATTCGAACTGGCAGCTTCACCCGCTCACGATCGGGAATGGTACATATATCCGCAGCAACCCCATGCTTTACCCATATGAGCAAGCAAAGCCCCCGAGTATTTACAGAATTGGATATCCTAATCAATGGCAATTAAAAACTCAACTACATGATGGCCTGCATGCACTTTGTAACACAAGATTCCGTCACGATGTCCCAGAATGTCCACGATGGGTGACATCCTCCTGACGTAAGAGTGATATTTCATACAACAATCATCGTACCCCATTAAAGGTATAACAAGTGTAGGTGACATACATCAATGAGTCATGTTCTAGTTTAAAATCGATGCAGTTAAAGTGTATATGAAAATTATCAGCGGTAAGATTTCCATGCTTTATCTAGTTTCATGCATGATGCTTAGTATACTTTGAATCGTAAAATGTTAATGAAATAATCGGAAGAAGAACCTCATTCACTGAACTATATAGTGCTAATATTACCAAGCGCCACTCAACGAAGGTTTCATTATCTCGGATAGTCAGCACCATAAGACCATGAAAAGGTCTTCAAACATCATGCTTCTCTTTGTATTTGATTTATTTATTTATTGCATTTATCGGTGTTTTACTAGAATATTTCACTTATACGACGGCGGCCAAATTATGGTGGGAAGAAATCGGGCATGTAGCTGACATACCTTCCCACGTACGGCAGGAGAGAAAGTCAGCATGAGCTGGACTTGAACTCACAGCGACCGCATTGGTGGGAGGCTTCTGGGTCATTACGCAGTTCGGCCCTCGGCCACGGTGGCTAAGCTTTTCTTTGTATGAATCGGCCCTATGTTTTATATATTTTATATGCTTTCTTAGCTCTGTGCTGGTTTGTGTTATTTGTCGTCTTTGGAAAGTGATCTTGAGATTACTGACCCGGTACGCCCATCTTGGTTGAGAGCTGTTATTTAAACAGCTTTGTCCTTGGCACCTAGCTAGATTATAAGAATATAACATACTTTTTACTCTTAATAATTTGTAGTTTATGGACGAGAGAAACTCCATTGAAAACTATGCACTGTTTCTTGCAAAGCACTAGACACATTGTTCACTATAACGCTGTACTTTTACGATTCTGTCAAGTATTGTCCACTCTATCACATTGGGCCCAGGACCAGGTGTGTATTATTCTCCGCTTGCAATTTGGGGATTTCACAATATTAAATTTCAAACGGTACACTAATATGAATGGTTATCATAAGTTTGTTTGAAACGTGCGAAACGACACAAGAGATCATGAAACAAACAGTTTTTAGTATAGAGTTGAAAAATGATTACGGCGATAATGTTTAAAACTTGTGTAGGTCTAATAGGTTGTAATATTTACGGTAAAAGAGAATGGCGTTAGGGTAAGTGGGCTGGAAAGAGATGACCTGAAAGAATCGTGTTCAAACTACCTATTATATCGTGAGTGACGCTAAGCCTCGACCTTTGTTAGAAGTTTGCGTCCTGGCTCTTACACCGCCAGCCGTTTATGTCTTTTAGAAGCTAATGGTGCAGAGAAAATCGAATCTGAAGTCGATATTGTATGTTAAGTTAGGCATAGCTCAGCTAGGGCTAGTTCACGCTTCAAGTAAAATCGTAGGAACTGCCAGGGTAAAAAATGTCTAGCAGATTTGGCCATTTCTCCGTCGCGACATTTGTAAATTCCAGAGATGCCAGGATTTGCCGGGTTCTGCCTTCCCGTCGGACAGCCTGAAGATATGCGGCGTGGAGAAAGCTGGCTGGTCTAGTTAATAAAGCTCAGACGTGCTGCTGGCGAACAAAGAACCCAGGGTTGGTCTCTCCATAGACGCCCAACTCTCCCCGTGTGCCCTCTCACCACTTATTGTCTTCACCCCAGAGGGCCTGTGTGGTCGCTTACCCAGACCTGCCATCTAAAACAGGAAACGCATGTTACAGATGCCTGTGGAAATCGTCGAAGTAATTCTCACAGATAGACTATAAGAAGGCAGATCCCGCACGTATTTAGCTCATCTGTCTTGGTGCTGCCTTCAGACAAGATAGAGTGTTTAATACGTGGCTCGGATGCTGCAAACAGCCACATATAGATCGCCTTCGAATTGACTTATGGCGCCTTTTTTTACGCACTTTTCATCCAGTGCGGGCTTTAATAACACATCTTTGTTTTCCCCTCGATATGAAGCACCATTTGACGAAATTGGAGAGTTGTTTTAAGGCGTACAATTTAGACAAGTAACGTCCCCAGACGTCGGCTATACCAGAACGGTGACGCGTTAAGTGGCTCTCCATATGTGAGCTGTTACAGTACCCAAGAAAGCAGACGTGATTGTAATGACATAACGGATTGGTAAATCGTAACATGTTATGTGTGTACATGAATATATTCATGGTATTGGTAAAATAACCAAGTGAATATGAAAGTGTCCAAAGTCAAAATGACTAATACTCACTCTAGGGATAGAATTAGCATCATAATCTCTTAATTAGTGGATGTTTAATCCTAGCGTTGGATCCTCAGCACAGTTTAAGCTTAATTTTTGCGTAACGCGCGCTCGTGTTGTAAAATTCCACCACAATCAGGAAGAACTGATCTCAGATTATGATAATCTTCATAACTTTCTTGAGCACTTGTCGGTCAAAAATAAGATGAGCAATTCAAACTGTCATCAATGAAACAATTTTTCAAGGGGAAACATCTATAAACTGTTTTACTGCAGCCTGTAAATGCACATGTTCTTAAACAGAATGCATACCGATATACGTAACGTCGGCCATTATATGGGCATTACGTACCAATAATAAGACCACTTCAGGGATAAAGTTACTGTTTAGATCCTCAAATAATTCAGTTGTTGACAAAAAACAACAACAGTGAATAACAAACTACAGAAAAGTAGTTAGACGATGGCTCTCAATACCGTTGAGAAGACATCATCAAAGTTCGGAGCGTACCGCGTGAGTTCTGCTTCCAGATTGTAGACCCTGTAATATCCACGAGGAATACAAGACATGGATCTATCTCGGTGGCGCCATAAACACGGCGATCTTGGAATAGAATCTAAGCCAGAAAATAAATAACCAGCAGTTCACCGAATGCACTTATGTGTAAAGAAAAAGCGTCCAGCAGCTTTATTGGTACAAAACATTGAACGAAATCCTATAGGGCTCTATATATGAATTTTTTAATAAAATGCTCTTCTAACAAATTTTACATACATTGAAGTCCGTATATGTCAGTATATATGCAGTTGCAATGGATATATATTTACATAACTGTATAAGCTTCGTGTTTTAGCTTTGTAGCAAAGATGGAAGAATAATACATGCATTGCGCTCTGTGAGCGACGAGAAGATGTGATCACATATGTTAGTTTTGTCCGAGTCGTATATCACCGAAGATGTACAGCTTCTCGTGATCCATTTTGACCCATTTGTGAAGCCATTTATTATCAGTCACACGTAACCTTTGAAATGCGGCCTCTTTTCAGTTTACCTCTATTGGGATTTTATTTTAACTGTTCATTCTGAATGTTCAGAAAGTAGCAGCTTACACGCTCCGCATCACCTTGGTGTAGGCAGCAATGGGTCAAAAATAACGCAATGATGTGAACTGCAACTATTAGACGTTACTGGAGTAGAATTACTCCAAATTCTATGTTGTCATCACATTTCTTAAACAATCACATCATAACGACGGCCTCTTTTCAATTTACCTTCAGTCTCATTCTAAATGTTCAAAAAGTAACAGCTTACACCCTCCCCAGCGCAGTGGTATAGGCAGAATTGAGTGAAAAATACCAACGAGGCGACTGAATCAGTTTGTCTCCGTCAAACGTCAAACCATCAATCTGTGTATGAAAATTTATTTGTCATTACCAGACATTTTAATCAGCTAATTACAAAAGTAAATCACAGAATGAGGTCGGTATCACGCTTCAGAACACTTTTGGCAGACGTCATGCAATATTACACGAAACACTGCACCTTGAAATTCATCAAGGATATGTAGGCTGTACAAGTTAGGAGTAAAACAATGTGGATTATGGTGTTGTGTATTATTACATCAGTTACGATGTTGACGATTTTCTGATTGCAGGCGTGACAGTGTGTGCGATTTTTCTGATTTCTCGAATGATAGCACGATTGTTGCGAATGTCAGCGCTATACTGTATGAAAGTCTGATTGTTATGGTTTCCTTTATGACTTTGTGTTTGCGATTGGTATGATTGGCTATAGGTGACAGGGTTTATGCCATCGGTAAAGCTACCTGTATGATAGCTTGTCTAATTCTTATGATTATTCGGACAAAATGTGTTTGTGCGATTGTTATATTATAACTTGGATGATGGTGATTATGCAGCTGTCATGATTTACGGCGTGATAGTGTGGGTGTGCGATTGCTTTGCTTGGCGGAGCTATACAGTACATTCGTGTGGTTGTTATGATTGCCGGTGAAGGGTCTATGATATAGTGTGCGCGATTGGTATGATTGCATGTTTAGGGTTGGTGAGTCTGAGGGTTATGATTGCCTGTTCGATTTTGTGCACGCACAATTGTTATGATTGCTAACATGTATTTGGAGTTGGTGATAGTGTGCGTGACTTTATTGATTGCCCTGGTGATACACTCTAAATGTGCGATTGGTAAGATTGCTGGAGCAAGTGACAGAGTGCACAATGTTGTTAACTTTGCCCGGGTGACAGTATGTGCGATTGTGTATTCGCGACCGTGTGATTGTGTTGGCGATAGTTGTCAAGGTTAGCGTGACTAAATGCGTGACTTCCATGTCATCACGTGTGTACTGATCCACATATAGGGACTCCTGCGACCATGTATAATTTAGCTGGTTAGGGTGACATTTAACTGGTTGAGGCGATCATGCATATATAATCGTGGATAATTCGAACACTGTACTGTTACGAAACCTTACATGATCGCTATCTGGGAAATCAAACAACCTTCCGTGTCTACGAAAATGTTCACCCACATTTCTATTATGCTATTTATTTTAAGCTAAAATATCGTTGGTTCCGCTACACTAGTTTCTGCTGTACAAGTCCACGGTTGGCTGATTGGTAAGATTGTGAGAAACTTCGGGATATATCGCCCAGTCACGCAATCTCCATATTTAATATCATCTCCAGGGGCCGATGGGACAGCGTCGTCCTCCATCCTGAATTTGCCTAAAAGCAGTGTTTTTTCGCTGGTCGTATTTCCGATCGCTGTGCACTGAATAATCCAGGACACGTCTCGTACAGCTGCCACATGCAAGCGTGTTAAGGAAGTCCTCTCTCAATCTGTCTTCGCAAGAACATCCTAATTCCCGTTATTACGTATATGCACTCATTGATTGCCAAATCCGGTTCTTTGCTTGTGAACAAAAGGTTATTTTTGTCCTGACTGTGCAAAAGTCCACATTATAAATTTTGTAGTCACACTAAAATATTTATCAAAGTTTATAATAGAATTTCCACTCCGACCGGTTTCCTCCACCAGTTAAATTAGCCCCTCCATTGCGTAAAAATGTTTTAGTATGGCTTTATAAACAACAATCAAATGGATCGTCTTATATTTTTGCTTGAGTGGATGTTTGAGTGTGAAAACAACAGGTAACCCACTTGCCGCAAAACAGCTCGTGAAAATACATCGCCGAGAAAACATACATTTAGGAAGACCCTTCAGGCCAGTTTGATATGTGGTACTTCTAATTCATTAATCAATATAGAAATTGAACTCATGTCTATTCCTTTCGTAATTTACTGGTATTTTCATGGATATAGAAAATGATAGAGTAGCACTCCCAAAACAATGTCGCACACAAAACAAATACACACCGATGCAAGTCAGCGCTGTTCATTCTCGGGTTGATCCGTGATTATATTTTCATGTACATCTTTTGTCGTGTGGAAATGGCCGATTACTCAAGCCGCTTACATCACAAGCAAAGCACGTTATTATAGAAAATATTATGTGCATGTGATACGATCATTGTATTACTCAAGTTGAAAGTCGAAATAACAGAATATTTTTAATTAAAAGAGCTTGTCTGACTTAATTGTGTATTCCGTTCAATGTAGGTGAGTCTCAGGTCAATTTGTTACAAGCTTATTGCATGCTATTTAAAGGGGCATGGTGGCCCAAATATTAGGTATTTTAGCGTTATTACAGTATGACATGAGTATTAGGTATTTTTCCCAAGAAGTGAAAGTCACAAGCTTTTCGTTAATCCCACGTCCGTCATTGTACGTTAAGTGAATGTTTAAAAATAACACTGAAAACTGAAAAGTCAGCCAAAATACTTAAATTGACAATTTATTGGAACTGGAGCATGTACACAGCGCTCCATAAACTTCATATGTAAAGAAAAGTGACTGATGACACGCGTAAGAGAAGGACTTACGGCTCGCTCGTAACAGGATCGGCCAAAAAATGCGTAAAAGACAGTTCAGCAGGTTAACAAGCAAGTCTAGAGTTGTAATTGGTGGCCACTTGTCGCAATACTACACTGCTTGATAGGTGGGTGCAATAGTTTTTGTTAATGTGGCGGTGTTATATCGATGAACATGGCCCGTCTTCTTTGTGTTTAATTCGAAGAACGACAGAACTTGTCCGGACTCGCAAAAGCTACATACTCAATGAATATTTTTTATATCAACGTGAGTGATTTCGTTTACGAATGAACTTCAAAACGTCCATAAAACATTGGAATCAGAATTTGTTGAAAAATCCAAATTTTTAAACCATATATCTCACTTCCGCATCTGAAAAGGGACATTAGCTATATCTGGGCAATAAACTGAATAAATAAACCTCTGTGTTAATGGGGAAGGAAAGCCTATACAAACGTGGTACACTAAACATATATATGCTTATGGAATATGTAGTGTATAACACATGTATGTTTTATGCTGTCTTCCAACGGATGATAGTAGCCTTCGATCTGCTCGTTAACCGATATATATATATATAGTAGAGGAGGATATATAGTCCCGAGTCTGAATCGTTTCCTCTTTGTCGTAATTTGTCCATGTCACGGATCAGTCTAAACTGAAGGCTTTCCAAACAGGATCCATTTTCATTTCAGCGGCCATCGACCGCTTCCAAAATAATGCATCCGAAATAATTACATGTCAAAAAGAAGACACCTGAATAGTGAAGCATCACATTTAATTATGATTGTGTATCTGAAGAGTGACAAAACTCGTGTATTCTTATGTGTATGAATAGTGACAAAACTCATGTATTCTTGTGGGTCTAAATAGTGACAAAACTCATGTATTCTAGTGTATATGAATAGTGACGAAACTCATGTATTGTGGTGTGTCAAAATAATGACAAAACTCTTGTATTGTTGAGTGTCGAATAGTGACAAAACTCATATATTCTTGTGTGTCTGAATAGTTACAAAACTCATGTATTCTTGTGTGCCTGAATAGTGACCAAACCGATGTGTTCTTGTGTGTCTAAATAATGACATAACCCTTGTATTGTTGAGTGTCAGAATAATGACAAAACTCATTTGTTCTTGTGTATCTGAATGATGACAAAAATCATGCATTACCGAGAAGTGCCTCTGTGACCGAGGGATTATTGTGCTAACGTATCACAATGATTCGGAAGCTTCTCGCCAATGAAGTGGAAGCGAGTTCAAGCCCAGCTCATGCTGGCCTTCTCCCAAGCCGTACTTGGAAAAGTTTACCAGACACCAATCGTATCCCACTTCGCCTTCGCGTTTACGTCGAGTATGGTTCAGTCTAGACTTGTGTATATTGAATGGTCGTCTTCCACTCAAAATGGGCTCCGCCTTATTTTCAAATTTAAATAAATATTTTTATTAGGAATGTGAAAAAATGGCCAAATCACACCAGCTGTATTAATTTTTTGACAAATAATTTCTGACGTAATGTCATTATTATTCAAGATGGCTTCCCCTATTGAGCCTTCGTTCGAAGATGCCTTGTTGTAGGCCTACTCCACACGTTCTCTATGAGTGACAAATACAGATCTCAGAGAAAAGCAGATCGAAGCATTATCCAATGCATGTCAAGGTAGAAACACGAAGACTGACATGTCAAAGTGAAAAGTGAGAAAAGTGGAATATTTTAGCTGTAACCGTGTTTTTTTTACCGTCTCATGACTTTTCATATCTCTACATACGGAAACTAGGCTAGGTTTCCTACATACAGAAATCGTGCATATGACGTTTCAAAATGGCGACACTATACATCATCAGTCAAAGTGTTGACGTAGGAGTAGATTAACCTCTAAGTTTAGGTTCTTTAGCCACCTCGTGATGGCCGTGGGTTTCCCCGGGGTCTGCCCGATTGCCCCTCACCATAATGCTGGCCACCGTGGTGAAAATGAAACGTTCTCGAATCGGCGTTAAACTCCGGCCAAATAAATCAAATATTTGTATTTCTTAATGTATAAAGCTTTGTGGATTGGGCAAGAATGAAAGCTTGTGACTTCACTGTGTGTCTGGACACGTACAGGAATCAAGGAAGAACATGTTTAGCGGACTTCGTCTGAACATGTGGATAACACCCGGGATTTAGTTGAATACGGTCGGGTCAAGTATAACTCGATACTGACGAAGGCACGACGATGCAGCAAGGTTAGAGTATTCTTTATAACGCGATCACATGTCTGTTTCAGTACGGACAAAACACACGAAGGTGCAATAATGTAGGAGCAAATGTAAAATTTTGTGTTTAGTTTCGACTTAACTAACCCATGCGTGTAATGCAATTTGAGTAATCAGTACCTGTGGGTCAATTTATTACAACAAAAGAACAAATGGTCGGGATTGAGTTAAAGCGTGCAATTCAGATGCATGGATATAGTCCTATAACTGTCTATATACGGATGCAGCTATTGAAACTATAATATGGTTAATGCAAACAAAACTTCCGTCTATATTTTGGGGAATCTTTGTATGAGGGGTTAACAGAATGGTATACGATTGTGTGTGGTGTGTAGAGATAAGGCAAGCTTAATGGAAGTATACGGTGACAACAGACAGCTTCTCCGTTACATCTGTTCATATATCCACAAAAGGGAAATGTATTTCCTCGTTGAAATATTACACGTACAAAACAAAACCAGTTAGAAATGAAGCCGGGCGTTTTATACAAACCTTCTTTTTCTGCATGGGGACTGAAACAAACTGTAGAGTTTAAGGTTACACGAATAAAAGGACTAAGCACCCGCCCCCTCCCCCGTCCCTAAAAAAGTGCAAAGGCAAATGGCATAATTATTATTATGATATTACTGACACGTTGATCTCGAAGAAGCGAATGTGATCTGTATTTATTTATTTGAATTGATTGGTGTTTTCCACCGTACTCAAGAGTATTTCACTTATACGACGGCGGCCAGCATTATGGTGGGAGGAAACAAGGCAAAGCCAGGGGGGAACCTATAGGTTGCTGGCAGACCTTCCCATGTACGACCGGAGAGGAAGCCACTATGGGCTGGACTCCGACTCACAGCGACCACATTGGTGGGAGACTTCTGGGTCATTACGCTCTAACCGACTGAGCAATGTGACTGTAAACGCAGCACTGTAGCAGGCAGGAAGAAAACACGGACAGTGCCATTAAAGGTGAACTATCCCAGTTCTATTTCTTACTTTACTTCACTAAATGGTATATCTGTTACATAAAAAAAAAAGATGCAAACTAGACAATACATCTAGGAAACAATTTTACTAGAAGAAACAAAAATATATTTATCACCAAAAGCACCGAAGAAATTTTACATCGCTTGTCTGCTCTCGTATGGCGCTGGTGTGCCAAATATTCGTGACGTATTTGTAGCATTTCCGGTATTACTTCTGTTCCGTGTTTAAGATACCTCTAATGTATTATAATGTAGCAACTGTTCCTGCTAAAGGATTTTCAGTTCCAGTCATTTCTGCAGGATGCATACATGCTCAAACACCTTCCCGGGCAAACAGAGCTCTACAAACAGAGTAAAGCGATGGTCGATATTAGGTCTTAAATCAACAAATAATTACTGTGCCGGGGGAAACTTGCAAAGTATGGAGTTGTCTGTTCGCGTACAGTCCAGATTGCTCTTACAAATAATAAAATCTGTTTGAATAAATTAAAACTCGTACACATTTGTGTTATGGACAATAACGGCTAAGGTCACCCATTTCACTTATAGAACATATTATACAGGACACGCAGACCGTTTTACGTCAATTCCGTTGTGAACTGCAAACAGACAAAGCACTTCGATTACTCTGATTAGGCAAAAAGGTCTTTCAGATCACATTAGCCCTTAAAATGGAGGTTACTACAATGAGCTGCTTGCCGAAAATTGTATATTTCATATCTAGTTATTCTGAATTTCCGAAACTTTGGTTTTCTGATGGAATAGGTTATCAGATTCTTCGATTTTTTCGATCACTACATGCATGTATTTGATATCGACACATTAGTCGATATCTTTTAAGATGTAGCTTGACACACGATGTTGATTATTTAACAGAGTTAGGAACAGATTTACATATTCATGTGCCGTTATTTACGGTGGATATTTTGTGCAATATAACTCATTCCTCGTGACCAGTATTTCATTTTATGAGGTGAAGCCAACAAATCTTGCTTTTCACTTTGCCGTTGAATATAGGTATCTGCAACAAATGTGAATTACAAATTACAACCTTAAACCTTATACTGCAGAGTATTCTTGTTAAATTCGCTGCCTATAAGCTTACATAAACTTACTTTAACAAAGAATAATAAGCAAAAGGGATGTGATGTAGTAAATTATTTACTGTTGTTTGCACTCAGCTTTAATGACATGCTGATTGGGTTTAGAGCACAACCATCCCATTCTATGCGCAGATCGCTGAATCACACATTGCATGGAAGAGTCAGTTTATTCTGTGTTCGGCTTAGCTCTTCGCAATAAATAATTTATGTACGTAAATATTTAATTCGAGTTTTATCTGACATTCACTCATCGGAACGTTCTCGTCCTAAAAATTAGACACCAAAAAATTTGTGCTCCAACTTATACACATCGGAAACAGTTAAAATTTTACAGCTGTTGGCCTCTGATTCTTTCTTGTTTACCTACGACAAAAGCAAGGCAAGGTTCTTACAAGGTGCATGCCTTCACATCACACGTCCACCTCCTCTGTGGGTGTTGTACAGGACCAGGAGGTGATAACCGTACACCATATGCCTTCACATCACACATCCACCTCTGTCGTGGCTGTTGCACAGGACCAGCGACTGATAACTGTAAACCCGTATGCCTTCACAACACACGTCCATCTCTGTCGTGGCTGTTGTAGGGGTCAACACGTGATAACCGTACACCCGTATGCCTTTACATCACAGATCCATCTCTGTCGTGGCTGTTATATATGGTCCGTAACTGATAACTTCACACCCGTATGCCTTCACAACACACACGTCTATCTCTGTCGTGACTGTCCTGTATTTCTTCACAGCACACGTCTATCTGTGTCGTGACAGTTGTATAAGATCACCAAGCGATAGCTGTACACCAGCATACATTCACATCACCCGTCTGTCTCTGTCGTGGCTGTTGTACAGGTTCAGTGACTAATAACTGTACACCCGCATGCCTTCACAGCACTTTGTCGGCAGCAAGTTTCGGATCCATTTTTGTTACGGATGCCGTTGCAATTAACGTAAGTCACTAAGCACAAAAACAGTGCTGTTTCCAAACTCAGAGGTATTTATACAACGTTTATACATATAAAGCTGTAAGGGTACCATTATACCAAACTGATAAAGAAATGGTTTGTTCAACTCTCAGACAGCGATAGGCCTCACACAAGATCAAACAAAGAAACACGAAGACGCCAGACTAAGTTCAATACATATATTTGAACAAAACAGACAATTAGTACAACTAACAACAATTATAAAACAACACAGATAATTACAAAAATATAAAGTTTCTTACTGGTGACACCGTCCATATTCGGATGGAATATTCCGGCTTCCCAAGGCAAGTCAGTCCACGTAAAAATAGAATTCACAATCCTTGGGATTTCTCAAATCGAAGGATGACAGTCCTCTAAGTGATAAACAGGAAAGGGCACAGTACAGTACTATGATATATATCCAACTCCCCGGCAGGGTGCAACTTTCCTGGGTAGGCGTGTTGACAATAGCGTTCGTGACGCCGAGCTGACGATGTATGGTTCACTTCTCGGAAATATATGCTAATAAGTCATTTTCAGGGTAAAGTGAGATGAAATGTAAGTAATCGCACAAAGAGACAATGAGCGATACAAGCTCCAAAAGAACGTCAAACCAAATACCAAGTGGCGTCACACGAGCTCACAAAGTGCTACGTACAGAAAAATGACAAATGAGTACAAAATGACGTATGTCGAATGGCATGAAAGCCGATATCTCCAAATTCCACAAAATCCTTCCAAGTGAACAAGAGTAAATATGATTGCTCTAACGTGAGCTTGAATAAAAAAAAAATGCGAGCTTAACAACTTCGTCGCTCATATTTATAGACTAACCTAAAGAAAATTCTGGATGGTTTGATCGTAAACATGTTTACAAAATGGGTATCTCTCTCCAGAATGTGCGCTCTATGTACAATGACACGAAAGTCATAAACACAGACGCCTCGAGAACACACGACTGAATTACGGTGCAGGCTACAGCGTACACAGAGAAAAAAATGTAGCTCAGACACAGACCCGGTTAGTGTGAAGAGAAATAAAAAAATACAATCCAATATCTTAAGGACGGGGCTCGTAACACAAGCCCCGTGACATTACTTAGATGGGTGTAATGTGAAAAAAAAGATTGGGTATCTATTTCGGACAGCTGCGAGAATGTCCCAGCTTAGATGAGAATGCAGTCAATCAAGAAGCTAAACCGAGGGGAAAGGATGACCATTAAAAACCACAGCAATTGTGCATTTTTGACGAAAACAACAGAATTTTGTGAAATGAAGTAACCGGCCATACTGAGGTTTTCATTGGTTTGCTGCTGTTGAACAGTCGATCACCACACAGTATGGTGCCTGTAGAAACAGTTCATGCATAAAACTGGATACACTGTACATGACTGAGTAAAATTAGACCCTGCCCTCTATCTGATACCTTATGGATATCCTAGGGAATGCATGTAAGTCAATCTAAACGAATGTTTTCGTATTTAGATTGGATAGAATGTTCTGCTCAGTGACGATATTTGTCAGTTTATTATTGATTGTTATTTTTTTGTGTAACTGAGTTCAAAATATCTTTATCCGAGTGTTTTGGATGAAAATATTTTGTATGCTAAAAGGAGCAAAAATGATTTCGACACACGGTACCGAAAATTTATCCTTTTATATGTGATTAGGGTAGCGCAGCTTAGATAAATATTTGATTAACGACATCATATAAAAGAATGGGATGGGGCCTCCGAGGCCCAGTTGGTTAGCGCGCTAGCCCAGCGTAATGGCCCAAAAGCCTCCCACCAATGCAGTCGCTGTGAGTTTAAGTCCAGCTCATGCTGGCTTCCTCTCCGGCCGTGCGTGGAAAGGTCTGCCAGCAAACTGCAGATAGTCGTGAGTTTCCCCCGGGCTCTACCCGGTTTCCTCCCACTATAATGCTGGCCGTCGTCGTATAAGTGAAATATTTTAGAGTACGGCGTAAATCACCAATCAAATAAATAAATATAAGAATGATACACAATATGGATACTGATTTTATTCATCGCCTATAAAACCTTCATTGTAGCTTTTCGTCATCATACAAAACTGTTGAATGCATAAATCCGCCCTATGTTTTTGGACTTTATATCCTTTGATAGTTTTTTGATGGGTTGTGTGATTTGTCGTTTTTGAAAAGTGGTCTTGCGATTAATGACCTGCGGAGAATAAGTAAGTCACTATATCAGTGTTTACATGTCGCCAGTGCTCAGATTGATGGATGTTGTAAAACGGATAGAGTTAAATGAAATCCTCCGCATCTTTCCAGATACCTTGCAATCCGTCTGACGTGACGTGGAATCGTTGTAACCCTCTGACGTATGGTTATACTTGAATAACTGTCTGGCGTAAGGTGGTGCCTGAGGAAAATTGCCTGGCTTAAGGTGGTACCTGAGGAAAACTGTCCGACGTGAGGTGGTGCTTGAGGATAACTGTTTGACGTGAGGCGGTGTCTGAGGAAAACTGTCAGGCGTAAGGTGGTGCTTGAGGATAACTGTCTGGCATGAGATGGTGTCTGAGGAAAACTGTCAGACGTAATGCCTGAGAAAATTTGGCGTATAATGTGATGCCTGAGGACAACCGCCTGATGTAACGTGATGCCTGGCGAAAATCGTCTGACGTAATTTGTTGCCTGAGGAAACCCGTGGTACTTGAATAATCCTCGAACATAATGTGACTTACCTGCGACTTCTAATGAGTAAAAATCTTTGGACAGCTGTGTGCCACAGAATATTTATTAGCTTTTACGTTTATAATATATTTAGACTAATGTAAGGTGGCACATGAGTAACCATCTGACGTAAAATGGTGTCTGAGTAACCATCTGACGTAAGGTGTTAGCTGGGTAACCGAATGTGACGAGCCTTAGCAAGAGACCAAGGCAAGGTACGTCAGTAAATCTTCTGACAAAAGATGTGTACAGAGTGTCGTGACAGCCGTGACCATGCAGAATTGATTAATGGTGACTGCATTAATTCTTCATGCGAAACTTTGTCTGGGTACGCTGTTATTTTCAGTCTATACGAACACTTTTATTAAACGGAAAACCCATAACGCTTCCTTCGTTACTGTACATTGACATATCGGGATCGGGGTTTGATCAGTTATTTGGTACAACTGTTGGATTAATTGACCTATTTTCAGTGATTACAATTAAGTGGAAGTTTTCTTTTGTGTGCGGTTTTGGGTAACTATATGAACATATAGTATATATATATATATATACCTTTCCACCTCTCACTCGAACAATATTTGTCGTATTCAGCCTTTATTGTGCAATATCCTATTTATTATTTATACCCTAACACTATCATGATTTTGAGTACTTTAAACAGTTTTCGGCATTTTTTTCAGCCGTAGGCTGTCACAGACGTGCCTAGAGTGTGACGCCGTGCACATGACGTGTCTTCTTGCGTGTCGTGAGAATGTAGCAGTTGACTAAACTTGCATTATGGCGTCATTTCTCTGAGATCAGATTGGAACTTTTATAAAATGAAATGTTTTGACGTCATGACGTCTGGGTGTGAAATATCAAATGTGATATTTCACTGCAGTGAAAATAACACTTTTCTCAGTGAAGGATTTCACTGATGTATAAATAATAAATATAAACATCTTACCAAGGAATTGGGGCATTCCTTAACAAGAGCAACACGTTCAAAACAATACGTTCAAAACTTTTGTCGGAATACAAAGGTGTAGAAAGTTGGGAGAGCCCCTCCTCCTCCCATTTGTTTATTACTATATCATTTCTGCACATCAGAAAAACCCCACTTTTAAAGGCCTCTATATATACATCTACGTAGTTCATGCATTAATAAACAACCAAGCCATGTTTGTCCAGTGAAACCAGATGAAATTTCTTAACAATTTAGAACTTTCTTTAATCACATAGAGACAAGAAAAAAGATATGCCGGCAAATACACTTCATCTAATACGAAGCGACGAAACATTTATGAGCACCCAGAACCAATTTTATTTCTGTGATATGGCAAATAAAGTTGCACGCAGACACGTCATTAGATTTTTACGGAAAAGAAACTTGTTGCGAGATGAGTGGAGAGTGAACAAATTATTGCAGATACATTTCTTGTGTTTTAGCCGTGACAAGGAGAGTGCATCGGAAATGAGGTTAGTCAATGGCAGGAGGAATGCACCACAAAAAAGGTCCTCAGTGGTGGCGAGAGGTCATACATGAGGCCCACAAACTCGTCAGTTCCAAGCTGTGTAAAAGCACACCATTTTTACGCTGTTATGTAGCAGAGCTTGTGAAATACGTCTTTACTTTATACATAGGAGAACAGCTATAAAAAAACAATGGCGTATTGCGGACAACAACAACAACAAAAAAATGTTGAACATGGACTGATTTGTTTTAGGCAGATTATGTCCCCCGCTGTGGAGAAAGCCTTAAGGACATGTTAACATATCCTTCCATCCAGAATCCAAATCTCCGGAGAATTTATCTTGCATTCCGTGGAAAATACCTATGAAATAAAATAATTAGATAAAGAATTAAGCTATACAAATATGTAAGCACTGGTCCTAATACATGTCGTATTGATTAAACTCCGTTGGTTTTGCTGTGGTATTTTCTAAATCGCCTGTAAATCACAGGATCAGTATTCAGTTATCTACTGTATTATGTACATGGCGCTCTGGACTCTCGCGATGGTTAAGCCATACAGCTGTCTGAGTATCTGTCGATGACTGGTAGTACGTGAATGTCGGCCAGAACGGAAGGAGATCGCAGGCTCTTCCTGTGTGTTACACGTATACTTCTCTTGTATAAAATTAAACTCACCTCACACACAGAAAAAAACATAAGACCGATACCATGTATATATAACGAATGGTATTCGCTCCTTCGCCAGCTTTTACATCCCTTTTAACGGAGGCGCTCAGTGAAACCTATTTCAAATAGCACATAAAGGCATTGCGAGATTTTTTGGGGAAAAAGTGTCATTTAATCATTTATAACTAAACTGAGCTGGTTGCAGTAACCTACCTATCACCTAAAAATTTGTAGAACCCATGTAGTTCTGTGCGAAAGTCATTAACCCCATTGTCAGATGTAGCTTATATGTCCAGTGACTGTGTATAATAGGGCTATATACCTCTGTATGCCTATATATGTATTTCCTCATTTTCAGTGCCGTTTTAGAGCACAGCTTCCTTCTAATTAACCCGTCATATAGGTCTACATCCCAGAGCTATAATTTGTTATATAATCTACGCTTAAAATGCCAAAACCATTTCCCGTACGAAAGCTCTATTTGCGGGTGGAAAGGGAAGCCCGCCTCAACCAATCAACGAATTAGCTGATCACACAAATATATATGCCACAAATGGAATAGCTATCCGTCTGAACCGTGGGACATGTATACATCACGTTGTATGATATTTAGTCAGACATTGCCTGACCAGATCATTGTTAC
Source organism: Acanthopleura granulata (assembly GCA_016165875.1). Lineage (NCBI taxonomy): Eukaryota > Metazoa > Mollusca > Polyplacophora > Chitonida > Chitonidae > Acanthopleura > Acanthopleura granulata. The sequence goes on from JABBOT010000002.1 coordinate 28,247,248, forward strand.
AAAAGCAACTAACTGACGGATTTGTACAGTTACATAAAGCAGGAATACGACCTTTACAAGGCTGATTACTTCCCATTGCTCCACTCGCTAACATGACTGACCTATTCGAAACGTCCGTCCAATGACTAAGCGTTGTTTGACCCAATCACATTCCATTAATTCTATGATCGACAGAAAAGCCTTGACACTGAGGGTGTCAACGGTCCCTACTTAGGATTTTAGATCAGCAATTCCGTAACGGCATGACTGTCAGATTGATGATACGACAGGACGAAGAGATGGACTGATGGTATGAAGCGATGATACGATGGCATGTAACGATGGCACGATGGTGCGAAGATATGCATGACACAACATAAAGCCATGTTACAATGATGCGAAAGCGATGGCCATCATGTAATCGTTTCATGCCCTATAGTCCCATCGCTTCGCATCGTCGTCGGGCGATGCTAAGATGAAAAGATGCTGACGAGGGTGAACTTATAACCGGCTTCGATATTCAGTCTAGAGATATTATAGGTTAATTGTGCAACATCAGCTTTGATCAGTCTGACTTAACTGTAGCACCTTACATATACTATACTATGCATGTTGCCCTGAAGACAGCTCGCAAGCAGAGGGAGGGTTCACTCTCTAAAACCGTCAGTGGTGCGTGCATTTTCTATGTTTCATTTACATCTAAGCGATACTCTCTGTGACTGAATGCTATATATGAGACGATGTTATGTGCGGAGACATCTGTGGAAACAAAGTTCTCTGTGTTCATGCACCTCACCCAGGACGTAGCTTCTACGAAATTCACCATGTTTGGCGTACACAAAGCGTGTACAACATTGGAGGTCACACTCGAATATAACAAAAATGGCTGCTGTCAGCCTGCATGGCTTTTTGTCCCGTGCCTCCGAATGTTTGACCATATACTCGTATCCCTTCTGTACATTAGAAGACAACGATGCTTATAAATATATCTGTAGAAACAATGACCGTCAAAGATGGTGACAACATTTCAAACAAGCCTGACACGGTAGGTATATAAATGCAAGGTCGTTGGATTTGACATGTAGGAGCTACCATTACGTTATAGAACGCTGTCGCTGACGGTCGCATGAAATCTCTGATCCGCGAGGACCCCTTTTTCAACCAGCAGTAAATAAGATGCACTTTTTGAACAGTGCACAGGTGAAATATTTTAATAATTATTTCCATAAAATTTGAGGAAAACTGATTTGTAGTTTCGGCCATTTGGGCGATTCAGCTAGTGCAAAATGGCTTTGTGTAAATTTAAAAATTTAATGCGAAAATTATGTCAATAAATCCAGTGCTAAAACGAAAAGACCATAACAGACCAAATGTGTATATGTATCGATAATGAATCCCATTGATAGTGAAAAAAGACGTAATTTTTCATTTTGTAATGTGGGATAACCGCGGTATCGCAGTTCAAAGTAAGCAAAAACGCGCATGCCCACAGGCTCTCAATTTTAAACATTTAAGGGCGAGGTATTTCTACCACCCGAGATGGCATCTGTTTCCACCGTGACGTCACCTGTTCCTAATTCTCCAATTTGGCATATAGAAAGAGTGTTAAATGAGCTGTTTTCTTTTTACGATACAATTCTAATATACTTTAAAACCATTTTCAACGAGAATGTGTTAGTGGAATACGTCTGGAAGTATTCCCAAAGGTCTGAACCAGGAGGCGGGGTAAGTACTCCACATTAAAAGTCGATTTACAGAGTTACCAAGCACGGCATAAAACTATGCCTACTCCCGTTAGGACCCCTCCTCTGAAATAACTTTGATTATACTTTTTGTTGCCCCAATACGATTTTTGTCCCTGGTAATCCAACTAGTCAATTAAGGTAAAATATTTGTCAACACCGGACTGGAATACTAGTACCAGGCCGTAAGTTTCATAATATACTTAGAGCTGTCCTTATCAGTTTTAGTGGTAGTACTTAATGGGCGTGTAATTTTCTTTCCTATTGTTACAACTTCCGTTATGTTTGTCTTTATAGTAGTATACATTAATGCCTAAACTATCTATGCACTCCTGAATATAGAGTTTGTTTATAGCATAACCTACCAAATCAAACAATGACGATGAAGGTTTTGACGGGTCAACTAGTACAAGAAAGACGTTTATTAAATACCATAACCACAATTACTTCCTCACGACTGACTCGGTTCTAAAAACCATTTCAGACACAATGTTCCAAGGCTTTTGCTGAGAAGAAATCTAAGTCACTATTTTTTTTTTTTTGGTTTTTTTTTTTTTGGTTTTGTTTTTTTTTTTTGGATTTTTTTCTCTTACATTTTTTTTTCTTTTATTTTATTTTTTATTTTGGGGGGAAGAGTAGAACTGCATCCCACGCAGCCTTTTAACTACACGCCTTTTTACCAACTGATCTGTAGAGAAACTCAACAAAGACTGCGAGGCGTGGTTCGGCTGTAAGGTTCGGATTTCTGGTGCGTTCTGCTCATCTTCCGAGCTCCTATACCCAACAAGCTATTAATTTGCATATCTTTCTCTTCGCTGACAGACAGTGCAAAGCTGACGGACTGATGTTCTGGGGCTACAACCGATAACGTCTGTAACGATGATCATTGGTGACGGGTATAGAGCTTACGTAAACCAGTGGGCTGTTTGATGATTTACTGTCAGCCCTAAAAAATATTTTATGTCATAAAGTGATCAAAATATCCTTAGACCCGCCACGCTGTCTGAGAAGTCAGTGGGGTGATCTAAATAAACTAGTCATGTGATCACCGCTGTGTTTCGCTGGATTCTGTGGTGCTTGTGTACAGCTTCCATGTATTTAGGCGGGAGGTGAACAGTGACAGCTTGTCCGTACCCCCATAGTCGTACACTGCCGGGCCAGCGGGAGAGGCGGCGGCAACAATATCCGCTATCTACCGGTTAATCATTTGGGGTCAGTCGGCGATAAGAGAGCGCGTGTCTCTGCTATTAGTGCTGGGCCAATGTATAGAGCTCTGCAGTCTACACCTTAGGTGAGCCACGACCGGCCAATGTGTGAGGATTACGGTCAACACAAGATCACGTGGGCCTAGCTAGGTGTGACTGGGCGATTAATTGACGTAACTTCCTATCCACGATCCCCGTATATTTAATGGCCACATGAAGCTGAGAATGTGTATGGCGATTTATACACATCGGCTTCCTTATGACGCTTCCGGCGCTCTCAATATAGGGGAAGCCCTATTGAAATTCCGCTTAGACTACGTCCTGATGTTAACGACATTAGACCAAAAACGTATTACGTAATAAATGGCTGAATAAAATTGACGAAAGTCGCGGATACTTAACTATTGTGGATATACAGGGTGATTTCCAATCCGACATTATAGAGTATTGACTGGGATAAGAGGTTTAACTCGAGGCTGTGATGTGTCGTCAATAATTTGGTGGGGTGTTCCCTGTACGACCGAGTCCAATCAATGACCAGCATTATGTTTCTCATTTAATTATCCAGCTTCAGCCTTAGGGCGCTCGAAAGACGTAGAAAAAACCCATCTTTACGAACATGTGCTCTCGCTGGGCAAAAGGGGGATTTAGAAAAGAAGTGATCTAGGAAACGAATTGGCCTAAGCTATAAAATTCTATATATAGCGGCTAAGATCAAGGTACACATCGAGAAGAAAACGAGTACTTGATACGATAAGGTTGTGTGTTGGCCGCCATGCTGCGTGCCGTTAAGGCGTCACGTGGCCGTGCATTGGTGCTCGTCGATAGGGTAATCAAACAGCGGCGAACAGCCCGAGAGCAGCAGGCGATCCGTTACGGAATATCGGCCCGCTGTGCACGCCGATTATATCAAATTGTACCACGATCCTTACGGCCCAACGCCATACCTCGTTAATTATTTAATCACTGAGGTCGAAGAAATCGTAGTGCATTGGCCACATGTTTACCGCTTAAGAGGGTTCTACTTCGTGCTCTAGAATAGCCCCTTCAGGAAAGTCAAAACGAGTTCTGGAAAAAAGAAAGCAAGCAATGTAGAGAAATTGAGCCGGATCGCAGCTAGATCTTATGCTGTTGTTTATTTTGTTATCCGCAAACTATTGGTAAGCACAATATATCAGATACTTGAACCTCTGTAACGCTGGTAGGTTGAGAAACGTCACGTGTCGGCTGAGCCAGCTCGCTGACACGGACTGCCTGTTAGTGCTTCCGTGTTACTAGCTCACAGGCAAGATTCACTTGCCACAGCCTAAACAACCATTCGACCGTGCCAGCTCTTTGTCTACTGTATGGCAAGTTTATTGTCTCGTGGTTTCATTACTTGGTCTCATGAAAAAAATCCCCAACATGTTCCGATAAATATGTAAAAAGGATTTCATGTGTAAAGAGGTAATTGATGTTATTAAAACCATTTCGTCATGCAGAAGAGAACTAATAAATTGCAGTTGCTTTCACTGTTAATGAACAGTGTGAGAAAATTTCCGCCTCTCGCGAAATCTCGAGAAGAACCATTAAATACAACACCTCTTTTCGTCTAACACAAAACGTTGCGTTATGTGTTGTTCTCCAGGGTAGGATACTTAGAAAGAATAGGAAAACACCAAATTGTTCTCGGTTTTATCTAAAAGACGTTCTGGTGGATTTTTACCGGTGTAGGATTTTTCATTTTAACCCACAAGTAAGAGAGCCGCCGACGCATCTCGTGTGTTCAACACGTGTCTAGGTCTAACGCAAACAACCATGCACAAGTGAGAATTACACAGATACAGATATGTTTTTCTTAAGGTCTCGTTTCAAGAAACGTGTCAAGTTCTTCTCAATGTTATGGTTATTTTAATGAAAACATCCAAAGTATTTTTTGACCAGAGTATGTACATGTGGAAGGCTACACTATGTAACAGTCACTCTTTCATTACCATGACTGAAATTGTTAGATTACAATATGCAGCCCTTGACATTTATCAAGTCAAAAGAAATAAATCCTGACTGTTGTCCAAGAATGAATTGGTCAGTGTGTAAACTGTGATGCTATAGGGAATCGGCAGAAAATGCCTTAACAAGTGTGTAAACCGTCACGCAGTATAGCACATTACTGGATCGATACGTTTGTAACCTGTGCTGATCAAATGACATCCAGTAGGTTATGACTGAATCGGTATAAGTATGTAAATTGTAGCAGTCGATATTCAACCGGACATTACTACATCGGTAGGGTGCAACCTGCATTACTTGAGACCGTACACGTCACTGCTGAATCAGGAAGTGTTTAATGTGTAGCATGTGGCACTTCATACGTGATGACTAAATCAGAAAGTATGTGAATACAGCACTCGACACATAGTAGACTATGCAGTAATCGGTCTAAGAGTAAAAAGCATAGGAATATAATCGAGTCATGAATAAATCGAGCACTGTGCGAGCGGTGACACCTGGAACTCAGTGAGCTATTAGGGAATCGGTCACTCTGTAAACTGTGACACTTGGCACTCCGTAAGCCATTGTACAGAATCGGTCATTATGTACACTGTAACACTTGACACTCAGTGAGCCATTACTGAATGGGTCTCTGTAATCTGTGACACTTGACAATCACTGAGCCATTGCTGAATCGGTCACTGTGTAAGCTATGTCACTTGCCACTGAGTGAACCATTACTGAATAAACTGTGACACTTGACAACCACTGGGCCATTACTTAACCGGTCAATACGTAAACTGTGACACTCGACACTCGATGAGTCATTATTGAATCAGTCACCGTGTAAACCTGGACATTTTACAATAAGGGAGCCATTACTGAAGCGGTAATGGATAAATGTATATTTATTTTAAATGAGGTTTAACACCAAGTATAAGATACACATCAATCAACCAAGTAAATAACCTATAACACGCAAATAATGGAAACCTCCAATCGAAATTTATTTATTTATTTATTAGGTTGACGTTTTACCTCGTACTCAAGAATATTTCAGTTATACGATGGTGTAATATACAGTATACATGTAAATATACTTAATATGCAGTATATATAATTGAACGATTGAATTAAGACAGGGCTGTTGTGCACACGCGTTTCTGTGATTCGTACTCGACGAGCGACGACATGTAACTGACACTAAACAATGAAGCCACATTTTGAGCCATCTCCACTAAGCTGTCGTATGGCCTTGGTATTTACCGTGACTCATGTTCGCCCGTATCCGGTGTAATTATACCGAAAACTGGACTGTTATATAAAATTTGCGAGAGTCTTCCCCGCGCTGGTCATTAGATTTCGGCGAGGCATGAATAAATAAGAGACAAGATTGATGTCGATTTCTAACTACATAGAGAGCGATAACGTAAATTGATAGGCGTCGCATGCCGAAGGTAATCGTGCAAATCGCTAGGGAGGAAATGAAAAAGTAATAATGTATTCTGAGAATTTCCACGCACTTCCATTATTTGTTCTCCGCTTATTTCGTAGATTTAAGAGCAATCCATTTCGTACAAAAAATGGAGGAGTTTGGAGGACAAGTCGACAGAATTCGGACTTGTTATTAAGACCAGTGCGCGACCCGTTACTCGTGGTGGTGTAGACAACTGCTCGGAACCGTGCGCTAAATCAGTTGTCGCAACGCAGTTATAAATGCATTTAGGTTAGCCTTTTAAAGATGCTTGGTTGGCGACGCCGGACGCCTGAGATTGGCAAATGTAGCGGGGAGAACAGATCAATTTTCTTCAATTTAGTCCTCCATTATCGGCTTAGCCAGAACAGCAACACACCCGTGACCACGTTAAACACAGCCTTCAATTCTTAAAAATGGCCTGAAGATTTTCACGACTGGTCAGCCCGGTGCCGTCCTCAGATTGTGAAAGCCTAATATGACTGTGACCGGAAGAGAGCTTCTCAGTCAGCGATCGGAACAAAAACCAAATCCTCTTGTACAGCCTTGCATGAAACGAATCGTTAAAATTAGCAAATGAGCCGATGGTAAGAAAAAAGCACACGTCATTTTTTCAATATTTGAAGAAAACAGATATCAAATGAAGGTAAAAAAAAAAACACGACCTTACTATCGCTTAGAGAAGAATTTTGCAGAAAACTATCCAGCGGATAAGTATTAATTTTAGTTCGAAAATCATTTGTCCAGAAAAAATGGACGAGGGATTCTTTTTGCATCTTAACAGTTACAATAAACTTAGAATTTCTTTAATTGATTATGTATAGCATTCACCGGCAAGGCCAGAATTTCAACATCGGAAGTCAGTACGACTCAGTACATATGTAGTCATCCCAACTACAACTACTTCAGAAAACTGAAAAAAATGTTTTCTTAGATTTCTCCGTAAATCATGTCGTCATACTGTATCGTCAGCTTGACAATGTCATTTACTGCAAAAGTTATGAATAATTAGACCTTCGAAAAGTTGCGAAAGTGGCCGCCATGCAGCCTTTAATATAAGCAGATGCACCGTAATGCTTATGGCATGGGATGCAGGACGCTGATGCTGAACCCGGAGAAGACACAAACATGAAGCAAACATCCTATGATCCAAAAGACAGCTAAAAACGTGTTCTACATGTATAACTATATACATGTTCATGTATTTACTATTACTTGTTGGGATTACTTTTCCGGGCCATATGCAGAAAAATGATTCTTTCCATAACATGATGTCATTTTTTCTAAAATATGTGTATAATCGAATTAGCTATTTAATTGGCTTAGCAAAGTAATTTTACATGAATAGTTTTCACACACGCTATGTGTAGTGAAAAATGTCTTCACATGAGGGCCATATAGTCCACCTTATACAATACGAATATTTAACTCCAATTTCCTGTACTAAAAACATATAAACAATCAAGAAGAGTTATAAGGAAAGTATATAAAATCGACATTTGCTGCAATTCTTTGCCCTCTAACACAGTACTTTATATCTTTATAGAATTGGTATAGATCTTTTCATGTAAAACGTGAATGTCAAATGGCAAAAGTCTTTTTATTAAATATTTACTGAGGTGACATTTATCTAAGCAATTGTACCAGTGAAGGTAATGAAATAAAATCTTTTTTGTGCAGCATATTTGTATACGTGTGTGTATGTATATTATGTAATCTTACGACGGGGTAAAAAAGCAGCCTGGACAGTAGAGCAATTGTATACATATATATACGCAAATACGTATTAACAAACAGTTGCCATGTATATAACAGTAAAGGGAAAGCCCGGGGGAACTCACAACCATCTGCGAGTTGCTGTAAGAATTCCCACGCACATGTACGACCAGCGAGGAGGCCAGTCTGAGCTGGACCTGAACTCACAATGACCGCACTGGTGAAAGTTTCCCGTGTCATTGTGCTACACGCTAGCTGTACGGCCGCGTAAACCCTCGGATGAACGGTGGAGTGAAAATAACAGGATCATTGAATTTCATCAAGCTTCATTCTAGTAGTTCTTTTTTCTTTATTTATTCAACGAAGCATGCGTGTTCAGACTTTTGTAACAATTATACACAGGAACAAAAGATTTCTGCTTCACTTATCCCATATATTTATAAATATTTATCTTTCAGCTACTAAACATATTAACGTTTACGGAAGACCCGTGTTTACCGGTGAGAATTAGCGAGAACTTGCGAGACTGGCGTGGTCAGCCAGCCAATAGCCATGCGTCAGTTACGAACAAGTATCGCCAAAGTCTTGTACTGTTTTGGTGGCTAACTTGGTGAGATTTGATTACCTCAAATTTGTGGTGGTAAGCTTGTAGGCCCAAAGCTCACTTAAGAAAAAAAAAAAGAAAACTTTGTTTGACTATGGGGCAGAAAGAGGGAAATCTAGAAAAAAAATTAAGCGTCCATTTCATGGGATACGCTGCATATGATCTACGGATTATTTTATGTGGGAAGGTTTCTCCTGAGCAGACAACTTTTTGACTTGTTATCATGGCCTCAGTTGATGTAGCATGTTCCGAGTTGGAACCCTTGACTTCATTGGTAAAGCTCTAGTCTTCTTCTGGCATAAGCTCTAAATATCTCTTGGCCAGAAACGACTCTCAGAAAATACAAATACAAGTGCAATCTGGAGCTCATTTGTATCTTACATAAAGTCTTGCCTGTTGATTCACACGCAATGTACCGTGCATGACAGAATATATACTTAAATTAGGCTAAGACCGATTGCATAATGGCGCTATTTATTTCATGAAACCACTCACATGTTTATAATATATTATTTGATGATCTATATGTGCTTCATGTAATGGTCAGTATCTGACCCTTTTACTATACCACGATGGAAAGTTCAAAAATAATTATCTAATTTTTTTCAACCTACAACAGCGTTTCTCTAGTTTTTGAAAGAAACTGCAAGAAAAAACTCCTGGCACAAGCCCGCGTCTCTCCTGGTAGCAGACAAAGCCCATGGCGCAAGTCCGCATTTTATCAGGTACTAGACAGTTTATGACAAAGCCACACCTTTCCAAGTACCAGAAAAAGTTTGTGACAAATCCGTACCTTCCCAGGTACCTGACAGAATTCATGTCGCCAATCCACACATTGCCGCGCTGCAGATCAAACTCATGACATAATTTCACACCTTTCCATGTAGGAACGAGGTAAAACTCATGGCACAAGTCCCCACCGTATACAGGCATACCAGACAAATCTTAAGTGGATTTCCATTTAAAACGCGACCACATGCATTTGTCTTGCCAGACCATAGGTCCGAATCTAGTCAGTCAAAACGAATCGGCCACATTGTTCGTCGTACAATAATTGTTGAACACGTATTGTACAATTTCTTAAGTCGAAGAAATTAACGAAGTTTCCTGGATTGCAAAGAGCAGGCGATCCACACGATATGAACCTTGAATTCAGTATGTTACAGGACTAAAATGAACCTAACTAACCTAGGTCAGTAAATCAAACAAAGGTATACAGAAATTGTCTAGAATTTCTCCTGTTATAATGTAGATGTATACCCATCAAGATATTCCCTTTGTGACCTGCGTGGGCAATCTTATGGCGCTAAGCTGTCAATGCTGTCTGCAATTCCTAGTTATTATTTTTCTGGTCAAGAGATCTCCGACAATGATACTTCAGTCACATCTTGGATAAAGCAATACAGTATATACAGGACAGCTCAGACTAGACTTTATACATATAGCGCACCTCATGTGTATATTAATAGACTGGCGAAGGGTACGAAAATGCATGTTCTGTTCAATCATAGGGCTAAAATTTACAAGTTGTGTACAAAGCTTAATCTGCTCTGGTGAAATCAACATCATCGGCCCGAAGAAAACTGTAAACTATACAGGTGTGGACAATGCCAATGATTTCCGTAGCACTGTAAGACACTGAACATCATGTAACAGGGACCTCATATTTGCTTATTGCTATGTCGATAGGCCTACTTGAGAGAAATTCGTTTTAAGTATTTCTGTAGTTTCGTGTGCTTGCAGCTTGAAGGTGACCTTTGCGTGATGCTGTTTTCAGATCTTTAATTTTTTACGTGGGCGTGAAAGCCGTCTATCCCAACACGCGTAATCCGTGTTGCTCCCTGCGGCGTTCAAGCGATCGGAAGTGGCCATGTACGCCATATTATTACATCCGGGTTATCTGCGCCGTCTGTCTCCGCGGGGCCGCCAGTCGCAGAGATCGCTATGGAATTGACGAAATAGTCACGTGGGGAACGGAAGGTTTGTTGAGAAATCGCAAAACAGATCGTTGGAGTTAGTGATTCTAAGAACTATCATTAAAACCTTGTAGGCAGCTAAACGGCGCACTCTGGTAGACAAATCGCCCATATTGCGACGTTTTCCCGGGCCTGGTTCGTGCCATCAATCACCGAGAGTCTTGGTTTGAATACGGCCTGCGCCGTAATTGATCAACGCAATTGTCGGGAGCATGTGAGCGTAAGAAAGCGGAGCGGCGGACTCGCCGCAAGTCGTCCGTTGAGAGTAACGATGTTTTCGATCTGATTCCATTAGTCGGCAGTAAAGTTTAGCGGAGAGCTTAACGAATATGGTAAGCAGATAAGTCGCGCCGTCGAGTAACTTGTACCTTCTCGTGATGACGCTGGCGCCGTGAGACTGGGGAAAATCGCTGGGGCTTATTGAGTGAGTTCACGGCCGTCTCGTATGGCTTCCGCACGCGGCGATGAAAACCTTATACTTCTCCTAAGAGAAAAGTTTAACTCCGGCTGGAGTGGTCCATTAATGTGGGAGCTTGCCAGTCACGAATTTCGTTGCCGGTAATCGATCGTATCTAAGCTGGGCACGCTGCCTGCACACAATGCCAGCACGGACCCTACGACGCGTTTATCCCAATATGATGTGATATAGCGCCGTTAAGCGAGCGATCAGTTTAAAAGCCGCAGGGCGTACCTAACAGTCGAGTATCTATTTATCGTGGAATAATAACCTGAAATGGTTTTTCTCTGTGGCACTCGTGGTCTGGCCGTTCTTGGGGACAGCGGTATTACTGGCCCAGCCAGACGATAGGCTATCAGGTTCCATAGTGTCACCTTCTCCGAGGCTTCAGCGACGTCATGTTTGACGCACTCCCCGCTAAGAGCTGCCAGGCAACCCGGAAAAAAAATCGTGTTTGTAGAAAGCAGTAGTCGTAAACTTTTGGCGCCTCAACAATACTCGGTGTTTGCTTGGGTTTTTCTGTCCGTAACACTTTGCGCTTTACACCTTAACAAAAACCCGTGAGTACCTATTTATCGCGGATGATAACCGAAGCTATACTAAGACAGTGGAATGGGACGCTAAATAAACTGGCTGAATTCCTGATGGAAGAAGGAAAAGAAAACCTCGATTTGTTTGGAGTTTTACGTCAACAATTCTTTTAAAATAATGCCTGTATGTGAGAACAGTACTATCGCTGTCTTGGACATTCACCAATCCGTTGTCCCACGAAGGCTGAATCGTAGGCAGGTGAACAACGAATGAGTGAAAACATTGAAAAAAAACAAAGTTCTTTATTTTCTTATTGTAATATAGAAGAGAGTAGTTGAATGGAAGGCACGGAAATTTTGAGATAATTGGTTAAGTTATTAAATATACGTGTATACAATGCTCGGGTTGTAAATAACAAGTGGTAAAAATCTCGCTTTTAGAAGAAATAACAAGTTTTAATGTTTCTAATATACTGACATTTCATTTCAGAAACCGAATAGAGAACGCATCAAAGCAAAAATGCTGTATTTCTATACAGAGTAAAAATGTAGAGCAATATGAAATATTTATTTATTTATTTATGACTCCGTACTCCAGAATAATTCACTTATAAATGAGGGCAGTCACCAATTCGACGGTCAATAACACAGAGCGAAAAGATCGTTAATCTGTATATAAAGCGGAAAATTCGCACATATATATAGACAGGGCAAAAAATCCGTATATCTGTATGAGGAGAAGAATTCGTATATCTATACATATAGAAAACTTCATATAACTATAGAGTATGAAAAATTCGTAAACGCAAACAAAACGTGTTAACGTGGAAATTCATGAAAGTTTCAGTTGTCAGCTCACCACCTTAACCTGTCTGGCACAAAGGTTTTAAAGCAAAGACAACAAAAAATATAACCAAAGTTATATCAGCAGAGGGTTCTATACAGATCAAAACGTGCATAGACATTTGTGAGGTTGGTAACGCTGTAAGTCACCTTTCAATCTTGAATTCTTACGGGTCAGTTTTAGACAGTCGCGTCATCCGTACCCTACATACGCTTTTCAGTATTAGAAGGGAGATACTCCTTTGTCGTGCGAAGTACACGGTTTCCCTTATTCGTAGTTACGTGCATCCGTGTACTTCGCAAGGAGCGGAAGTGATAAATAACATCGGGCTAAATGTGCGAAATGCTGATTTTTGCCGATTTTTAAAGTTTAATGAACTGCAGGTCTTTTAAACTGTCATATTTGAAGGCTAGAAAAATTCCCATTACTTTTCCAGAAAAATTTCTTGTCTAAGAGCATTATTTTTCATTTTTTTGTGACAAAATCTAATTCAAGGCCCATCTCGCCTGTGTTAAATGTCGTTTGTTTTCACCTCGCCTACTGCAGTCAAGGGCAGTGCTGTAAAATCACGAATTATTATAACCAAAGGTCGAGATTTGGCTTCCTTGTAGAGACCTTGGAAAATTACCCCAGACGTATGAATCCATTGCCATTTTGTTGTTTAAAATGAATTTAAAGTATTCAGAATTGTCTTTCAGCTGATTTAACACTACTTCTACAAGGTGAAATGGTGAAATCACAGCGGAAACAGATGCCTTCTCGGGTGGTAGAAATATTTCGCCCCTGAATGCTTGAAGTTGAGAAAGCATAGCGGCCTGTTCTATTTTCACTACATGCATGGGAGTTTTTTGCTTACTGTGAACTGCGATATCATGGTTATCTTACATCAAAAAATAGTGACGTTTTCTAAAGTCTAAACTGGATGCTTTGTTGATACGTATATACATTTGGTTCAGTAATGTCTTTCCTATCAAACTGTGTCCTTGGCTCAACTGAAGTTTAATTATGTCGATTAAAAGTGCTCTGCATGCAGTCAATATGTAAGAGTTGAGGATATTTAATCACTTTCTCCATTGGAAAAATCCCACTGCAAAGGTATGAGTAAAATTTCCGAAGCACTTACAGTATGAAATTAAGTTAAGACATGTATATAACGTGTATATATGGCATATCGATATTGGTGATATACATGTTTAATTGTGAGAGCCAAAAAGACATTATCTCATTTGCAATTACCAGAGTATTCAGGATTACACGTGAGTACAACACGACATTTTTATAATCGCTACAAAATAAAGCAAATATTCCTTAAAAGCGTTCTAATTTCAAATATTACAACCGTATAATTGAACTGACTGATACAACTTTGCCATATACTTACGTACGTTGATCGTGTGGAGGAGAGCTATGTACGTATAGAAGCCAAAGATCTACTATATGTGTACTAGAAACTCATGTATAAGACAACCCAAAGCAACATAAGCAATATCACCTTGCAACTTATAAATTATAGACTATCAAAGGAAAATAGAAAGATCTAACAACTATCTTATCAAATGTAGGGTTTTTCAGAGATATGACGATGTTTAGGATAACGTGTCGCCTGATCGTCCGGGGTTTCATGGTAGCCTGACTATCAGCCCTCGAACAGCCCTGGTTGCTCGTAACACTTGAAAGTCGAGAACACATTTGGAAATCGAGAGTACACTTGGGAAATGTAGTTCCGGAAAAGCCAGAGAACAAATGGTTTGGTAAAAACTAGAGTACACGAGGTCACGGAAGAACCAGAGTAATTGCGGTCCCGGAAAATCTACAGTGCATGTTGTTCCGGAAAAGCCAGAGTACATTTGGTCCTGGAACAGCCAAAGTATATTTGGCCCCGATAAAACCAGAGCACAAATGGTCCCAGAAAAAGTAGAGTACATGTGGTCCCAGAAAAACCAGATTACAAATGGTCCTGGAAAAGCCAGAGCACACGTGGTCCGAGAAAAGCCAGAGTACATTTGATCCCGACAAAACAGAGTACAAATGGTCCTGGAAAGCTAGAGTACATGTCGTCCAGGAAAAGCCAGAGTACATGTCGTCCAGGAAAAAGCAGAGTTCATGTCGTCCAGGAAAAGCAAGAGTACATGGGGTTCAAGAAAAGCCAGAGTATATTTGGAAAAAGCAGAGTACGTGTGGTGGAGGAAAAACCATTGTACATGTGGTCGTTTTTAGAACGGTTTCCTCCCACCAATAATGCAGGCCGACGTGGTATAAGTAAAATGTTCTTGAGTATGTTGTAAATCACCAATCAAATAGCAAAATAAATAAATAAATATATCTTTCTAATTTAACTGCGTTGGTATGTTTCTGCCAAGTACATGATGCACACACCCCAGCTGGAGAGACATCTGATTATTACTGTATTTCGAAACAAAATTGGCCAAAAAAAATCCCTGATATGCTGCTATATTGTTTTCCGACTGAGAAGGGTACCGTTCCTAGATTTCTAATGATATTGTGACTGAGAAGGGTACCGTTCCTAGATTTCTAATGATATTGTGACTGAGAAGGGTACCGTTCCAAGATTTCTAATGATATTGTGACGGAGAAGGGTACCGTTCCTAGATTTCTAATGATATTGTGACGGAGAAGGGTACCGTTCCTAGATTTCTAATGATATTGTAAATTACGTTGATGTTGATCGATTTATATGGCGCCAAAGTTCTGAATAGTTTGTGTACATCCGAGACATATCGATGTTATTCCTTCTGGTAGAGGCGGCCGATGGGGCGTTGACGATCCCCGTCCTTGCAGACACATTCCCTGTGTCATAACTAACGAGGAACCTGATCAGTCGGCACTTAAACAGCAGTACAGACTAATGGCCAATAAAAGGCGGCACGGACAGGGTGTCTGTCATGACGTTATGTCGTACACTATATTTATGACAGAGGTTAAAAACTGATGATAGAGGTATAATGCCTAAGTCTGCTTCATCTCAATTTAGTCATCATTGCTGGAATAAGGTTATAGGCATGTAAAGCTCCAGGACTCACACAGTTTAAAGCGATATCAATTGAGAGTGCCAAAATGTATGCGTGGTTTCAGTCTCCTCATTCCTATTATATGTGATAAAAGAACTGTATTCCCGAAGTTACTGAAAACCAGTAGGCTATATGGAACCCATGCATCACTATATAGCATCTCTGTTGTACTGCTAGGATCTTGGCCACACCCTCTCGCGGCTGTGGTTGTTAATCACTACACCGCATATCCCCGTAATGACGATAACACTATTTAACCAACAGGCGATAGATGTGGTCAGATCGTATAAGTACATCATAAAGGACAAAGAAAAAAGCTTGTCATTTGCACTAGGTAATACAGAATCCTAAAAGTCTCCCACCATAATGCTGGGCGCCACCATATAAGCGAAACATTCTTGAGTAGGGCGTAAAACAACATTCAAAGAAAATAGATAAATAGCCTTGTCGTAAGTGCCGACACTTATCACCCAACAAATGTTCAATGGGATCAGTATAGGATCCTGATACGTAAAGTATGAAAAAAGGATACTCTTTCGTCACTCTCTGTACAGTTTTGTACCAAACATTATATCCATCTATACAGAAAGATAGGAAAATTCAAGATATCCTTTGTTTCATTTCATTTTGGACTCTCTATATCTGAATATTAAGCCACCTTGCAGACAACTATGTCAATTCACTTTGGGCACTCACTATACATTTCGGTTAACTGATTGTTCGCTTTATGTTCACTTCGGATGCTTTCTGTCTCGGCTCACTTCAGATAATCTCTACATCGGTTCACTTTAGATACTCTCGCTATATCAGTTCCCTGTGCATGCTTTGTGTCTCGGGTCATTTTGGATGCTCATGCATATATCCGTCCTCTTCGGATGCTCTCTGTGTCGGTTCACCTTGAATCATCCCTATGTCAGTTCCCACTGCATGCTCTCTATGTGAGCTGACCTTAAGTGCTCTCTACATATGTCAATTCACCTAAAATGCTGTATATATGAAGATATTCCAACCAAATACTTAGTGTTTCGCTTTGACGCTTACATATTTGCATTATCATTATTACCCCACATCAGACAAAACCCTCTGCTTTTGATTAGACAGCAATTGTCACGTGGTAGACATGTATAACTCTATACCCTGCATTAGATGCTATCTGCGCCTGACGACTCAACAGAGGGGAGAACGCCATGACCTAACATTTACAATGTGACTCAACAATGATAACAACGACACAACGTCACAAAAGATTGTTGAATGAACATTGCCAATAACCTCATGACGCCACAGGAAATTACCATTGAAACTTCTTTCGTTTCCCAAGAAACAAATTTTCAGTGTAGTTTTTAGGGTCTTCTGCAGGATAAATTCGTTACCGCTGAGGCTTACGCCTCGCCCAATATGAGGCTTACAGATCCCATATAGTTTCGCATCCTTTCACTCCGTAACCATGTAACTAATAAAATGAATTAATATATCCTATATTTCTCTTGTTTTTAGAGATGCATGAAAAAATTACGCTTTTAAACTAGAATAAAAACTTCTCGACAACACCTCTTTGATTGGCGTGGATAAGAGTTATTCACATTTTGATAATGCGTGCTTCATTATTCATATGTTTATCGATTTACCATCGTCATGAGTTTCCAACTTCAGTGTAAACATTTGATATCAGGATTATGGAAATATTACAATTCCATGAGCAGAAATTATAAACAGC
Organism: Acanthopleura granulata; assembly: GCA_016165875.1. Classification (NCBI taxonomy): domain Eukaryota; kingdom Metazoa; phylum Mollusca; class Polyplacophora; order Chitonida; family Chitonidae; genus Acanthopleura; species Acanthopleura granulata. The sequence continues at coordinate 28,264,492 of JABBOT010000002.1, forward strand.
TGTAATTAAAAGCGTGTGTTTATAACATAGGGCATAAACACGTTTATAACATTTTGAGCACACGTTTGTTTTGTATTATAGATATATTAGTTCGTCCCCGATCTTTGATATATATGGAATGCTGTGCTGTAAGTTGTGCTGTATACGTGGACTCTAGGGAAGGTTCTCTCTGTGAAGGCTGATATGTTTGACCTTATTATAATGATAATTTAATGCCTCTTAACACACCCATATAGAATTCAAACAAGATATGTAGAAACTGATGAGATGATAAATTTAATCTTTTAAACAACAGGCGGTGTCGTTAAATTGTGCATCAGCTCGATGACATAACGATTACCGGCGGAAATTCTGTGCTTGCACCATCATTTTCCAGGAAGCATCGATCTGCAGGGTTTTTTTCTCACACTTCCAGAATTACAGCGGAAAAACACAACACGGAATACTGTAGGGAAAACGGATTAAGCCCGGTTTTAAAACTTGTGTCTGTTTACTAGATGTTTAAAACTTCATGATTACTGCATTGTATACTCAAACAATCGCAAACATATAAAATCATGATAAATAATGCGCGCAGTCAAAGGCGGGCTTTATACACATATATTTCCACCTCTCTCAAATCTCAAAGTATAGAGCAATTAAATGAAATTTATTCCAATAGCATGCAAAGAATAAAATTAGGTTCTCTGATTCATTTGCCGAAGGAACTGCTTATTGAAAATTTACTCATAAGACACATATTATAGCTGCCCGTAACGTACAAGGAATGATTTACGGGGGATAATTACTCTGGCAAAATCTTAATTTCATGCATTTGGTCTACATAAAAAAGTAAACTTTTGAAATATTAAGTTTGCTATATCCGCAGCTGCATGCTCATTTGGAAATTGTTATGGGTTTGATCTAAATATCCCCAGCATAATTGTCAAAGCTTGTCCTTTAGCCGCTATCTCTTCCCTATATTATAACATTATGCGTGTCTCGCACAAAGTTAAATCCCATGTAACACTGGTGAAATATTTTCCTTTTTGTGATCGAGATAAGTGTCGCCATGCCGACGATAAAGTAGTAATGGAGCGGAAGTGTCGAGGGTCTGGTATCGACTAGCGTAAATAGCTGTGGTCTGGCTGTGGGGTTTTGTTCGTCTACTTCATCTCTGCATCACAGGCGCTACTTTTCCAAGAACGTTTCCGTGAAAATGAAAGGTATTCAGATGACAAACTCGAGGTGATAAAAAGATGGCGAAGGATGGTCTTGATGTGACGATGGCGTGGCTCACTCCTCAAGTCAATAAAACTGCCTAGCACTATCATTATAAAGACATAATTTACGAAATCGATTCGGACCCCGTTAATTGTTATTTCTTCGCAGATGGAAAAAGCCCTGCGCTAAGCCCGCCGAGGTTGTCGCACGCAGCTCGGTCGGCAAGGACGCGGCGTTTTTCTGGTCGGTGTTACGCGGAGGTGCGTCACAAGCTGGCGGCCATTCTCCGTACGGTAATCAGGCCTTGGGCTCTTAGCCCACATCCTCCTGTTAATTATGCTCGACTCCGGAAATCAGTGTGCGGAAGCAGGCTTTATCCCGTAAATGCACATTTGTCGTTCTTGGAAGAAAGCGACTGACGGAGGCTCGTAACTAACATACTTGCTGCTAGGAGCAGCTTCCGGTAGACGTCATGGCCACCCGAACTGTAGGCGACGAGACCGTGATAGTCATGGCCAATGACCTGACGGCTCGGGGCCGACAAACAATAGCCAGTGTCATGCTTATGCATACTGAGCAATGAAAACCTGCCAGGACAGTGTGAATTAGCATAGCGAAAATTAGCACCAAACTAGTGATCCTAAATAGCGACGCGCTTTCGTTTTATCACCAGTCCTTTACAGCAACGGAATCCATCAGATAAACATATCCTCTGTCAAAAGCTGTCGTGTCTAGGGTTACGAATGTGTTCTTCTCTGATAACGCCAACACGGGAGCACAGGAACGCCAGCATAAAGCCGGCGGAGTCACAGCGACTGGAACAGTTCTTATGACTCTAGGGCAGTGCGCATGACGGAGAAAATATAATATTCTGTGAATGTGGTTCAGATATAAAATTGCCATAGTGGACTTTTGACACTTTGTTTTCTTTGCCTGTCAGATCGATTTATCTCCTATTTCGCATCGATGTTAAACGTAGAGATGGAATATTTTAAATTGGAGTGATTATTATAAGAATTATTTCAAATATGGTACATTCAACCGCCATAGAGGTATTGTTCCAATCGTTCCAATTGTTCCGCAGTTATAAACTGTATCGCTATCTGCTTTGTTATCGGCAGAATCCCTGAAGAAATCGCCATATAATGACGTTGTCATCGCAGTACAGATGATGAAAAATGATTCGTATGTACGATCCGTTAATTTAATTGAGTACGGCGAGACAGGGATACAGACGATATGCCATCAATATTGTATAAAAGTAAAAGACTTATGTGATCATATGGCAAGTCTGGCGGCCGTCGGCGGGTTAACGCTCGATGTAGCGCGCGTGACGCAATATACGCCCATATCGCCGTCTGTGTGTGTGGGGGGGGGGGGATCTCATTAGATGGAATATCGCTTTACACTCGCCAGGGTCACGACTAGCGTCATATAATCGTTGTATTATCGGACTGTTCACGTGATGAATTACTGGGCCGCGCACTAAAATGTCGTGTTTAGGCTCTACTACGGAAGCTTCTCAACCCCAGGGCATATTTGATGGTGTTCATGCAGTCAAGTGGGGTGTGTTTTGTGTCCATTTATACCCCGCGAAGGCCGGTTGGTGTTCAGCGGAAAATACCAGTATATAGACTCTTCGTCCAAGACCACACTTGACGATAGCAATCTTCTAGCCGAATGTTTGTGAAACCACGGCGTTTTCTCGTAGAATAAACAGCTATGCTTCCGAATCGATTTGCGAATTGTTCTGAAGGGGTTTTTTTGTCGTCCCCTTTCTCCTTTTCGTACGTGTCTGGGTAGGAATTTCTTGACAACGCGGATGAATTCGTGCGATCAGATCGGCGGCGGAGGTGATTAAAACACCAAGCCCTCCTTTCACCTTGTCGACGTTCGATGGGGTTTGTTGAAATATGAGCCGCTCGAGCAGCGAAACATGCGTGACATTGTCTTTATCTGGACCAAATGATCAATATTTTACAACTGCCCCGATCCCGCTCCGATAATCTTTTCAGTCATGGAGTATTTGCGAAACTCGTAACTTCGATCGCATGACTTGATTATTCCCCTCGCATCGACTTGTGCGTGAATTTAGCGAACTGCTTTCATCATGGATAATTTTAATTAACGGCGCTTCAGCTTGAGTAATTGCAGAGTCGGAATTTGGACGCCCAAGCCGTAATTGAACGGTCCGACGGCTTTCTCTTTTTCCGCGGCCCTCTGAAATTGTCTGTTTTTTTTCTGCCTCTTATTGCATGTTAGCTGGCGGACTGGGTCCCCTCTGGTCCATTTCCCCTGACAGGGCTCCTCGGCCCTACGGCTCCTATTATCGGCCGTCACGTAAGGCGGGAGGCGACCAGCTTTGATCTACGATTGAATCGCTGACGACGCTTTACAATTGTTCCACCCCAAGGACCGTCTTAAGCAGTTTTGTTTCTTGTGGACACGCCACTATACAGTTTTAATGAAAGTCTTTTCCACTGGGAGACGACCGGCTTAAAGACTCAGGATAATTTTAACTCGGAGAGAAGCAACATTTTTGTTCTGCCTCTGTTTGGAAAGCAGTCATTGTTTGTCGCTAATACCCGCAGATTTCCCCGACTTTACTCGTTTGCTATTTGGTAACCTGGCCGATTCACACAATGGATCGAACAACATACATCCATGATCTGTGTGGCCGTTACCATCACCGATAGAACACGAATAACGCCACAGAACTTAGCCTGTCTAGTCGCATACGGTACATAGCCACCGTACGCCGCCTAATTTCTGAGAATATGACTAATGATATGTATCTTGGACTGAGCCGATCAAGTTTACTTAACGCGTAAATGTCGCGTGAGATGTTCGGCCCTCAATATTGATCAATCCTTTGTGGAACTCGTGCTGGAAACCATATGCTATCAAGACAGACGCCTGTGCACTTCGCTCCGTCGTCGCTCGATATCTACATCTGCCTTCCGTTGGTTGGCTTAACGATTTATCTGCTATAGTTTTTCAAACGTAATAACACCCTGTACCATAGGTAACATTTTTTTTAAAAAACATGATATCCGTTACAGAAAGCTGAGTACACACATTACTCTAGAGGAGTTCTTATGTATGGTGCGCGAGAGTTTCGGGGCCTAAAAAGGACCAACACTGCGCGTAACACTGATAGACAGTACACAGGTACTGAAACGTTATACAGGAGAAAAGTGCGATTTGGACCTTTTTGTGTTGCACTTCAGAGTCTCGTATTTAAGAGATACACTATACAAGAAGATACATAATTGGCAATATCAAAGCTCATGACTTTAATACCATGGTTGTAGTTTTGCCGTTTCAGTATATTTGCATAAGGAGCCAAAAATAAAGCCTGAAGTCAAATGAATCAAAGAAGAAAAGTCATCGGCATAACCTTGGGCTAGTAGCTGTCTATGCATGCATCCCATTACTATATATATATATATGAACAGCTGTAATCAAAGTACAATTGAAATACATATTTTAATTATAACAACTCATGGGTACTGGTTACATTTGTGCACCTATAAAATTCCTTCGTTTCATCAAAAAGGTGAGTCGGTTATCGCGCTAGCGAAGCGCAATGACCCAGAAGCCTCCCACCAATACAGTGGCTGTCAGTTCAAGTCCAGCTCACGCTGGCTTCCTCTCCGGCCATATGTGGGAAGGTATGCCAGCAGCCTGCGGATGGTCGTGGGTTTCCGCCGTTCTTTGCCGGGTTTCCTCACACCATAATTCTGGCTGCCGTGGTATAAGTGAAATATTCTTGAGTACGACGTAAAACACTAATGAACTAAATAAACCAAAAACTGTTCACCGCTTCTCGCTCTTTATACGAATAAGCCCTAATTTCTCATATTTTTCTATTTCTTTGCTGCATGGTTTGTGTTGAATGTTGTTTTGGAAATTGGTCTTGTAGTAATTGACGTGGATCATTCTTTATTGTTGATCACTGATATAAGAATGTCTGTTTCGATGCCAGTTGATAGATGGAAGTTTTTAGCTCTAAATAGCTTCAATCTTAACCGGCTTAGAGCGATAAGCTCACTTATTTGTCATTGAATTAGACCCTCCATTGGGTCACCCCTTTTCTGACCAGACAAATCTGCGGCATGCCACACGTTATACAATATATGTAAACGCTGAAAATCGCGTGGCACTGAAAAAATAGGTGCTTGGGATATTCCATCCTTTTTGTAGAATTCGAATGCATCTTTGATTGATTTTTTAACAAATTTACGTAAGTAGTGATTGTTTTAGCTGTGTCATGTTAAACTTAAATTAATATTTTCTATTTTTGATCACAGAGCCGTTTTGTTTTGAATATTTTTCCAGAAGCTTGGTTTGTAGTTATAGACCTCCAATTGAGTTTCAACATTTCTCAGCTATCTTTGGAACTTGTGTTTTCCACTTGGTAAATTATTCTATGAGCTGCAAACTAACGTGATTTTTTGGGGGAATTGGATGGATTCGTTTGAAAATCGCTGTCTGCAAATATCGACGTAGGTGGTTCTGGTGCGAAAGCTATAGCTCTTAGCGTGTACAGATTGGACATCCGACCAACTCTCCTCCATATCTGACCACAGACAAACTGTGTTGACATAGATCAGAGCTCGCCAAGCGCTGGTCATCGGCTTGATTTATACCGGTGCGATCGGGTATGTATCGCCTATCTGACGCGCCCTGTATCGAAAATCCTCTCTCGTCGATCTCGACCAAAGTCGGCTAAAACCTATATTGGTCAAAATGGCTTCTCGTCTATTATCTGGGTGTAGAGGATCGGCAGTTTGCTCTGGGCGTAACCGCGTCTATAGTCTCCCGTCTGCGGCTATTCGTCGATAAAACAATAAAATCAATTCCTATGATATGGAAACATGCCTACCCAATAAATTGCCCTCAGCATCTGCCGAAAATCATACGCTGGGGAATCAGACCTTTCGCTGTTAGGCCATTTTTGTGGATATTTATTGTTATATATTGTTATCGGCCGGCTTTGTCGAACAGCAAGAGTGAAAAGTAATCGACAAGTATCGAGACGCTTTCTGATCAATCTGTTAAGGAACATGAGTACTTTTGAGTTATGGTCTGGGTATAGCGACTACACGCTCTGTGACCACTGTCATCTATTTCTGGACGTTCAGTACACTGTATCAAACCAGGCCCTCCGGGTGGCACGTGGCCACGCCCACTGTCAGCCGCTCAGTACTATATAATTTAGTCCAAAGCAGGATTATCCGTCATGCGTACTCGTGACCTCTGATTGACAGACAAGAGTGCTAGGAAATCGAACCCTCTGATGTAGCTTTAACAACGTCGTTCATTTTTCACACTTGATCGATGGCCGTTTTTATATTCAACAATGTAGGAATTAGTACTACCATTGCTCTTTTCGTAATCGCTGAACGTTCTGACAGAAAGCTGTTGCTAAGAATTAAAGATTTTAGACAGTGAAAATTGATATTGGTAGTTTTCCTGTTGTTTGATGTACCCGGCGCATCTCGAGCGTCATCTGTTATTGTCGCTTCAGTCTCAATTGATTGCACGCTCAGACACAACGGAAACTGCTCAGTGCTCAAAACAGCGGTTATCGCATAATCTACACTTACAAACAATACCTCGTGAGATCTCAGATGGCGCGCCCGCATATCACATCGCTGTCAGTTATTTAGCATCGAATAAAGGTTAACAAAGCATGCTGCACAACCGTCGCACAAGTCCGATTAAATTGGAAATTTCAAAGCGTCTCTGACAAGTGGCCTCGCATTTCCGGTGTGAAACGGTCGTTACCTAGACAACGCTTCCTCCGGCATGATGGCCGTGTCGAAATATTCTCTAAGGGATATTCTATTTCCTGCTCGCGTTAGCCATTTACGAAAAAGCCTGATAACCACAGCCCCATTGAATAAATCATTTACGACATCGAGTTTTATTCCCCAAGCTTCGAGAGCTGGCGATCGAGGGGCGCATATTGAACCTTTAGTTGTCGGAGATATCGTTTTGGGGCACCCGCGGTTCACAATGGCCTTTGTAGCGACACTAACAGGAACTGCCTTTCCGGTGGTATTGACCGGGTGAATCTAACTGCAGCACCTCGGGCCTCGGTCTGTGATTACGCACATAGACCGTGCTGTCTCTCCAAGGTTTCAACTTGAAATTCCAGACAGGCATGTGCCGAAATACGACACTGGGGGAATACTGAATGGTTAATGGCCATGCACCAGATAGTTAATATGTCTCTAACCGAATCATCACAGTAAACAGTTTGTCTGAATAAGCGCATGTGGTGCGGCTTTAGTTAGGCGACACACAGGCGGAACAATGCGTTCTGCATGATAGAGGCATCTTGCTATTAGATATCGTATCAAGGCGTATACGATAAATGTAAAAGCGGGGTTTTTACCTGTAGCTTTTGGGGTTTTCGCAATACTTAATAACAAGAAAGATTTTTATCACTTGCCCTAGAAAAATCACTTCTACGTTACCCTTGTAATACATTCAAAACATGGCCGGAAAAATTATGTCCGTGGGTGCTTTATGTCGGTCTCCTTTTTAATTGGCCGTCTCAGCCGGACTTCTACGTGAATACTCTGACACATTAAGTAGGGTCTAAGTCACATAAACAACACCTATCTATCAGTTGTGAGTACACTGGTATTATTTGCACCCTTATATTGCGCTAGGCATGCATGTCTTTATAAATTTTGCACGTCTATGAGTTCAAGTTTCATTTGAAACCTTGTCCTGTAAGAGACGAAGTCATCAGTTGTAACACTACCCGCCTAAGAATGCCAGCACCAGCTGTAAACTACTAGGTATACCATTACCATTGACACCTTGACCTAATGCAAATATTGTAGCCAGTTGCGAATTATGGGGGCTTTCATTGCTAATGTGATTCAAAGCCATATTAGTTACCAAATACGGAGATTATCTTCCCCGATCAATTCAGACCTTGTTGAATATGAGACTTAGTATTTGTCATGATTTGAAGATGAGGTGTTCTTCTATGTGAGACTAAGTAAGGTGTTACGATTTGCAGGTCTGTGGAGTCAGTGGCAGTTGAGCCCTAGTCATATGTGAGATTGAGTAAGGCCTTACGATTTGCAGGTTTGTGAGTGTCAGTAGCAGTTAAGGTCTCGTTTCATGTGAGATTTAGTAAGGTCTTACGACTTGCAGGTCTGTGCGTATCAGTGACAGTTGAGGTGTTGTCCTATAACAGGATTAGCAAGGTGTTTCGATTTGCAGGTTTGTGAGTGTCAGTAGCAGTTTGGGCCTTGTGATATGGGAGACTTGTAATGTCTGACGATTTGCAGGTCTGTGAGTGTCTTGCGAAGACTGACCCAGAACGCCCGGGTTCAGCGGCAGTTGAGGCCTTGTCGTATGTGAGACTTGGTAAGATCTTACGATTTGCAGGTCTGTGAGCAACAGTGGCAGTCGAGACTTTGTCCTGTGTGAGATTTATTAAGGTGTTACTATTTGCTGGTCTGTGACCTTTTTCCACGACACTCACTGCCATATGAAACAACATGGAATATGGCATTAAATAATTATTAAACCAAATCAAATTAAACCAACCTTACGTCAGCGTAGTTTGTTATGATCTGGTACGCACCACACACCCTTCATCCTACTTAGACGTCTCATAAAACAATAATCTACAGCTTTCAGTTTCGATATGGTACCACACAGCCTTCACACTACTCAAAGGTCCCACTGAAGAATCCAATAACCAGTTACGATCCGGTATCACACGCCATTCACCTTACTTAGGCGTCTCATATAACAATACTCTACAGCCATCAGTTACGATTTGGTATCAAACAGCATTCACCCTACCCAAACGTCACATACAATAATGCAATAACCAGTCACGATATGGTATCAAACATCATTCACCTTACTTAGACGTCTCATACAACAATACTCTACCGCAACCAGTTACGATATGGTACCACACAGTATTTACCCTACTCATACAACAATGCAATAACCAGTTACGATCTGGTATCACACATCATTCACCTTACTTAGGCGTCTCACGCAAGAATACTCCAAAGCAACCAGTTACGATATGGTACCACACAGCATTCACCCTACTCATACAACAATGCAATAACCAGTTACGATCTGGTAGAACACAGCATTCACCCTACTCATACAACAATGCAATAACCAGTCACTATCTGGTATCATACTCCATTCACCTTACTTAGGCGTCTCACACAAGAATACTCCAAAGCAACCAGTTACGATATGGTACCACACAGCATTCACCCTACTCAAACGCCTCACACAACAAAACTGTACAGTAACCAAGTACGATCTGGTGTCACAAACTCTTCACCCTACTCAAACCCTACTCATTCAACAATACAATAGCCAATAACGATCTGGTATCAAACACCATTTACCTTACTTAGACGTTCCATAAAACAACCCAGTAACAAGTTACGATCTGGTATCATAATTCCATTCACCTTACTCGATGTTTCAGATAAGAATACTCCACTTCAACGAAATGGTACCACACAACATTCACCCTACTCAAGCGCCTCACACAACAATAGTTGTACTTACATGTCTCATACAACAATACTCTACTGCAATCAGTTGCGATATGATACCAAAAAGCCTTCACCCTACTCGTACAACAATCCAATAACCAGTTACGATCTGGTATCACACACCATTCATCTTGCTCAGACGCCATATACAACAATACTCTACAGCAATCAGTCACGATATGGTACCAAACAACCTTCATCTCATTCAGACGTCTCATACAATAATACAACAACCAGTTACGATTTGGTATCAGACACCCTTCACTCTACTCAAACTCCTAATACAACAATACTGTACAGTAACCAGTTACGATTTGGTGTTACATAGCCTTCATTCTCTCCAGATGTTCCATACATCATGACAATAACCAGTTACGATATGATAGTATACAGCTATCACACTACTCAAACGTCTCATAAAACAATACAATAACCAGTTACGATCTGGTATCACACAGCCTTCACGCTACTCAAACGCCTCACAGAACAACACTGTACAGTAACCAGTTACGACCTGATGTCACAGAGCCTTCATCCTGTTCAGACGCCTCATACATCAGTGCCATAACCAGTTACGATCTGGTATCACACACCATTCACTTTACCAAATGTCTCATACAACAGTACTCCACAGCAACCTGTTACGATATGGTACCAAACAGCCCTCATCCTACTCAGGCGTCATATACAACAATATAATAAACAGTTACGATATGGTACCGATCAGCCTTAATCCTACTCAAACGTCTCATAAAACAGTACAATAATCAGTTACAACAACCACATATCACCTTGCTTAAATGTCTCATACAACAATACTCTACAACAATCAGTTACGATATGTTACCAAACAGCCCTCACCCTTCTCAGACGCCCCGTACAGCAATGCAATAACCAGTTACGATATGGTATCACACAACATATATCTTACTTAAATGTCTCATACAACAATACTCTACAATAATCAGTTACGATATGGTACCAAACAGCCCTCATCCTACTCAGGCGTCATATACAACAATATAATAAACAGTTACGATATGGTACCGATCAGCCTTAATCCTACTCAAACGTCTCATAAAACAGTACAATAATCAGTTACAACAACCACATATCACCTTGCTTAAATGTCTCATACAACAATACTCTACAACAATCAGTTACGATATGTTACCAAACAGCCCTCACCCTTCTCAGACGCCCCGTACAGCAATGCAATAACCAGTTACGATATGGTATCACACAACATATATCTTACTTAAATGTCTCATACAACAATACTCTACAATAATCAGTTACGATATGTTACCAAACAGCCCTCACCCTCCTCAGACGCCCCGTACAACAATGCAATAACCAGTTACGATATGGTATCACACAACATATCTCTTACTTAAATGTCTCATACAACAATACTCTACAATAATCAGTTACGATATGGTACCAAACAGCCCTCACCCTTCTCAGACGCCCCGTACAACAATGCAATAACCAGTTACGATATGGTATCACACAACATATATCTTACTTAAATGTCTCATACAACAATACTCTACAATAATCAGTTACGATATGGTACCAAACAGCCCTCACCCTTCTCAGACGCCCCGTACAACAATGCAATAACCAGTTACGATATGGTATCACACAACATATATCTTACTTAAATGTCTCATACAACAATACTCTACAATAATCAGTTACGATATGGTACCAAACAGCCCCCACCCTACTCAGACGTCATATACAACAATACAATAACCAGTTACGATCTGGTATCACACTCCATTCACCTTACTTAGATGTCTCATACAACAATGCTCTACAACAATCAGTTACGATATGGTACCAAACAGAACTCACCCTACTCATACGTCCAACAATGCACTGTGAAGTTACGATCTGGTATCAAATAGCATTCATCTTACTGAGACATTTGATGGCGTGATCCGGTAAATAGAGGAGACTGTCTTTCAGTCGCAAGGGCACAAAACGTCAATCCCAGCCTTAGACAGGGAATTTGCACTCACTGTTCGTGGGAACTTTGTGACAGTATTTTGTGGTGGACTACTGTGTGCACAGTTTAAGGTTCGTCGAAGACCACTTGCCTTCCATCGATATGGGGTGCACATCTGTACGCCCGGTGTCCTCTTTCCACGACACTCACTGCCATATGAAACAACATGGAATATGGCATTAAATAATTATTAAACCAAATCAAATTAAACCAACAATACGTCAGCGTAGTTTGTTATGATCTGGTACGCACCACACACCCTTCATCCTACTTAGACGTCTCATACAACATTACTCTACAGCAATCAGTTACGATATGGTACCACACAGCCTTCAGCCTACTCAGACGTCCGATACAACAATACCATAACCAGTTACGATCTGGTATTACATTCCATTCACCTTACTTAGATGTCTCATACAACAATATTCCACTGTAACCAGTTACGATCTGGTACCATACAGACTTCTCCCTACTCAAACGCCTCATACAGCAATACGCTAACCATTACTATCTGGTATCACACACCATTCACCCTACTTGAACGTCACATAAAACAATACTCTACAGTAACCAGTTGCGATCTGGTGCCACACAGCCTTCATCTTATTCGGACGTCACATACAACAATACATTACCCAGTTACGATCTGGTATCACACAGCCGTCAGCCCAGTAAGATGCCTCATACAGTACTACTCTACAGTAACCAGCACCTTACGATCTCGTACCACACACATGCCCGTCTATTTAAATACATCACACCAGTACTCAACGGTAATCACAAAGACGCTAGCCAAGGAAAATGTTTCATTCATCAGAAGTCTAAATAACCGGTTACGATATGGTATCTTATAGCACGATGCCCAGTCAGATGTCTCAACCAGCAGTAGTCTACAGCAACCAATTAAGTTATTTTCTTCCCTTGGTTGGCTGCAGAGTGAAATAGTTTTGATTATAGCCTTATCACGTTTTTCTCCACTCTCCCACGAGCTTGATCAATTAATAGTCACCAGGTGTTCAAGAACTGAATTTTTCTGGGCAGAACTGATGAATCAGTTTCGGACATTTTAAAATAATGCATAAGTGCATAAGACTTCAACAGGACATTTTCCAATATTTTCAGAAAAGTTTGTACTATATATACTATGTCAGTAATGTGCTATATTTCTGATACTTAAATCTATCTGATAATAGCTCCAAACTATACATAGATGTAAATGATGGTTTTATTTCCATTCTTCTAGGTTTGTCGGTATAGCCCGGCATATTACTTGAACTGTTAGTTGAACAGTTCAGTCTGAAGACTGATGGAAGGAGGCCGCTATATATGTTCTATATATATACTAGTTGGGTAAATCATATGGAAGAATTAGCAAGATTCGCCTAGAGGTACACTTCGGGTATGGTGTTTGTGAATGCGCATGTCTTCCATTAAATTATTACACTGATGACTAGACTACACCAACGACAACTTGCGTGACGATATAAGGAGAAAGAAGAGAGATGCACTTTGAATCCACAGACTCAGTGGTTTTGTGTAGAGCGATTGCCATTTCTGGCGTGTAGTCTTTCACAACAGCTTTTGTTTTGTTTGTTTTTTTTTTGTCGTTTGTATTTTTTTTTTGCGACATATAGATATGGAATTTCACCCTGTTTACTTTAAGGTCTTAAATATCGCTCCACTGCCTACGGGAACTTTAAGTAGACCGGTGCCGTAAAGGCGAAAGTTTTTTCAAGGAAACTAAACATGGCTTTTATTTTCATTTTTTTCTTTATACCTTCTGATAGGTAAACATCCCAACCAATGAGCAGCGCAGACATTTTAAAAGAGAGAATGTATTTTGACCAATAAAGATGTCTGAACCAGACTGCAAGTTTAATGTACCAGTACTGTTCATAACGAGAAACACGTTTCATTTCTTCCCATTATATAACGGTGCAAGATCTTGCCTCCCCCAGCAGCGTTTTCGTCTTTCACGTATTCAAGATTAGCCAAGCCAGGCTGATAATGCCCTGCGCCACAGAATCACACCTATATTAGCTTGACCTGTCACGTGGAGTGTCTCAAGAGAGCTGCTCTATGATTGGTAGGCCAGTACTGGTGACACAGATCTTTCGGATAATCGTAAACACCAAACGTTTGAAGTCCCAAAGTGCGGGTATTGCTTTCGCGACGCTCATCATGTCACCACTCAACAACGAGTGCAAACTGTGTTTATGAGGGGATTGATTCCTTCCGTTACTTACAGAAAAATGAAAAGATGGAAATAGGAACTGATTTTAGACACATAAGCCCTTACAGATTTAAAATGGAGCCAGTGATTGCCCCTTACTCTTTGACGTGAGTAGGATTGCTGGATGTTACAGAGCTCCAGATAAGTAAGCAATACCGGTGTTGATTACAACTGGAGACGGTTGGCTGCCTGTCGACGCGATTGGCTGTTGTCCCTCCACTATATGTACATGTTTCCCGTTCAACAAGGAAGACGGGTTATATAATATTCAAAACTGAAGACAAAAGTGTGAAGAAATGGCGACAGTAAAAATATCGGATTTCTTCCTTGTGAGTAATTATCGCGTGGATGCATCTCATTTAAGACTGTGTGCCAAGGTCTCAATGGTGGATTTCTGTCTTGTGAAGATGGTGGTGTAAGATTACAAAAGAAGGGAAATGAGCAGTGTAAGATTCCTGACACGGATCGCTGCTTGAAGTCACGTGATACCATTGTTTCTTTGTGTCATTGCTTGTCTTTGCATGAAAGGTTTGCCATTAAAGACAAGTTCACTTGAAGTACAGGTGGTCAGAACCAGCCACGTGAGATTCAAACTTGCATTTAGTACGAAAAAAGAACGCAGTAAGATTCTTGACGCGAACAGCAACTTCAAGTCGAGTGAGAAAATTGTTTCTTTGCGCTATAGCTTGGCTTGTCATGACAGAATTGACAATGAACAGAAAGCTTCACGAGAGTTACACTTGCTTAATATCAGCCATGCGAGATCCAACCACTTTATTTGATCTTCCCTCACTTAAAAATGTGTTCATGCAACGCCACCAAAACCACAGTGGATAAAAATGGTAAAATTTTTATTAGAAACATGCCTTAGTCCGTGTAAAGTCGGCCATATCAAGGTCAGAATCGTCACGTTTTCCCGGATAGTGTTTTGGGAAGCTGTTGTTTCCGTACTTCTGGTACGTATGACAGGTTGCCTAATGTGGACCGGGTGGATAACGTGCGACCGCAGTCCGACTCCGGATGAGTTCATCCTGCCATTACACACACACTTTCTCTACCACAGGCAAAATAAACACAGGCTTCTGGGAGAGGCGAATCACCAGTTCCCAGGACAACAGCTTTACATGGCTCTCTGCAGTTTGGCGCCTTCATGACAGTTTTACTGTTAGAGGATGTAAAGGCCAGCGTACATCCACGAAGGCGTGACTAACATAGTATAACAAACTTACGTCAATCAAAGAATAAATCATCTAGTTTCAGCATCTCCTGTTATCAGAAATGTAACGGTGCATCTGTCTTTGCCATTTCCGGCGTCGAGATGAGATATACAATATCGTGTTTTGAGCGTTCTTATTTTAGTTTGGCATTAACACGAATATAAGGTTTCTACCAGATTAGACAACGGCCTATCCATTTTACCCTACAAAGACCGGATTATATTGTTCTGATATGCGTATCGGAGATAAGGCTAGCGTGGAAATGTCCACGCAATATATAGTGTTAGTGTCAGCGGGCAATCGATCACCATCAGACAGAGTGCGCAGCGTACAGCCGCCACCATGTCGTCACTGCGCTCAGCAGCTACACATCTATATGACCTCAGCCCTTAATATGGTCTACACGAAATAAAGAAATAAATCGTACACAAAATGTTTATGTGTTCGCCAATTTCACGTGTTCGCCAATTCGCAACATTCGTTTACGGTATAAAACGCAATTACTTGGAATTAATTGGTTAAGAATTGAGGAGATGTGATTGTAAGTCTTCCATACCGTAATCATGTGAAATTCTAGGTAGAGCAGTTACACAAACTGTCCACCATATGATATATTGGCTTAAACGTTTTGGCGAGAGAAGGAAGAAAAATGGCGAAAACTCGCCCACAACTACTTATGATGCATGAAGGTGACTTTTTCAACGAAGCCGTATCAAATTATTATAGACAACCACAAGCCAACACAAACACATTTAATTATACATGGCAAGAGAAGCTGATCGTAACATCACACTTTTATATCGAGAATAAATGGCTCTATATTTATAACCCGAACACTGAGCACTTAACACCAAGCAGCTGCTCACGTTCGGTATCCATGGAAACCATTACGTAGACAGCTAGACAGTGTTTTCCGTGATTTACGAAACTGATCGACGATTCCGATTCGAGAAGTGTTGAAAGAGTTACCTCCCTGTAAATGAATCATTTACCAGTAAACACATGAACTCCCCATAGCTTGGCGAGCACTGTTCCCTGAGTTTTCTTCAGCAGTTCTTATTGCTCAAATACCACATGTCCAATCATTTGTATTAAGACTTCGACAAACATTTGAAAACTTAACATTGTTCTTAACGGTAATTGCTTTCTGAATTAAGCATCAAACACCTACGAACATTATGTTAAAATTTCGATATAGGTTTGAATACTTAATGATGTTCTTAATCCTAATTAGTTTCTATATAAATGAATATCCAAGCACACTGTGTTAAAATTTGGACAGACATTTGAACACTTAGCAATGTCCTTCGCTCTGATTAGTTTCTGAATAAAGTCTGTAATACCACATGTCCAAACATTTTGTTAAAATTTCCACCAAACATTTGAACTCTCACCATGAATGATAAATCGTATATATCTCCCCTAGCTCAAAACTCAATGCAGACAAAACATGTAGACATTCTCACACCGATTCGACCTGGCGCGCATTAGGTGGCGTGTCTTAACTTATGATTACAATGTGGGGACGGGCACGTATATGTATTTAACAGTACATTATCTCAATAATGTCCTACAAAGGCCGATTCATACATTCACGATATAAATTCGTAACACAAAACCACCATATTACCACGGGAAGAGATACCAGCACGTATATTTTTTAAAAAGTCGGTCCATGGTTTGTAAGGAATACTTTTAGCTGGCCTATGGGACAGTGGTTAGCGTAATGACTCGGGTGCCTCTCAACAATGCTGTCGCTGTGAGTTGAAGCCCTGCTCTCGCTGGCTTCCTCTCCGGCCCGGTGGCCTGGTGCTTGGAGCGTCCGCCTCGAGATTTGGAAATACCGCACACTTGGTATTTGTTGCTGCTTGGCGCTCAGCACCGAGGGGTTACAACAAAGAAAGGGGACTGGTCTGCTCGGCGTCGGCATAATGTGACTGGGTGCGGTGTCATATCTGGTGTCTTCGGCATGATGTTTCAGCGGTCGCAGCGCTTAGGCGGCATGGACTCGCCCTGCTACGAAAAGACACAATATATATGTATACGCCAGAAGGACTCCTCGTCGTCGAATGATTGAAACATTGTTATGACGTTAAATCCCAAGCACTTACTCACTCACTCCTCTCCGGCCGTACGAGGGAAGGTCTGCAAGCGACATGCGGATGGTCGTGGATTTCCCCGCGCTGCATCATAAAACACCATTCAAATAAATAAATAAATTTCGCTTGCTTATTTCATCGGTCACATATTTCATATAAGAGCCTCAACGGTAGAGCGCTGAAGCCCTGGCGTTATCAGCAGAAGATCTGTTAGTGTGATCAGGTTAATAATCGCCTTGATCGACAGCTAGAAGATTTCCCATCCCAGTAAATAGAACTATAGACCCTCTTCTGCAAAAAGCCAATGCTTGAAAGTTGCTTCAAACGTCTTACCAATATATCCGATTTGCGCAGCGCAATGACTCAGGGGCCTCTCACCCATAAGCTCGCTGTGAGTTCAAGTCCAGCTCATGCCGTCTTCCACCTCGGCCGTAAGTGGGAATGTCTGGCAGCAACCTGTGATTATTCCCAGGTTTTCTCCAGTTCTGACCAGTTCATTTTTTACCATAATGCTGTTGGTCGTCGTATAAGTGAAATATTATAATATATATAGCGAGAAATTCCAATCAAAAAATTTTTGTCAAAAATAATATTACATGCCTACATTTTTATTCCATGCAACAAAATGGACAAAAATGCAGTAACCGGTAATTCTCTTAGAAGTGAGAAATTTTGATAAAAGTGCTTCCATTATTCGTCAGTTTCCCAAACCCTGCGTCCCTTTTAACTAAACCCTGCGAGCAGTGAAAGCACCTCTGATTACAACATCAAAAAGAATATATATGCACGGACTTTTGTCATTGCCACAGACGAACTTTAATGTAGATATAAAATAATATGCACACTAGATAAATTCTGACAACAGCCCAATCAGTTAACACGCGGCAAATAAACTGCTTCTTGTGGCGCGAACATCACGACGATATTAGTGTCAATAAAAATCCCAAGAGCGAATGTGATGATGGTCATGTTAACAATTTTTATTAATGAAAATCTGATGGTCAGTCTTTTAAGCTTTCCCACTTGACTGTGTACGTAACTGCACGGTTCACTAGGTGAAAAGCTACCTGGAGATGGTCGAGGGTTTACTCCCGGGGCTCTGCCCTATAAGTGAAATATTCATGAATACGCTGCAAAACACCAATCAAATAAATAAAAACAAATGATCACATAATTGACGTCGTCTTAATCCATGCCAGCCCATAACAAGATTTTTCATAATACCCTAGGCACATAACACTGTTGAAAAAGTTTAATTGGTAGCAGAGCGTGGGAGAAACAAAATCCTACCCGTTATACGTCACGCAAGCTTACATGCACTTTTTTTTAGTGTTGTTGAAACTAATAAATGGAGGAGAGGAACAATTAGAAATGTATTTTAGGAGAAACAGTCGGTGAAATATTACATCCTTCGAAATTATGGAAGCGTCTGTCACGTCGATTTACCACTTGACCGGCTCCGCCGAGAAAACATGATCAATATTGCAGTTTCATTTCGTCGGGAAACGTCGACAGCATTTTTTTTTTCTTTTTTTTTTTTTTTTTTTGCACAGAATTTTTGCCTATCAAACAACTTCTATTATTTAGCACGGTAAAAATAAGAGGTTCTCAATGATGAAATGGCGATTAAGTCGGCTGATATTTCGTAAGACAAACGTGACACTAACCAAGGTGACGGTCAACATCTCCGATTTCGTTCGTGAACTTGCTGATTTCAGACCGCCAAAACGTCATACGCATTAATAATTACAGTCGCATAAACAACCATCAGACCAAAGGGTTGTTAGTTCCTAAATCAAATTCTCCGTCAATTTCGAGATAGCAAACTGAACGTCCCGTGGATCCAAGTAAAATCTGTACCTATCACCACCGCAGCCTGTCGTTTGCCGAGCGCTTAAGCAAACTGCATTAAGACTGTCACAAAAAATAATTACAGTCAACGTGAAAACAACATCATCCAGATATTGAAACAGCAATATGCAATACATGTCCCTGTGGAATTGACAAAATATTCTCCTTTCTGGTGAAGAGTTTCGAATCCATTGTTTCAATCAACCGCGAACACTTGCAAGGTCGTTCCCGCACCGTTTGCTGGAGGAGAAAGAGATGCGAATAATTAATCTTATTCGCCATTTGAAGCGATTCTTTCTTTAATACCTTAGCATATTCTTAACTCTGATTATGCATATAAAACATATTCCCTAGATACATTATAATTTGTCACTGAACTATTTCACTGTTGCGGAAGCATGCGTTCGCTGTTGAAGTATTTATGGGGCACATGCACGC
Source organism: Acanthopleura granulata (assembly GCA_016165875.1). Taxonomy (NCBI): domain Eukaryota; kingdom Metazoa; phylum Mollusca; class Polyplacophora; order Chitonida; family Chitonidae; genus Acanthopleura; species Acanthopleura granulata. The sequence continues at coordinate 28,284,123 of JABBOT010000002.1, forward strand.
GCTGCCTATTTTGTCGTGAAATTTATCCAGAGGTGATGGGATTTTTTTGCTGTTCATTTCTCGTAAATTTCTGACCATCTCCTATTAGCATCTTGTCAGTTCGTGGAATTTCGCCATAGTCGTGGGGGTCTGGTGGCGATATCGTGGTAGAGTCGTGGTAGTTCTTACATCATGGACTTACATCGTGGATCAGCATGGTAACGTTGCCCTTGTATCAAGGCGTCGTGATATCTCGAATCCATTTGTTCGTAGCTCTGTTGTGCATGGGCATGGAATATCGTGACTGTATCTAATCGTGGCCATTTCAATAACAGGACGGCCTGTGAAGGTTCATGAACAATGACGACCAAAGCCGAGATCTGCCAATAAATCTGGTATTGATTTTTCGTGGTCAAGATGTAACATCACGTAGACTGGTCCTCTCGCTTAGCTTACCTCGGTTCTTCGATTGGGACGTGAAACAGGAACACAGTGGGAAGGCTGATCAGCAAGTCAGTCGACTGTGTAGCGACAAGGAGATGACCAGGTGTTGCCGTAGGAGAAGCGCCGGAGACTTTCCTTTACATTAACGGTGTAATTTGCTTATTTGCAATGTCGTTTTCTGGATAAAAGACGCATCGAATGAATTAAATCAGTGTGCAAATCGTGTATCATTTAAATCACCTTAAAATCACCAATAATTACAGCTCTTTTATTTATTTTGACACAGGTATCTAAAATTTTTAGCACTTTCTTGATAAAATAGAAGACTGCTCATGACTGAGATACCATTCATTATATAGGTTATAAAATTCTCTCTTGAATGTAAAAACCTGTTTGAAATTGTATAAATTCATTGCTCAATTATCTTCGTTTGAAATGTGAAGTATTGTGCTGCCGAGTAGGGATCTGAAGGCATCCATGCTTTAGGCTTATTAGAGACTGACCAGTCAGAAGGCTAGGAGATATCAGCTGTTTATAAGCTTTGACGTAAATGTGTAGTCTGTCATTGTAACATGTAATGATATAAGGACAGCATACTGTTTTGATGTCATATGTTTTAATTATAACAAGTACATGGGTGAACAACACCACAAAGTATTTCCAGACCACAGTGTTTTGACAGGAGTAAGTTTCTTGATCATTTCATGTTATAAATTGGCATACATACTTAAGCTACAAACACATCCCTGGCAGCTTGCTACAGTCTCACGTGGGAAGAGTGTTCCGCGCTTGGAACAATTACGTCACATTCCAGACAGAATGGCTGCGTTTCATGCTTGGCTGTCAGAGCACGGTCAGATGTCAGTTTCCGCTGTCGTAACAGTTGTTAGAAAAAATGGTTTACACAAATAAACATGACATTGTCCAAAATTTTTGGCAAACTTAACTTAGAACATGAGGTGTCTTTCACTTTAAAGTTGTTTACATCTTCACCATGTGGGCGATAAATAATTTCAAGACGATATTTAGCGAAATCATATTTAACTTCGATGTAGCTAGCAGAATCATCTATATCTTTAGAGACATACAGAAGTAACCCTCCACCTTTACTGATAGGCCTTTGAAAAGAAAAGCCATTGTATCTAGGAATAGTCAGGTAAGCCTGCATTCAGCAAAACCAAATACAGTAGAAGGAAAGTTTAGATTTTGTAGAAAATTTGTTATTTCACTGAAATGTTTTGGGTGGCAGATCTATTCTCTCGCTCATTTTGGTGTTGCGAAGCGAAGCCTTCGCTTGAAGAATCTTGTCAAGGTCCATTATATGCAAAACTTTCATGATTATTGAAGGCGGGAAGTCAGGATTATTGTTCTGCGTCCTACAAGGTTTAGGTAAAAGGTGAACATTTGCAAATGGGAAAATTCGAAACCCATTCAGTGTCCAGTCCTAGTCTATTTGTTAGAAAGTGCCCAGCAATCTCCTCAGTCTTCTCATCTCTGTCCGTCTCATCAATCCCATACAACAAGAGATTATATTTGGTAGTAGTCAGTAGTGAAAAGAGTTGCCTTCACCGCGCATTCCTATCTTTTAACCTGGTACCGGTATGACGTCATAGGTGTGTGACGCCATGATGTGCGTATGAGGTCATAGTTAGATTTGATATGCATGCGTGGAACCGTGTTTTGCGGGGTTGAACCCTGCGTGTGCTAATGTTCGAGAATCAGGAACGCTGCGCGTGATAATGTTCTAGAATCAGGAACGCTGCGCGTCATAATGTTCTAGAATCAGGAAAATGTTCGAGAGTTCTCAACGTCACGAACGCTGCGCGTGACTAGTTTAAAAGGTATATAAGTGCGGGTAGGGCGTTGTTTGTATGTTTTGCAGCCGCACACACAGTAGACTGGTGCTACACATATAGAGGGTAGAAGTTGATTATGGTATTTATAGGTGATTTGTGTTGGGATGTGTTCGCCCAGCGTAAAACCCTAAATCGACATAAACGTGAAGTTCGGGAAGACTTTCGTATACTTGTAAAGATTGTGATAAGCAGCTCAGCCGTATATCAAACCTGAAACGTTATCGTCGGATGGAGCATGGAGATGGTGGTATGGAACAGGAAATAACTGTAAGTTTTTCATACTGTTGTTAAAAAAATAGTGAATGGAAGAGCTGTTCTTGGTTTTGTTATGTGACTTCCTGGTGAGTGACGTCATGACTAATGGACAACCACAGACATAAAATAAGAAGACAAAGTATGCATCGGCGGGACCTACATAAAATAGGTATTGTGCTCAGATTTTGAAAGTCTCTTCTTACAGAGTGGAAAGCCCTGAAAAGGGCTGTTGGATATGATGAAGGAGATTGTGCCCGGGTGAATTCCGCTCAGGCTTGGAGTATGTCAATCTGAACCAGTGTGAGAATGATCAAGAAGCAATATCTCTGTTCTCCACGATGGTAGGGAGATTTCCTAGTATACCAGTGGCAGATGTGAGCCCCCCCAATCATGATAGCAATCAATCAGTCAGTCGAGTGAGTGCTCGACGCGGGTATGTTATATATATATAAATCACGCGTGGAGCTGTTAGAAAGCAATTTTGCCAGCATAGCGATTTTCGTAAATTTTCCAGTTTTTGTGTTTTCACAGCGTGTTATCGGGTTGTGAATTGTATGTAGATTTAAGGCTAATATTGAAAAGTATCTTGAGATTTTTTTGTTTCTTTGCTTTGGTATGGAATCGAACTGTTCCTGCCCGGCGGAGGAGATGAAGATGAGTCATAATGGACAGATTTTTTTCATTAGACAAAAAAAAAAAACGAAAAAAAACACTGTTCAGGTACGGTATTTTTCCACCTTATTTTGTTCTACTCTGCCCCACTATCCGCCAACAGTAGCAGCGCAAGCAATACAGACAGCAAGAGATGTAAGCATCCAGGATTAAGAGATATTGGCTTATGCAGGACAGCTTTATAGACTGTAGCTGCACGATTTGTGCTGTAAGACGAGCAGTTTCGGTACGACTGCATGGTAATAATATTTGCGAATCCGTTTAGAATTCTCAAGGCGCTCACAAACGTCTTTGGTGAATTTCCGCTTAGAATTCTCAAGGCGGTCACAAACGTCTTTGGTGAATTTCCGCAAAATGGTATACCGTTCCTCGTTTACAATATCGTCTTTAAACATAGACCGTACCACACATCTCTATGCTCTGAGATCAGTGACTGTAGCGACCAGCTCTTTTCAACCTAAAGGCGTACGTTTCATAGTGTACATATGTAGGTCTTACCATGTCTGTAGCTGCCCAAATAATAATGAAAAACTGTAGTGTACCATGCGCCTTATACTTTTTTGTTGTTTTTTTTTAGGAAAAAAAACAAAAAGTTTCCATCCTCTATATGCATATATAATATATGTAAACCTTCAATATTTAGCGATATTCCACGTTTCCCGAACATTTTTCCAACGCCACGGCCAACAGGCGAGGTAATTTACAGGTTTGGCAAGAGTTAGTTCCCTTTGAACGTATCGGGCAGAATTCCACTTTTCAAGGGAGACTACGCTTAGCACCATATACCACGTAAGTGAAATAGACTTGTACACTGTAAGGCGTAGAGAGCGGAGGGTGTGCATAACTCTAGGAATCAACACTAATTTTAGCCCATGATAGATAATAATAAAGACATCAACCAGACCAACACCAATCTTCTTACCTGGGTGAAAAAAATCCGTCAATTTAGCGACATTCCACGTAAGCGGGATAGGTTTACAATACAAAAAAGTAGGGTGTGAATAACCCCTAAATCAACAACAATCTTAGCTTGTGATAAATAATAATAAGACATCAATCAGACCGACCATCAATCATCTTGGTTAACCACTTAGTCATAAAACAAAACACTATGAGCGGTACAATAAAAACACATAATTTTCCAATGTTTTTTTAAAACATTGAAACCTGTTTCAAAATAGAAACCTGTACAATTGCTGAGACTGAGTATTCGTATATTCCCTGTACGACGTGAGTTGGACTGAGATCCCTTGGGAGACGTGGATGGGGTAGGTGGTCTGAAAATAAATAAAGAAAAAAATAAATAAAAACATGTACATAGCTCAGTATAAAGTCACCTGACTCTCCACAACAACAGCACATATCACATATATATTGAAAATTAAACGTGTATACATGCATATATACATACATACATGTACATAGCTCAGCACAAGGTCGTATGACTATCCACAACAGTACATATCTGTATAACAAAGCATGGGTTCGAAACCCAACGTGGACACTGTGTAATTCTTTTTTCAAAAATACATCGTTACTTACACTCCCTCCTCATCTGCATCCCATCGTCCTGTCAAACGTTGCAAGTATAGTTTCGGAAAATCTAGGTATCGTTTCTGGGGAATCATATGTTCTATCATTGTTGACCCCATCAGGTTATTCAGAATGGTGTTCTCGCGGTAGGGAGAGGCGGTGGAGAAGTAAGAGTCGAGTTGGCTGGTTTTGTTGCTGTTGTCTTTGTCCTAGCTGGCTAGGAAACCGTTTCTTCTTCATCTGTTTTTCCGAGCACCTTTCTTAAACAAAGAAAGGCCTCAGTTAAATATTTCCAAATGTCAGCTCGAAGGTTTAATGCCACCTTTCGTGGGGTAATATTTTGCATTCAACGTTTAATATTTGAATACCACCAACCCTCGCCGGTTTGTGGATTCTGGCACGTGGAAAAGAAGAGAAAAATATCGCCAGTCAAACGATACAGCTGTTCCGATGATAAAGACTGCTCCTCGTCAGCTGGGATAGGACCGGCCAGCATTCGGTAAGTTTGGGGTTGGAAAATCTTGTCAAATATATCCCAGGCATCCATTGGAATGGTGGTTTGACGCTCGAAGATCTGGCCAGTATACTAGGAGAAAGTAATTCTATCTCCTATAACTTGAATTCGACATCCATCGATATACTCAATGTCGTGGATTTTTTAGCAAAGCTTGTTGCCAGATCGGAGAAGCTCACTCTTCTTCATAAGCATGGGCTGATCATCCGTTGTCTCTTTCTCTGCCGGAGCGGTATCAATCGCAGTAGTTGTTGTTTTTGACTGTTTACTCTTCGACATAGTGAATTCAGACACTACAAGTCCATAGGTAAAAGTGACAGCTGGGCCATGGAAAAAAGGCCTTATACAGTGCTAAAACCAACGCCCGCGAGCTAAACAAAGGCTCTCAAGCTTAACGAAAACCCTCCAGCTCACGAGCGTTTCTCTCGACAGATGGCGCTGCAAAATATTATGGACATCATTTTCGACATTACTGAGCTTCCCATTCATTTTAGTCTTCATTTCTAAAATAACAGATTTTAATTCAAAGTCTGAAACCGTTGTCTCCTCCATTTCCTCAGTCTCATGTCCAGCTGTTGTTGTTCTTGACGTGGTGGAACTGGTGATATACTCGTTAGATTCCTGACTTTGTTGCCTTTGTTGCCTCACATTTTGTCGCTATCGTGATGACGAATCCCTACAAGATTTAGGTTTATCCATAGGGGACATCAGTACTTAAATAGTATTCATGGAGAGCCATGTACAACAGATATTTTCAGATCAAAATAAGGCATGATTACCCTGTCCGCCATGTTGGATATCATGTAGTTTATAGGTATAAAAGCACTAATTAGATAAATGGAGTTTGTATCCAAGATTCAGACATATATCAAACTATGGCGGGCGGACAGTAATTGGCTGTATCTCTGACGTGAGGTCCATAATTTCCAAGTAATTTTGCTGGTAAAAACTATGACAAATAAAGGTTGAAGAAAAGTGAATTACTTGGTGCTAAAGTAAACAGAGAAAAATATTATGCAACGAGCATGTGACCTCTGCATCTGGTTTCTATGGGTGCAGGACACTAGTACCTGCATTCCAGCTTATTTATTTTGAGAAAATGGTGGTCAACCTATGATGATATTTGGAAGTGTTGTAGGCCAGTAACTTGACCAGATATGTTGTTTGCGCCAAGAAAAATTAGGGAATGCAGTTTTCAGTGGGTGTTCTGTGTGAAATTACTACATAAATAGTAAGGCTTTTTTTGGTGTTTTTATATCTGTAAATTATCGTTAATCAAAATATATATGCGTTGCGCTTTGATACTCACGATATTAGCGAAATCACAAAATAAGGCTTAGCCAGGCAACCGACTGATTTGCAGGAGTTCTCTTTACATGGCGAAAATGACATTATAGCGTGCAAGATTACAAACAGATTACTATGTCTGACTTGCCTTGTTCAGGGCGCGGGGTTGTTCTATAGGCAAAACTTCCGAACTGTACAATCCATTTCCAAACGACCTGCCCCAGATATTACACAAAAGCCGACCTGAGTGGGTCTGATCATCGCCATACCTACCACTATCCTTTGTCACAGCATGGTTAGCAAGAACACGCTGTACACTCAAGAATATTTCACACATACGATGGGAACCAGCACTGTGACGAGGAAATTGGTCAGAGCACGGAGGAAACTTACCATCAGCCGCAGGTTGCTGGCAGACTTACCCACGCATGCTAAGTTATATTAGAAACGCACGATATGTTCTTGATGCATTCGATATAAGCCTGGATATAATTTTGAGTCCATTAACGACACAGCTTTATTATATATAAGGGTGATAACATCTTGTCAAGCGTACACCTGGTCCCAGACTGAGAAGCTCAATTTCAGCGTACCACCTTGTAACTCAGGCTGTAAAATGTATAGGCTTGACTTGTACATTAAGTTATATCCCTTTTATTTCAACGGTACTTTTCAAATGTTTTCAGATGTGATCATTAGATTTACATACAATATCGCTGAGCAATATCGCTTTGTCACTGACAAATTATTACTGCCGCACACTTTAGAACACAAAGAGAGACACACCATACAATGTGACAAGCTCTTGCCGTATTAGCCGGACTACAGCTGTACATACAATAGGCCGACTATGTATATACTTCACTCTTTAGCTGCAAAAAAACTTTATACATATTGCAGTTTGAATGGCTGTGCATTCTATGGATTTGCTTGTTGAATATATCAGCGTGACCGACCGTACGTAAGCTACGAGCCAGGTGTTCAATTTAGCAGCTAGCTTATAATGGTTATGAGATAGGTTCTGTCGACGCTGGACTACTCCTTGATATCCTGGGTATATCAAACTACAAGGCAAGTGCTTTTGTTACATAATATTGTAAGAAATAGTTTCTGTTTCAGAAAGTCGTTTTCTGAATTTTCCGGTAGACGTTCCTCAAATAGAGCTGGCCATGTCACATTCCCATAAACCCAGGTATTGGCGAATTTCAAACCAATCTACTTAAGTCTTGTACACACTCTTTATTATGGGCCACTTACATTGGATGCTTTGCAGGCAGCATTTGATGGTGACACCGATGGTGACACATGGTGACACCGACTGCGGCAATGGCAATGGTAGTAGTGGTGGTAGTGGTTCAAGCTGTGGAACAATACAAACAGACGTATAATTACGTTACTGTTAACATGTAAACACATGTTTAGGAAATTTACGGTACTTGAAAAAGTGACATTGACTAGATTAACCAGGGAAATATACACGTAATTTTCTGTCAATAACTAAGACATGTATACAGTACTAAAGGGCTTGTAAACAATTCACAACCTGACCTTCTAGGGTTCATTTAAACAAAACACGGACGAGTGTCGTGTTTAGTAATTTTAACGTTGTGTTGTTGTTGTTACATTTTGAACTAAGAGCACATACAACTTCTTGGCCGTATCAGTCGCCTACATTAATCTCCGGAATCGTTTTTTACGCTTTTATGTAAGTAGGTACCAAAATTACTTGTCTTAAAAGCTTGACAATTAACATTTTCAGTGGTCTGGTGCAGCTCTGCAAGCTGCCATGCTTCTTTGATCTCTGTTCCCCGAATTCGACCGCCGTCCACCCCTAGGTCCGACGGAAACACCTGAATTCTGAACTCAACTTACATGACGGACGAACTGTCCCCTACACTAGGTGATCAAGAGAAACAGAATGGTGTTCTATTTATGAACATCGTCATTGAATAATCAGATAGAATTCTTCTTGCAATGGTTACTCCAAACTTAGTTAACGGACATCGTCATTAAACAATTGAGTGGAATGGGGTAAATTTTTTGGAGTAGTACTGACCTCTTAAGTAATATTTCACCATCCTGCTTACAAAATGTCATCGCAAATACAGAAATAAACATCAGTATAAACATAATTGAGGCCCGAGTTACCTTAAGCCAGAGAAAAGTTCTTCGTTAATCCAATCAAGCTCAACATGACAAACTCCTCCTCAAAGTAAGGCAAAAAGTGGTACTATTAGATAGTTCTGAAATAAAAGCTCTGCATGCAGGCCTAAACTTTTACCAAACGTCCTGAGTTTTACCAACATATTTACCAACTGTGCATCAGTTGTTAACATTTTGATTGAAGCAGACGACAGTAACATTAGGACCGTAATTTATCTAGCATTTATTTAGAACAGTTCAACTTATCTTGTCCGTCATAGTAGTTCACTATAAATACAGAGCTGTACGCTTCCTTTTTTCTAGCACGGAGAGATACAGAACGAAACCTAGCGAAATTGGGCAGGTAACTTATCTGCCTAGACACGGATACTTGGCTAAACATTACAAAAAGCACATCGTTTAGTAAAAACGCCCGTTTCCAATAAAGCTACGTCTTGTGCCGCCTTTCATTGTGAAATGCCTTTGTCTTCCACTGATACTCACTATGTTGTCATGGTTTGGGCTAATCGCCCTGTATAGATCCGAGATCAAACCGGGTCGTTTCACACAAAAAGCTTTAAAAATCGCTGACTACTGAGAAGTTAGAGAAAGGAAACAGGACTGGTTGGTCCGGTGTCAGTATAATGTGGCTAGATGAGTTGCCATGTTGGTGTCTTCGGTATGACATTCCAGCAGCGGCAGCACTTTAGCAGTATGGACTCGCCCTGCCACAAGGAGACAGAGTATTAAAATATATTCAAAAAACTCCTGGACATCATATGACTGAAAAATTGTTGAGGACGACGTTAAACCCAAGCATGCATGCTTCCATCCATCCATACATACATACATAAATACTTTCATACACAAATGGATACGAATCGCTTTATGTCCGCTACTTTCAGATTGTAGCTCTCCACCCATGTACCAGAATAGAAAAAGGAGAGTTACAATATTCCAATGCAACATTACCCTTATAGTTTAAATTTGTTACAGAGATGTGTCTCCATATATCAATAGCTCTTCGAAAATATCTACCTTTCAACAACAATTACGTAAGCTCAGAATATCGCCCAAACCATCATAAATTTGGTGCTGGAGTAAACCAAGTTAATGTAAGGCCTAGGCTTTTCTTCCGTTTCGGCGAAGCGCCGCGGTTTTAGCCGATGAAATCATTTGTTTTCAAGCAGCCAGGTCTCCACAGATCGTACGCTACTGCCACTCTCAACATAGTTGGGGGAATCGATTTAAAGTACCAATGAAAAAACCGGCAAGACAACTAGTAATTGGAATAGTACGACAATTTAACCCTTACACACTGTTTCAAAATGTTTTAAATGTCTGAAAAATATTTTTCAAACCTTCTCTCCGCAAAGAATTAAAAAACGTGTGAGATGGTATTTACAAGTGCGAGATTTGGCTGGTTTAAAACGTCAGCTTGAAAGAGTGTCGCTTCGAAATGACGAAAGAAAAGCTGGCGGGGGTGGATGCTTTAGCTTTTTGGATCTACTCCATAGAGCACCAAATTTATGACGGTTTCGGCAATATATCCTGGGCCCAAGTTGTTGTTGTTGAGAGGTAGGTACGCCCAGCCAAAAAGACATTGTCACATTTGTGCAGGACTAGCCATCACAGGTACATGCTTTGGCAGTATGTTAACTATCATTAAATGAAATGTAAGATGGTGCCTGTCTGTCCTATATATCTTCCAGGATAAAAAATTCTGAAACAGTCGGCTCAAATTAAATCGATGGATAAAGGAGCAGCTCATATTCTCAGAGCCTTAAATGCCTAGTTGTGCCAACAGTGGAAATATTCACTGCTTGAACTGAATATATTAGCAAGAAGTCAATCTCTGGAGCTGTAAACCATAAAGTATTTGCTCCCTGTCAGAGCAGTTATATCCCGTGTTTTGGCAAAGAAAAGGTTCAGAATTCTGTTTTCAGATAATGATTTTGCTGATACTGGTGAGTGCAATCGTTTCAAATGGAAAAAGAATGCTACTGCCGTCATCACCAGAATGATTCCATGACAGTTATGCTCAGTGCACACATGTGAAACAGGGATGCATGAGCAACAGTATACATTATATTCTTTATCTTAATTACCAATTGCTGATAATTCACATAATTCTTTAACCCAGTTCATCATCTTTCCCGTGTACTCCTTTTGTTCTGGTGTATAGTGTTTTGTCAAATGTTGAATAAATTAAACTCAGGTTATGGTATAACTCCAATATAATATGCTTTTTAAATGTACTTTAATATTGTGATAAGACCAGATCTCTAGTCTGCTATATCCACTGATACAGGTGAGTTAAGAGACTTAATAGGCCAGGATTCAATTATTATTCTTAATTATACTTTTATTCCAGCTGTTGTCTGTTGTCTGGCACAAAGTGCTAATAAAGTGCTACAATGCCGAGCACAAAATACGGAGGAGTGCCCACAGGGGAGGCAACCGATAAACAGTGGATACAGAAGCCTGAAGGCAATAAACAGCTGAGTATAAATAATGTCACAGAGGTCCAACAAATGTAATAAAAGTATATCATGCAAAGGGCCACATTGTAGAGAGCAAACCAGAGCGTCGACGACAGCATGATAGCTGACAAATGGTCACTTGTAACTGGTGAATCCGCCACCAATGGTCCACTTTTGTCTAAAATTGTACCCATTCCTCGTGGAAATCGGTCTTACAATTATTGACCCGGAACGCCCATTTTGGTATGAAAATCGGTTCGACGTCTAGATTCTCAAATGCGAATAATACTGGAGATTCTAAAAAGGAAAAGAAAAGAAAAATTGTGTTGCCTGGACAAGGGTGCTTGAATGAAAAACAATACAAGCAGAACAGTGTTAGGACAAATACACGGCTTTTTGAATCTAAGCGTCAACTCCCACATTAGTATAGCACACGTAAACCATAAAGGGGGATTTCAAGTCGATTATCTCAAGACCCATGTCAGCAACAACCTACAATACCAGGTATATGTAAGAAACAATACTTAAATAGTAGTTTTAAAGCTGGTAACATATAAGAGAGGAGCAGTCAACAGTTTTCAGTGATGCAGAGAATCTGACATTGGTTTTTCAGTGGTAAACAACGAAGGAGTCCTTTTAAGAGACTCGACATTGTAGGCATGACATCCAATTTAAAACTTCAAACTGGTAGTCCGAGAGATTATATTAAAGTTTATCACATACTGAACGTAGTTTTCATTCGTGCCAGCCCGTGACAGATATTCATAATAATTTAGGTAGATAACACTTTTATCTAACACAAAATAATTGACTGGCTAGAAAGCGTGGGAAAAACAAAATCGTACGCGTCACGTCACGTCGATCTACATGCACTTTTTATTACTAAAAGAGACAGTGTTGTTCAACATTGGTAACTGGGGGAGAAATGTATCTTAAGAGAAAGCCGTCGGTGAAATATTACACCATTCAAAGTTATGGAACCCTTCAATTTACCACTCGACCAGCTCCGCTGCGGAGACATAAAGAGGCTTTTTTTTTGCAGAGGATTTTTGCCGTTCAAACAACTTTTTCTATTTAGCAGCAAACACAACGCCCTTACCTTGTTTTAGGCGGTCAATTGCAGGGTTAAAATAACAGGTTCTCAGTTATGAAACAGCGATTACGTCCGCTATTATCTCATGAAGCAAACGTCTCACGGACCGTATGATATTAAAGGGAAACTTCCCGTAAAAATCTTTGATCTCGTCCATGAACTAAATGACAGCGTTTTCACTTACTCTGAACCAAAAACTGCAAATTTCAGACCACAAAACGTCATACCCATTAACACTTAATAGTCGCATAAACAGCTATCAGCACAAAGGGTTGTCTGTAACGGAATCCAAATTCTCCGTGAACTTCGAGAAAAAACGACAGCGAAGCTCTCTGTCCCGTAAATACAGCTCAAATATGTACCGATCACCACCGCAGCCTCTCGGTAAAATGCTGAGAGCTTATGTGAACTGAATGAAAACCATTACAAAAACACCCAACTTGAAAAACAACATCATTCAGATGTTGAAAAAATCCTATGAAATTCATGCGCATGGCGGCATTCCCAAAATATTCTCCTTTTTCTGGCGAACAGTTTCATCGTTTCAATATCGATTAATAGTCAATAGCTAACCACACGTTACTACAACTTTTTCAGTGCAACTGAGTGCAAGGACGTTTCTTGGGAAACCTGCACCCAGCGCTGGCGGAGACAGATGCAAATAATTTATTTAATTCTGTGATAAACAGAATCTCAGACTTGTGGTTATCGTATATGAAAGTTATGAAACTTCTTGACTAAATTTTGTGTTTGTTGCTTTCTAAAGCAACTCAAAATTTACTCAACTCGTTTCATATATGATGACCACTCGTATGAGATCCTCTATACAATACAAATATAGGTATCTTAATCGAGCTTTAATTGCAATTTTTTATTAAAGCATCATGTTGACAGAAGAAACACGAATGCTTTTATATAGTTTCTTACCCCGGATTAATCAGAAGCAGATACAATTCTGACAACTATAAGTAGATCGCCTGAGACCTTGGACGCTTTGTTCATATTTGCCAACTATGGTGTTGAAAGCGTATGAGGATAAAGGGCTGAGAAATCATTCAGTATTTCGATCACACTGCAATTGTGACAACAGAACAAGAAAGCTTTTTAAGGTGTTGCTGTTATATTTTTTTGTAATAATAAGGCTTTGGAAATTTTCTCAAGGCTTCGAAAACTATTTCTCGTGAGGCATGATTAAACTTTGGAAATCACTTCTAAAACGAGGCCATGCGGAGGGTCGTGGGTTTTCCACAGGCTCTGTCGTTTTCCTCCCTCCATAATGCCAATTAAAAAAATAAATAAATTGCATGAGATTGCCATGCACCTTTAAAATAAAAGGGAAGTTTTCAGTTTTTAAATCATTAATTATTTGATTACTTTTATAACAATACATCGAAAGACCTTCCATATAGGGGGTACATATTTAACCTTCTGTCAAATGTTGTGCCTTGTGTGGGGGTCCGAAGTTTGTGTCAAAACTGTGTCCAAATCCGAAAAACCCGGGGATAGCGACCCTTTAATGATTTAAGCTTAGCACATCGAAATGATGCACTCATGAAGAGTTACAATGAAACAGAAGTTATTCACAGAATGTATGAGAATTTGAAATATGAATTGCATGTTATGACTTGATAATCCACTCAATTTAAAATTAGATGTTGACTGCTTCTCTCTTACATGATACCAGCTTTACTGACAATTTATATATTATTGGCTCTTCGGTTCACTCAAAGCTTCGTAAATTTTACTATGAGGCCATGAATTTTACTCTGATGAATAAATATGGATTGAGTGTTGAGAATCTCTGGTGCTCTTGTTTATGATTGTCTAATTCCCCATTGCCCTAGGGTGTATATACATCGAATATATACGTAGGCCTACGTGTTACACGACTTAGGGAGTCCTTTACCCAGTGATAGAATATTTCTTGCATCTTTCCGACATGAAAAATGTTGACTGTCTCTTTTTACTTGAAAAAACTGGAATTTCTTACTTCATATGTATTTTCTTTGTTCTTTGTTAGTTTCTGTTGAATGTTGTTATTGGAATTGGTCTTATGATTGACCTGCAACTTCCATTATAATTGTTAACTACTGTGTGGTTTTCAGACCAAGCTGGAGGAAGTATTTCATGGCTGTTTGGGCAGTGTTGGAGTGTATGTTTTTCGGAGGGCTGGTGTACGGATGGGGCTCCCTGGTATTTGTCCTGAAGAAAGAAGGGATTTATGCCGAGCTCTGTGATCACAAGGGGGACAACTCCTCCAATATCACTACGCTACCAGACAACATGGCATCTGAAGTCATCAGCTGTCCTGAGCAGGATGAGAAGTTACAGTTGGCCTTCACCGTGGGAATGACCTTGATGACCTTATCCTCACCACTTTTGGGTCACATCCAATATACGTTTGGAACACGGATAGCCAGAATCGTTTTAATGTTAGGGAGAATAAGATCTTTGTAACATTTTACTTGTGGCGTAATGCAATGGATAAGTGTGAATACCACTTTGTACTGAAAAAGCTGTCAACCCTAAATTGGTACAGATATTCTGTGTAAAAAATGCCAACAATAGATAGATTTCAGCACAGTAATCTATACCCTGTAAAACTTTGCATCGAGTCAGAATCCGCTTGATAAAAGTGAAACAAACCACAGGGTTGTTGTCTAATATTTGGTTTTTTGACAGATGTCTTGTCATCAATATTTGTTATCACATGCGCACTCCCATTCAGTGGTTTAATTGTGTAAATTATTAGTTCTTAGGTCGGAAATCTATTTGACAAGAATTCACTGGTTGCTTATCGTAGCGTAATCGCGTTCTTTTCTTAGTGGGTTCTTTGTTCCTGTCTACAGATGCTTCTTCCTATGTGGCAGTCTGGTCATCGCCTTCCTCACCACCTCCACCCCGTGGTTGGTGTTCATAGGCCTGTCTTGTCTGGCTATCGGCGGCCTGCCTATTGTCGTCACTAATATACAGGTAAGAAGTACAGACACATCATTGAGGACATGGTTAGTCGTCTGATAACTGCCCAGCAGTTAATTATGTTATAGTTTTATGTATATGGTGTTCAGTGGCACGCGTTTACCAATTAGTGACTTTCAGTGTGGCAGCCAGCGTCATTTTTAACTTGGTGGCGATACTCTGACCCTGTAAATGTTTTTGAGCAGTGTGTCCAAAGTCGATGCTTCCACGTCCTCGGTATTGCCCCACATCTCCATAAAGCAACTTATCATCATTATAGATGGCGCTGATGTTCCCGTAGGTATTATGTGAAGACTTTTTAAGCCTATATGGTCACACATCACTATTAATTTCTCATTAAACTTACATGTTAACGTTTGGCCTCATAGCACTGTCCCTAAATCTGCAAGCCCTAATCCCTTCGCGCCTGATAGCCCTTGTTCCCAAAGAAGTCTCCAGTCAAATTCCTCATAGGAGTTGACCGGTGAAATTTTTCGCAAAGCTGACAAAGAGCTGACAGGGCTCAAAACCCACCTATGCAGTCAGAAGTCAGTGAACCCTGATTTACTACTACTTTTGCTTAGTGTGCATCCGCCAGCATTTCCTGAAATCACACAGTTTTATACCTGGAATGAAACTCTGAAGCCTTCCATACAAAATGATACCAAAATGATACCACTTGAGAAGACAAAATGAAAAAGGGTAGCCCAAAGGAGCAAAATTCGTTGTGGAGTGTAGCCATATAGGCATAATTAGTCAGTCTAGACGGCGCTGTGCCTCCGGTAGAAGTTATATAAGCCTGAGAACAGTTCCTTTAAAACCACAATATAATCAACATAATTAGACGTCTAATCTCACACACTTCTCGCACATATATCCCGTCCCGAAACCCCTGGCAGCCGAGAGCTGATATTCAGCAAGCTGGCTGAGAGAACATGCAAGCATAAAATGCCTCTATACTGCTCCAACGGAGCACCCCGATAATTTCACAGCCATCTCCTCATGGGGCACGGGTATCGATTACACTCTATCAGCTTTTGATTTTCCGTCCAGAGTGTTTAAAAAGAAAACTGGTGTCGAATTTTAGCCGTTCCTGTGAATGGCTCAAAAATTTACCTGACGCATTATGAAGAAAATCTCTCAGTTTACTGCGGCTATGTTTGTCAAATTCTACATTTTGTAACACGGTATGTTGGAGTATTAAGGCTGACCCTGATTTTCTCTGTAAAGGCCTCAGCAACTGGCTTAGGGCGTATTTCGTGAACATAAAGCTAAGCAAGTGTCATGGAAAGCCATACAACAGGCTATTACTTCATCCATAAATACTAGAGACATTGGTGACACACTCAGCCTAGCACATGCCGAAGAAAAGGTCGAAGACAGAAAAATAATACATCTGAGACCACCGGTTCCTTCGGACTACAAGGTATGTCGTAGTACATGTAGTTCAGGATATACATCATGCAGCTTCTCCTTTTGCGTGTTTCAGACCTTCGTTGGTCGAAGAATGAAATATCAAAAACATGTATCACCATGTACGGACTGAAATGAATCATATTGCTTTCTCCATGAAAATTATTTACAATAATCTGAAATTCATTACCCGCTATTCAGATACTATAAAATGACAACTAAATGGGATGATGTCTCAGTTCAGGAATAGGTCGTGCTAGTTCATATATACGTGGATGGGAGAGCATTTTGTTGTCCATTATGACTTTCCAGGCTGATGATTTCTTGAGTGCTAAGAAATATGGAGTAGCTGCCAGAGCAAAAGGTTTGTCCACATTCTGCTACAACCATTCGCCTAATATTACGTTTAACCACGCCATCATTCATGCGCGGGAAAACATTCCTAACAACTATAGGTCGAATAAAAATCCACATCATTTGTCCACGCTTTGATTGCTACTGTTCCTAAAGGTACCTTTTCTACAGTAAAAAAAATTTATAGTTATACATCGCCTAGCCGCATTAAGCTCAGTTAGATATATACATGGCGCAGATCGCAAGAGATCCCGAAAACTCTGTCCATATTTGCCAGTGACACAGTTATACTTATTACAGAATTTAAGGAACTCAGAGGGAATCTAGGCTTCAAAATAGACATTCGCATAGCAGCCGCCAACCAAGGCGATTTATCGGGTATCCATTTTTTGTCAATAACTTGTGACGTAGGGTTTTACACAGGATCTAACAAATGTTACATGGCCA
Source organism: Acanthopleura granulata (assembly GCA_016165875.1). Lineage (NCBI taxonomy): Eukaryota > Metazoa > Mollusca > Polyplacophora > Chitonida > Chitonidae > Acanthopleura > Acanthopleura granulata. The sequence continues at coordinate 28,301,553 of JABBOT010000002.1, forward strand.
GATGTGGATATCTACACGCTATATACAGGACTATCGGTGAATTACTATCCAAATATGTGTAATTAATACGTTCAAAATTGAAATTATGACTTTTGGCAGAAGTCCAAATAAGGTGTACTGCCAGGGCCGTCTGTTGTTCCTTCAAACTGAGAGAAATAGATTTCTTTCACCCCCTCGGCAATTTAGGAGCTGCGAATGGTTTGGCATCCGTGCCTTGTGTACTGCTGTGCACTATTGGTCAATTGTATCGCCTAATTTCGCCATATTATTAACGAAAAATTGCCACAAGTCAATGGATGAAATGAATGGTAATGTTATAAACAATAACAACAAAAGAAAGTGTTGTTACTTTTGTAGTTAATGTAACTGTGATCTATTTTAGTGAAATTGAGGAAATCATCGATGAAATTCTGTGTCTTTTTTGAGAGGATTCGTCGTATAAAGAGAATAGAAATCCCAAGAGATATGACTTAATATGGTATGTGCGCTATATCGCGCAGTTCTTCCGGGAAACGTTTTGAATTGTTTAGGATCCACATACAGTTGACACGTGAATTTTTTGTACCTGAACAACAGTACTTAGTCCAAAATGACCATACTCCTTGTAGAGCCATCATCAGAAGGGTTTTGTCAAAAATTTGTGCTTTTAAATCGTTCGACATCGATGTTATTCCGTGTGTCTACAGATGGCCTAGAATTCGTCTATGGCAATATAGGCTGTCAGAGCTTCCGGGGCCACGGCGGCGCGTTGGCAGTATGATGTGACAGTTGCTCCTGGCAATCAGAAATGCTTTTGCCGCCACCCTTTCTTCCATCAAATGGTTAATTTGTTTGGACGTAACTGACTTCCTTTTTCACCTTACCCTTCCAACCGTCAGGTGGCCAACCTGTTCGCTGTAGGAGGGTCCACAGTGGTGGGCTTACTCTGTGGCTCATTTGATGCCTCCGCCGCTGTCCAGTTGGTCGTCAAGGTAAGACGTAAGGCATCACTTTATCCCATTAGCAAGTGTCTTTACCGACTATACACGCATTGCTTCCTGTTGTGCTTCATCAGCTTCAAATAGTTTATCCACATTTATGGTAACTGTATGCATTGGATAATGTTTGAGATTCAAAACAGGCAGGGCATTATGTGACAAACCATCATACACCATGTGCTTTTCTTACTGTTTGTTAGTGTCGTCCATGTTGAAGAAAGACTCGTATAGTTTTCACATTTGCAAGCAGTCTTCAATAACGTATACTTCTCATGCACAGGGTAATAAAGGCTTTCTGCTTTTGTCAGAAAGTTTGTCCCTGCGTGATTGGGAGTTTTGTGTCTCCTGTTTCAGATGATGTGACTGTAAATTATTAATTTAGGTTAAGGGTTCTCTCTTTGTCTGTTTCAGATGGTGTGACTTTAAATTGTTAATTTAGGTTAAGAGTTCTTTCTTTGTCTGTTTCAGATTGATGGTGTGACTTTAAATTGTTAAGTTAGGTTAAGGATTCTTTCTTTGTCTTTTTAAGATTTATGATTTAGTGTTGATTTTTCGGATAGATGGCTTTGCGTTGTATTGTTTCTGATACCTGGCGCCGCTTTGTCTTCCAGAGACGGATGGTGTGCTGTTGCTTATTTCAGAGTAATGGAGGGCAGCTTCTTCTTTGTTTTAGATTGATGGTTTGAGGTTGTCCATTTCAAAATTATGCCGTGGCTTTGTTTGCCTTCCATACGTTAATTGCGTTATGATTACTTTCATGCTGATGGTATGTGTTGTCTGTTTCAGATTGCTTATGAAAATGGCATTTCCCGGCAGTATTCTTACTTGTTCATCTCCTCCTTACACGTCATGGTCATCTTCAGTACATTTGTCCTGCTTCCCAAGACCTTCATCCCCAAAGTAGATCCTGACAAACCTGATGCTGATGATGGGGAGGAGGCAGTCAAAGCCCTTAATGGAAACGATGGACAAGGTAGTCAGACAGTATTTCATGATGTGTTTCATTTTTATATATGTATGTACATTTTATGCAGTCATCTGATAGGAGTTTCGGATAGATTTGTACTGTGAAAGAGAAGAATTTTAGATTTGTCATTTAAACATGTGAAATCAAAGCACCGCGTTCATTTACTATTATATGTGACCACCATGACATTTGTCTACTCTAGACACCGAGGAACTTCCTTTGAGGGATGTGAAGCCCGGCCTTCTGGAATGCACGCTGTCCCGGATCTTCCTCTCTCACGTGTTCTGGCTGAGTGTATTACAGCTCCGCTTCTTCTACTTCATCGGCACATTGAACCCCTGGCTGAATTACATCACAGACCAGGAAGAAAGCCTAGGTATTAGAACGTATAGCAAGGTGCCAGAATGCTTAAACCCCAATTGGCCAGTTTCACGAAACTAAGCGTAAAGTTCTAGATTCGTACACCATGAATCATGAAACTTGGGCTTGGGCTTGGGCTTGGGCTGGGCGATATTGTTCTTGACAAGACCTTTTGAACACATGCTTCACCATTTAGATTCGTGAGCTGTTTCATTCTTGCCAGCTTTGCTTTCCCAAATGCAATACAGAAAGAATGTGGAAGCTAAGCTGGATTATGGCCCACCGCTATTGACCATGGTAAAATTTTATTTTGTACTGGTAACACTTTATGTGTCAGATAGCATGATACGTGTCCATAATCCATTAGTCACATTACAGTGAAAGACGGCGCATGTTCTTTGTTGAGTTTGCCGAAAAGGTTGAACAATATAGTGTTTCTTTCGGTAAAGTTTTGTTTTCTAACAAGTACTACGAAAGCCGAAATTGACATCTGCTCCGTCGGCTGGCTTGAAACGCAGCCATTCTGTGTGGGCTGTGACGTAATTGTTCCAGGAGCGGAACACTCTTGTCACCTGAGACTGTAGAAAGCTGCTAGGGTTGTGACTGAAACTTGTGACTGAAGTGTATTTGTAAATTTATAACATGAAATGAACAAGACACTTACTCCCGCCAAAACACAAAAGTCTGGAAAGACTTTGCATTGTTCACACATGTACTTGTTAAAATTAAAACATGTAACATTAAAACAGTGCACTGTTCCTGTGTTATTACATGTTACACTGACAGACAACACAGAACATTTACGTCACAGGTAATGAACAGCTGATATCTCCCATTCCTCTGATTGGTCAATCTCTCATAAGCCTAAAAGCATGGGCTTCTTCAAATCCCCATTCGGCAGCACAATACTGCACACTTCAAACGAAGATAATTCGGCAACGAAATCATACAGTCTCTATATGATTTTTACGTTGAAGAGAGAAATTTATAATCTTTTTACTGAACAGTACCTCAGTCATGAGTTGTTTTTGACTTTAACTAACAATGAACTTGCGTTGAATTTATACCTTTGGAACTGAAATGTCGACGAGTATATTTGTAGTTGGCATGTGCGGTTGTCTGTTAGTCCGCCATTTTCCGCTCCGACAACACCATACACATTCAGCCATATAACCACAGAGGAAAGTATCAGTATGTACCGCCGCATTATTTTTGAAGAGCCATTTTCTACACTTAAATAAGAGTATGCATATCTCCCACTAATCAGATTAATAAATGCTAACAACCAGGACATCAGTCTTTGAAAATTTGAATCAGCATTTGTAACAGTGTGTTCTTAATTCTTCATTTGAAATATTGTTTGACTCGTGGCCTTATATGATAACGTTATAGTTATTTATTTATTTATTTGATTGGTGTTTTACGCCGTACTCAAGAATATTTCACTTATACCACGGCGGACAACATTATGGTGAGAGGAAACCGGGCAGAGCCCGGGGGAAACCCACGACCATCCGCAGGTTGCTGGTAGACCTTCCCACTTACGGCCGGAGAGGAATCCAGCATGAGCTGAACTTGAACTGACAGTGACCGCATTGGTGGGAGGCTTCGGTCATTGCGCTGCGTTAGATAACGTTATATAGTCTACGTCAGATTAGTAGTGGCATAATATCTGAAGTATGGTAAAGTTATTGCAGTGTTTGTGATAATTTCAAAAGGTTTGTACATTTATCTTCGGCCCTCTTTCTTACATTCAGCTTGAACTTGAGCCAGGGTCAACTCAGCAGCATGAAATCGTCTCAAACAGAAAATCCTTTTAGCGGCCATGGAAGCTCGCCTCCCTTACTTGTCGTAATTGCTCACCCAAGCAGTCCCTGTAGCACATGACTCAACGCAAAACAAGCGTTCTTCATTTTCCTCCTTTAAAATCTTATGTCCACCAAAGGACCCCTTGCCACGAGATGGGAAATCGGCCCTCTGTCGCTCAGGTCGATTGCCATCCTGCTCTCAGTGACAGGTCTAAATGCAGAATGACGCAAGGGCTTCCCCGGAATGCGGTTGATATTGCTATATAACAGGTCTTGCTGTGCAATAGGCCAGCAATAAAAAATATTCGTTACTAACCGTGTGCGTCCACAGTGTCTTTTTATAGAATACCTTTTCCGATAATATCTCTTCAAGTAAGATCTTTAAGAACTTGGATTTAAAACAAGTTTTGTCTTACGAATTAAATAGAGAATATATAACTGTGAATTTGTCGGACAATTATTAAAATGAACTGATAACCACATGTAGATGCCTTTCCCCATAACTATTTGACATGCTGACACGTAACACGTGGCGTGTTGAAACGGACTGATAACGTGGAAACAACTTACATATTGTTGGATGCATTGATCTTTCACAGAACGTATATACCATATATTTTCCATGCATACTTATTATAGTTGGAAATATATCTAATATGCAGCTTTACAAAATGTAAACAAATACGTCTTGTCTCTTGCCTAATTTAACCATTTTCTCCGTAATCGAAATCCCGAAATGTAAGGTAAAATCTGGATTGTCACTCCTTCGAGTTACCGCTGTACTATAGGTAACGACAGTCTACAAACAATGAATTATCATGGTGAATATACAGTTTCAATGGTTCTAGAAAGTATTTCATTTTTTTCGACTTACAAAAATATGATTGCCCGAACCAACAATATACTTCACAATATATTAGAACTGTCCAACTTAACTTCAAATACGCACAAATAATTTTGGTTTACGTAATCATATTTTTGTTGTGATGGGAATCCCCTCAGCAAAATGCCCTAAAAAAGCGAGATCTGCTTTTGACCTTACTTTTGCCTTCTACGAAAACAAAAAGTACACATCACACCACTCCAATTTTTCACAAATATGTGGCATAGTAATTGTATTTCACATTCAAGTAGATTTTCTCCCTTTTTCTACACGAAAAAAATTACACCTCACTACTGCAACACCGTGGGACGGTTTCCCATCTAGTTGCAAGGGGCTCTTTTATTACTTTTTGTACAGGTACTTTTAGCTCTAGGAAAGATTAACATAAAAACAATAAAGGAATCTGTGGGAAGTATGTTACAATAAGCAGCATGTGTTAAACAGTCCCTTAGAAATTGACTATTCCATGCCATTTGTCCAAAATATTATTGACACATTTTGCTCATTATAGTCTACTTCTTAAACTTGTCGCCTATATTTAGCGATGTGTAAAGGCAGCCATACTCGCTGCCAAAATTACCTTTCTTCACTGACATGTAATACCTCAAGCTGTATACATTGATGTGTTGAGCGTCCATATTATTGCAGCGAAAAATGCGGTAAAATACTATTTCTAATTCATAAGCTTGTTCGATCGTGACACCAAGACCTCATTGCCTCGCGTGGCGTCACAATTATTCAAAAACGAATAACATCCTGGACAGTGGGCGTGGAGAGTAATTTATTTTACAATAGCAGCACCCCATGCGGTTAGAACAAATCCCAAACAGTAGCAAAGCCATGTATGTTACTTTCTCCGGAGACAGTGTACATTTTTTTAAAGAATTTCCTCACATTTAGATCTATGGCCATACTGTCGTAAGATCATCTGTAGTTACATTTATTTATTTACTTATGTACTTGATTGGTGTTTTACGGTGTACTCAAGAATATTTCACTTATACGACGGCGGCCAGCATTATGGTGGGTGGAAACGACCATCCGCAGGTTGCTGGCAGACCTTCCCATGTACGGCCGGAAAGGAAGCCAGCATGAGCTGGTCTTGAACTCACATCGACCGCATTGGTGGGAGGCTTCGGGTCATTGTGCTGCGATAACCGACTGAGCCACGGGGGCCCCTCTATAGTTAGAAGAGATAAATTAAGTTTTATTTATCTTGGTTATAGACTACTAAAACGTGAAAACATGGCAGTGACAAAAACGCTGTTTGCAATAAATTCGCTAACAATTTATTTAACAGGTGAAGCTCTTCGTCAAACATCCTGGTCTCCGCCCATTATCCAGCATTCCACCAGTTTTTGAATAATTACGACGTCACCGAGGCTATGGAGTCTTCGCGTCTAAAACAAGATTTTGGAGTTTAGCATTATCAATTAGAAAAGCTTTTTTTAACTGCCTTTTCCTTGCAGTAAATAATACGGGTGTCCAACATATGATTTTGTAGAGCTGTTGCTGTTACATGTCATTAAGTAAAGGCAATTTCAGTAGTCACTATGAGTGAGTTTACAGAGATCTGAATGTAGGTGACAAGTTAAACGAAACAGATTATAGTAACTTATGAGAGTTCCTTGATATTGTACACATTTCACTTAGACGAGGGCGGTTAGTTTCTCTAAGTGCAGTGAACTCCAATAGAGAACACGGTTGTTCTCTTACTGCTTGCTACCAGTGCATCGAGAACAGTGAAGGGACAGGTACCTTAACTCCGCCCCACCACCCCACTTCCGCCTCAACCGCACTCCGACGGAGGGGCACTACTTGTCAGTTTCAGAATAAGGAAATATATTTGCATAGACATTGGTTTTGTAATTAGAATTTCTTTGTTATTCAGTATAACTATAAACTTAAGACCAACCGCGAATTGAGCTGAACAGTTGATTCACATAAATGACCTTGCTATATTGCAGTTAGTCACTATACAAATGTCAGCCTGTATATCCAACTAAGCGGTGTGTTTACCTCCCTTTTCTGTGGCTTCATATATGACCTGGAGAGAAGACGAAACAACAGTGAGTACATAGAGATAGTAGAGGAATCCATCTCACACCTATTATTTCATTGCAAAACCTACAGTAATGCAAGGAAATTATTTTTTTTCTGGAAGATCTTATTTAAGTTGGAGTCACTAACCCTTCCTGAGAAACTGTGTTCAGATCGTTGGATACTGAAAGCCTCCAGGCTGTTGCCTCTTTTTTACTACGATGTAAGAAATTTTAAGAAAGTGTGTAGTTATTATTTCAGGGTTTAATGAATTAATATCATATTGGTCTAATGACCATCTTCTCTGAGCACTGATTTCGCTTTCTCAGCACTGATTTCCCTTTGTCATTGTCTATATCTGTATCTTTGAGAAATCCTCCCTTCCACATTATTGGAGATTATTATATTTTTTTTCCACCAATGGCATTGGAACATATCATGTTTCCACATGGGGTTGCCATTCCTTTAATATATACACATTTATAGAGAGAGGGAGACAAAGACAGAGACAGGGAGACAGAGAGAGAGGGGGGAGAGAGAGAGAGAGAGACAGTGCAGGAACAACACTGAGTACACAGACAGAGTACAGAAAACAAGAGTGAGTGTAGAAGCAGAGTGCTGGAATAAACAATGAGTGTATAGATAGAGTGTAAGAGACAACAATGAGTATACAGTGAGTGTAAGGGTAGAGTGCAGGAAACAACAATGAGTGTAGAGGCAGAGTACAGGAAACAACAGTGAGTGTATATGGAGAGAGTGCAGGTAAAAACAGTGAGTATATAAACAGTGCAGGAACAAACCTGAGTACATAGACACAGTGCAGGAAGCAAATGAGTGTATAGACAGAGTTCAGGAAACCACAGTGAGTGTATAGACACAGTGAAGGAACAACATTCAGATTGAGTGGATAGACAGAGTGCATGAACAACATTCAGATTGAGTGTATAGACAGAGTGCAGGAAAAATATTTACACCTACTGTATAGACAGAGTACAGGACATTCAGACTGAGTGTATAGACAGACTACACGAACAACTTTCAGACTGAGTGTATAGACAGAGTGCAGGAACAATATTCAGATTGAGTGTATAGACAGAGTGCAGGAAATAATAATGAGTGTATAGATTATTTACCATTCATGCAGAACAAGTTTAAGGTCAGTCACAAGATTAATATTTCAGTAAAGGACAATACAGAGGAAAATTTCACGGACGAGGAAGTGTTTGACTTACTGTTAGTCATTTGTTCCCCATGTTCGCGTGTGTGTAGATAAAGACAATGTTGTGATTTGCATAGGCCTGCCTTCACACATCTATCAAAGCTGTCTCCGTCCTGTCCTAACATTGATTGTTCATTCCTCATCACGTTATGTAGATATACGACTAGTAACCAGTGTACCTTTGCCCATTGGTCCAAGCTGTCTATATTCCGGTCTGATACCACTGGTGATTCCCATCGTCGTGTGTTGCCCCAGCAGTGAACTCATCAGCCCACTGTGTCTCCTTTCATTCCCGATATTTATATGATTCATTTCCGCACGTTTGTTTGTAGGTAAACCGTCTATTACAGAGCGGCGCCTGCAGCCCTCTGTGGTGCCCTTGACCTTGACCTCTTGCCTCGCTCTGTTGCTGTCCTGCCTCGTCCTTGCTCCTTCCGCAGAGGTCTTGTATGTGGACTTCATCGTCCTCACTTTCTTCAGGTCCTTTATGTACGGGACAGCAGCCGCTTATATACAGATGGTGTAAGTATAGGAATATAGCATCTATGGCCTGTCGCTATGCACACTATTTCACACATTTTCGACAATCTCATCTGCAAAAAAAAAAAATCGTAAATGAGAGATGTGGACTCAGAGTGAGTGCATACCAAAGACTTTAGCGCGGAACGTATAATATTGGTAATACCTCGTGATACACTCAGCTTATGTGGATAAACCAATGCGGTACCTTTATCGCGCCCTTGCGACTCGATTCCAAGCCGAATTGTTCATCGTTGTGTTGCAATGTATGAGTAATACGTTACCAGTTTGAACGCCAGTCGTCATTGCATAGACAAAAAATCCTTATGTTACACAGCTGAGGCCCGAAGAATTTTAAACGGGATAGGTTCGACTACTAAAGTATCTGGTGTCAGAGTAGTTCGACGTGGTGGATTTGGTGGTGGATTGGTAACTTAAAAAGAAAAGAAACAGAAAATGGAATGAAAAGTTTTTTTTCAGAAGACGGGTCCATACAGACTTAAACGGGTATTGGCATATTTTTATGACGTGCTTGGTAACTCTATAAATTATCTTTTATTCTGAAATTCTTACGATATCAGAATTTTCTCGTAATTACAAGGAAAACAACTGATTTAACACTACTTCTACATGGCAAAGTGGTGAACTAGGTACGGGTGACGTCACAGTGGAAACAGATATCTTCTCGGGTGGTACAAATATCTAGCCGTTGACTGATTAAAATTGACAGCCCACTCGATTTTCCCAATGTGGGCGTTTTACCTTCTTTTGAACAGTGATATCTCGGTTATCTTAAATCACAAAAATAAAAAGTGGCGTTTTCTGAACTTTGAATGGGATTCCGCTATCGATACATGTATACATTTCGTCTAGTGTTGTCTTTTCTTTTAACATGGATGGGTGTTAATGATGGAGTGTCATGATTGCTAACTTTCATACTAGAATGTCATGATTGTTAGTTTTTATATATGATGGGCCATCATGATTGGTAACATTGACATTGTAGGTTATTATAAGAGATTGTTATTTAAATATTGCTATTTATTTATTTATTTATTTATTTGTTTGTTTGTATGTTTATTTATTATTTATTTATTTGTTTGTTTATTTATTTTGATTGGTGTTTTACGGCGTGTTCAAGAATATTTCACGTTTTCGATGGGGTCCAGCATTATGGTGGGAGGAAACAGGGCAGAACCAGGGGAAAGGGCCTTCCACAGGTTCCTAGCGAACCTTCCCACGTAGGTCTAGAGAGCTTGAACTGGCTTAAACTCACAGCGAACTCATTTGTGAGAGACACTTGGGTGATATGATTCATGAGTGGTAACTTTGACATGGTAGGTCTTATGATGGAGTGTCGTGATTGGTAATTTTTATATATGGTGGGATATCATGAGTGGTAACTTTGACATGGTAGGTCTTATGATGGAGTGTCGTGATTGGTAATTTTTATATATGGTGGGATATCATGAGTGGTAACTTTGACATGGTAGGTCTTATGATGGAGTGTCGTGATTGGTAATTTTTATATATGGTGGGGTATCATAATTGGTAACTTTGATATGGTGGGTGTCATGGCAGAGTGGCATGGCTGAATCGTATCTCTGATACCGTGGGGTCATCATGGTAACTTTTATATAGCGGGGTGTTATGACTCGTGACTTTGACGTGGTAGATGCCACGGTGGAATGTCATGGCTGCAGGGTAGCTTTGATATGGTGTGGTCATCATGTTAACTTTTACGTGACGTGCCTGCATTGAAACATGTCTGCAACCAATAGCCCGGTGGCCACCGTGGCTCAGTTAGTTAGCACGTTAGCGCAGCGTATTGACCCAGGAGCCTCTCACCAATTCGGTCGCTGTGAGTTCAAGTCTAGCTCATGGTGGGTTCCTCCCCGGGCTCACATGGGAAGGTCTGCCAGCAACCTGCGGATGATCGTGGGTTTTCCCTGGGCTCTGTCCAGTTTCCTTAGACCATAAAGCTGGTCGCTGTCGTATAAATGCAATATTCTTGAGCACAGTAAAACACTAATCAAATAAATTATAATAAATACCAGTAGCCCGCCTCGTGTGATGATGGAAATCAGTGATGTTCAAGACGTTATAACTCGAGCATATAAATAATCAAAGTTGATACCGTTCATTCTTTTATCGGAGTTCTTTGTCATCTGTTAGACGGGTGCTGTACACAGATTTCTTGGAATTGTGTAATTATTCTATCATAATGTCTCATTGTTTTCAGATTTCCTGCAGACTATTTTGGATTTCTGTATGGTATGCTGATAGTCATCAGTGGGGTGCTGGGGTGTCTACAGTACCCGCTATTCATCTGGTCAGAGTTACCCCCAAGAGGGCCCCAGAAGGTGAGGTTTACAAAGACAACAAACACAAAAACATATTATGAATGCAAATAATTCCATTTTTCCCACATGCAGTGGCTTTAACCTCCAACCATTTAAATGAGCGCTTTTTGGTCGAATACGAAAGTTAGGCGACTCAGAATTCTGCCTTGGCCTGCTAGTGCCAGTCGAAATTTTTAATATTTTATACTGATTTACCATGATTCCTAGATTTCCCTATAATGAAACGTATCATTAAGGAGAAAATATTCACTCCAAATGAAAATTAACGCAAACACAAAAACGTTTTAAACAAAATTGATAAATTCAGCTATGAACTTCGACAACCAGTGAAAAAGTTTTCTCCGCGGAGAACAGGTTTATTCCTCGTTAAGGAAAAACACATTGCAGCGCGGAAAGTTTTGTCCGCGGTACAAAGGTTTTGTCCGCAGTATAAACCTTTTCTCCACAGTGTAAGCGTTCCCTCCGCAGTGTAAAACTTTTCTCCGCGTTATAAACCTTTTCTCCATCGTGCAAAGGTTTTCTGCACAGTGCATATGTTTTCTGCGCGGGAAATACCTTTGCACAGCGGAGATAACTTTTACACCGAGGAGAAAAGGTTTACATTCTGGAAGAATGGCTTATGCCACGCAGAGAATGTTTACACCACGGACAAAAGGTTTCTTCCACAGAGTTTTTATCTGCATGTGAAATAAACGTCTTCTCCGCGGTATAAACCCTTTCTCCGTCTTACAGGAAATCTTTGTTCGCAATTTAAAACTTTTCTTTGCGTTGGAAAGGTTTTTTCGGCGGTGGAAACCCTTACTCTACGGAGAAAACCTTTTCATCGCAGAGAAAAGGTTTATTCCGCATAGAAATCCTTCGAACCTGGACAAAAGATTTACATCATACATACATAAAGCCTTTGCACTGTGAAGAAAAGGTTTGCCCGCTGTATAAAGCTTTTCTCTGCGGTGTAAACCCTTTCTCCACCATTGAAATGTTTATACCGAGGAGAAAATGAAAAGGTTAATACCATTGATAAATGGTTTACACCCCGGAGAAATCCTTTCCACCGCGAAGAAAAGTTTTACATTGCGGAGAAGATAGTTTCTCCGCTATATAGAAGAACGTTTTTCCATTGTATTTTGTATTTTTCCCTTGTAAGTTTATGGCTGCATTTATCAGTTTTGTGTATTTTGTGCGTGTGTACGCGTTTGTTCGTTTCTGTATAAACTTTAAATTCTTTGTTAATGATCACTTTACAATAGTAAAACTTAGAATTCATTGCACCATAATACTGGCGGCCGTCGTATAAGTGAAATATTCTTGAGTACGATGTAAAACATCAATGAGATAAAATAAATAAATGAGGGTTCATTGTATAAATGTTTAAAATGTCGCATGGCACTGACAGACCACCGTATATAATTCCATCTCTTTGGTTTATAGCATGGTGGTCATTCAAGAAGCCGTTAATCACTGCCCGTACAGGCAGTGGGCTGGCCATATTCAAAGTAAATCTGCCAAATGCTTGCCCCCTTTGTTTTTACTTATTTCCATGTTTCTTCTTTTGTGTTCACAGGTGAACATTTTCCTGCTAGTACTAATGTTCGTCTCCCTGATCCACCCTATCCACATCTGGCTTAGCTGTCGTTCTGCGGGCAAGAAATGTCGCTCCAGTAATGTCAGTAGTGCCGAGTCTGAGTATGTGTTCATTGCAAAAGGAACCAAGTGCTTCTGAGATACATCGACGAGTCAAGCCTCCCTTCACAGTCACCAGCCTAGGATTGAACCCGTAGTATTAAATATACACGTGGCGCTATTCAGAGAACTCACCAAGCTTTTCAGCTGTTGTGAAATTTCAGGATTATGGTTATGCAGTGTCCACATACATTTTTATCAGGATAATTTCCTGTAGCAGGAAGGTCTCAAACTTATGTTTCCCAGTTTCCTCCATCCACGAAACCGACCACAATACAGGTAAAAATGCTTGGGTATGGCGTCAAACAACAATCAAATAAATAAATAGAGGTAGACATGCAGATACATTGCTGTCAGCCAAAGCACATGTTAATCAAGTCTTTGTCTTTTATCGCAAGCAGTATCTCTTGAAAATAGCTTGATAACACCTCTAAATGAGTACCATGCGTCTGTCCGTCTCTGCGTTTCTCCACCATCTGATCCTGAGCCGTGTCTCCAAAACGGCCTTGCGTATGATCCGAATATGTATAGCAGCCGTGACGAGAGATCACGCTAGTTTGGACGAGACAGGGATGGAGGCTCTCCCAAATTACCATGATTTCACGGGGGTTAACAATGCTGTTGTTGTTGTTCCGCTCGTCTTTTAGCATTAGTTGGCGAAAAACCCCACCCTGTCTCGTCCCAAACCAGCGTGATATCTCGAGACGGCTGTAATGCCGATTCCACTTATTCAAATGAAACAAGATAGTGTGTACAGACTGTGGCCTGTCATAGACGACATTGTCGCATGTGTCGCAAAATGTACGGTCATAAACGTTTATTTTTCCATCCGCCAAATTCTATTCCAAGGTCTGTCTCCAAAAGGGCTTTGTGTAATAAAATGCCGCCATAGTGCTGCCGTCACTTGAACATCATACCGAAGACACTACTCGACACCCGAACCAGTCACATTACCGGGCCGAGCAGATCCGTTTCCTTGTTGTCATCTCTCAGTGTTGAGCGCCAAGCGAGACAGTAACAAGTAGGCTATCACTTTCAAAGTCGTTGGAGGGCCTCCATGGCTCAGTTGGTTAGCGCGCTAGCTCAGCGTAATGACCCAGAGGGTTCCCGCCAATGCGGTCGCTGTGAATTTATGCTGGCTGCCTCTCCGGCCTCCGGGGTGAAAAGTTCTGCCAGCAAACTACTGATGATCGTGGGTTTCCCCCAGTTTCCTCTCACCATAATGTTAGCCGGCGCCGTATAAGTGAAATATTCTTCAGTACGGCGTAAAACACCAATGAAATAAATAAATCAATCAATCAAAGTCTTTGGTATGACCACACACGGGATTGATTCCGGATCTCCCAACCTCGAGGTAGATGATCTAACCACAAGACCCCCTTGCCGTCGTTTCAGTATATATAGGTAAGTTCGATGTTGCTCTGTGATAGTCCTGGCCTACTTTTTTCCACTTTTCCGAAAGTCTGTGTACATGTTTGTCTTTGTGTCTGTCAAACATTCCCTAAAACTCTGTGCTCTATTCCGTGTTGTGTCTCCACATCAGCTTTCCGCATATGTTACTGTAACATGAAACTTGTGTCAGTAGAGATAAACTGTAATTGGCATTATGCATGGTCTCCACGACCAAGCGGAGGGCGCCGTTATACCAAAACAAAAAAAAAAGAAACGAAAAGAAATAAATGACAAAAAAGCCTGACTTTCACGGATCTGCACCCTTTGCGTCCTCCGCGACAATTTCGACCCCGCGGAAGTCAAGGAACTCGCGGAGAGCTCGGAAAGCGCGGAGAGCGCGGATCCACGTCCTCAGGAACTTTCGTGCACTTAACACTTTTTTAAAACCGCGCCCTCCCGAACCCCGCGGGGTCGCGGAGGTCGCGTTTTTTTTTTATAATCGCGTCTTCCGCGGAGTCAAGGAAAGCGTGGTGAAAAATGGACGCTATCAGCCACCAAAATTATGCACTCAGATCTTACAATAATGGCACTGAGCGCAGGTAGCGAAATACTTGCGACTGACTTCTACCCAGATTTTCAACCAACTATCCACAAATTCTTCATGGTTAGATGTATTGCTCGTCGATATATTTCGTTAGCACAATGTAAGGGTTAACTGGTTTGAATTCCCTGTCAGCCAGTACAAAAGTGGAGTCGCGATCTTTCGCTTTACTCGGCTAATAAATGGCCCGCTTGTAAACCCGACATCTTGCCATAGATCTCGTATTGATTTTCCGTGGTCAGGATGGACTTCATGTAGACTCGCCCTCTCGCTTGACTTATCTAGTCATTTCGATTGGAACGTGAGGAAGGCAGACTGTTAGAAGGCTGATCCGCATATCAGTCGACTGTGTAATGATAACAGGGAGCCTAGCATGTGTTCACGATTGAGATATACCTTCCTTAT
Source organism: Acanthopleura granulata (assembly GCA_016165875.1). Classification (NCBI taxonomy): domain Eukaryota; kingdom Metazoa; phylum Mollusca; class Polyplacophora; order Chitonida; family Chitonidae; genus Acanthopleura; species Acanthopleura granulata. The sequence continues at coordinate 28,316,767 of JABBOT010000002.1, forward strand.
ACCTAATTACAGGACGCCGTGTGGAGGAGCTTATATATAGACTGCGGCACATGTATAAATCATGTGGGAAACAGATAATCAGACCTAAATGCAGTTGCTCTTCGACATGTGCTTCCTTACAATTTTAATAACTTTTTAAAAAAAAAATGTCACGTGGCAGTTTTCTCGTGTAATCTTTGTTATGTTCTAACATTCGGCAGTTGGCATGGCTGTAGGTATGATATATTTAATATACCAACTTTGCCAACACTCCAGGCTTATACTGGAACTCTATACATTATAACTTACTGATTACCGTTCGAGCGTGGCGTATAATTGGTCAGTCGTTTTCATGCATAGTGAAGGCCCCGTGTGCGTGCGGATAAATAGCTAAGGTCGTCTGATAAGTTCGAAGTAGTTTGTGTAGAACATAAATGTAATAATTGGGCCTGAATGCCTCATTTATGACTTCTCCACTAATTTTAATGATATTGTTTCAGTTAAAGACTTCGGACGAAGTTTTTCATTTTGCCTAAGTATATATGTATGTCTCTGGGAATTGTGACTTCTGGCACGGTTGACCCAGCAACACAAGTTCAATGAAGATTATGTCTCCACTGAAGCACTTAACGCAATTACGTGTGGTAAACGCCCTTCCATTGCCGGTCATTTTCTATTTATATTTACAATCAAGATGAATACACCGGTATTAACAGCAGATGTGAATCAGCTGATACCATGTGATTAAGATAAATGAGTTTTATTTTCTTAATATATGTTTGTGTTAAGCATTAGCTCGATCACATGATTATGGGACAAAGGCTGATCAAGAACCAAAGTATATATTTTGACAATGTAGCTATCATGGTGCTGTCTATACGTTGGTTACCTTAGCACTTATGGGAATATGCTTAATCTGTTTAGCAGTGACTATGTTAAGGAGAGGCGAGCATTAAATATGGTCTTAAAAGAATAATCTTTTCAGAATAATGAATAATATGACACTGGTTGTACGATAAGATAAAATACATAATGCAGATTTTATAGTTACGGTAATGGAAATCTGTCCATCCATAAACATCTTTACATGTTCGCCTCCGTCACCATAAAACGCCTTGATATTGATCTCCCTGACGACAAACAGATTACACATAAAGAGACAAAATGGGTTCTAACAGCTCGGGGCATTTGATCCATAAATAGCTCTGTTCAATCCGCATCTGCTCTCAACGTCTCCCCTCAGTTACACTAAACTCCTTTGATGATTTCAGAACAGATTAATGAAAAGCACTGAACGTGTGCAGGAAGCCATTAACACATCACACAGGCAATGCGCATCTCACAGAGGTGTGTGAATAAAGGGCACACTGAAGTGTCTAATTTCATTAGGGAAATCTCCATAATAAATTCCTGGATTTCTTTCCGTCTGTATTGAAGATGTTTACTGGTAAATCATGCGTGGTGTGTGGCTATAATGTGTCAAATCATAATGTGGAGATAAGCCTTAAGCGGCGGAAAACCTACACAACAGTATCATACAGGTGTACATAAACAGCACTTGCATCTAAAGTATACACCTATATACATATACTATATACATTAGCGGTCAGGTGACACGCTAAGTCCAAGCGGCGCTACCAAAAGCAGGTAAGTGAATCTACGGCAGGTAAATCAACTAATGGAATGTCCGAATACTCAACATTGGTTAAAAAATACATGCATCTTAGTATTGGTCGCTGTGGTGAAGGGGTTAAGAGTGAAAATGTAACCCTACAGAACATAATGACATATGTGCTACTGACCATATAAATGGCAATAAGTTACTGCCAATAACTACAGGGTTATATAATATCATCTCTTACCTGGTAACTTCTAAGTATTAAAATACGAAAATCTGCGCGTTTACAAAGGTTACGCTCTTCATACGCGAGAGTTTAATCCGCTTAAAATTTAAAGTTTCCCTAAATGTGTTCATCCCTGAAAGAACGACCCATTACGAAGAATTATTATCTCATTGTTTAACAAGGACAGTTGTTGTGATCGCCATTACCATCAGCTTGCGTTGCCTCCTTCAGTGTGATCAGAACTGGTCACCAATGTATATCAGTGTGTCTATCACAGTCGAAAGTATAATACACACAAAACATGTATTTGATTTCTGTGATGTGTTGTTATACTGTTTCCTGGGCCAAAAAATTCTGGTTGGGCTGGTTGTGACCGTGTGGGAACGATGCCACGGACGCCCATGGGATCCAAATGTACACTGTGCATACCAAGGTTCTGAGTGCTACACACCAAAATGGGATGACCTCTACATCAGAATGCACAACCACCGTCCACAACAACAACCCGACTAGCACAAGCCTGGATGGTCATTTACGGCACGTACATTCTAACGTGATACAGGTGACAAACCCTGTTATTAAGATGAAACCAACGGAGGGTTGCCGGCAGCATCACTCTGCATGACCGAACACAATTTGTCATCCATACTATATATTACCAGGGGTAGGTGTACTCCAACATGGCAGCCAAAAGTAGGTTATGCAACACGTTAATGGTTATATAATTTCTGCATTCGCAGATATATGAACATGAATATATAATGACGTTAATAGTTAGGATATTTGCCATACTTAAGGTTGCCCGCCTTATGGGTGTAAAACAGTTTCCGACGGCAAAGAGGCATGTCGTATTCAAACATTTTTCATAGATACAAAGGTGGCTTTTCAAGAATGCCTCCAACAGGCTACTGCAACAAGACGCACCAACGTTATCGAAAACGAAAAATCAAGGTAAAAAAAGTCAGAGCAGAGTTTCTAAGAAAGCAAAACGAGAAATAACAAAACTGATATGCTCCTATGTTTCGGAAGCTGGTCACCCTAAACCTCAACCAAGATCGAAGTCACTTGATTCCTCCAACACAAACCAATAACCTGTGGATATATGCCACGAAACCTGGCACCAATTGCACAAATTGTCTTATGGAAGACGAGCAGGAATATTAGGAAAGGCGATTCGGAAAGAGATTGAATAACATACAAGACTACAAAAGCCCTCCTGTACCATGTGACCCGTCAAAAATTTTAGGCAACTATTTCTGATTACATTTACTATAACATTGGGGACTGAGAAAAGTTTCAAAAAAGGTTATTTAGACCAGACGCACGATGTGAAGAATTATGAAGCTGGAATTTTTTTTTAATTTAAGATGTTCCTGATTGAAGGAGAGATCGTTTGTGCCTCCCTAACACGACGAGACAGGTGATCGGTAAATTAAAATTAACAAAATTGCCTGACATTTTTGACTAGCCAAATGACACAGCTGAACTCTTTTCACCTTCTCCGATAAAAGATTTCGAACTCGAAACTCCTCTGTTGTTGCCATGGGTGTATTGCAACAATGTTATCTGTTTTTTTTTGGGGGGGGGGTTGTACAGGAAAGATAGAAGACAACAAATGAATGCGGTTTTGATAACTTTTATAAGATGCACTATCTACAAAGGCAGAAACAAGCTATCACAGCGTACATGTATATTTCCCATTGTTGCCATGGCACACAATGGAACTCTCTGTCCCCACAATCCTTGACCTCCACAATCTTTATAATTGACCAATCATGACTGGAATGATCCGAACGACAAATGTAACTCGGCCACAGAGATCTGATTAATATGACGTATAACAGAACGTATATCGTTGTTATACGTGAAATACAGTCTGAGAATTCTACATCATTGTGTGACCTCTTACCTCTAATCCCACAGATGGACTGATAAAACTCTTGCCCCGGATGCCCAGACTGTGCAAGTCAGGGAAGGATCAATGTATCTTAAAACGTTAGCTCAATGGACAATTGCATAAGAATAGGGGGCAGTCAGTGACAGAAAGTAACATGTAAGATCTAATTCAGATTGCACTGTACCAGGAGTTATATAAAAACACGAACGCGACCTCACCATCATGTGCAGTATAGTAAAATACCCGGGGAGGGGGGGGGATACACAATACAAATACACAAAACAATAAAAACTGACATGAAGAATACAATCATTTAACCCTAGGTTGGCTAACACTATGTCCAACCCACGGTTCATCAACGTAAGTTTAACCTGGTGTTAGTTACCCCTTTGGTAGGCCATTTAACCGATGGTTAGAGCTATGCCAGGCTTAAAGTTAACCCTTCGCCGAACAAATCGGACTGCATGGCTCTTGGTGACGTCATATTGGTTTCAATACAGGCAGGCGGCATGTGCTGCACTAACTTATCCTCCCTTTCAATGTCTGGTTGGAACAATCCGTACGCCACGACATTACTCGCTGACAACAGTGTTATGACGCGAAAAAATTCATTGCGTAACGTTACGGTATGTGCAATTGACGTCTCTGTTCTGTATGAAGTACGTATGTGGCAGATGTGTTAGAATTCGATTTTTACAGCCAAATATTAAGTTCAGACTTTATTGGGAAAGTATAAATGCCTACATGATAAAATTCCCCAGTTTCCAGTAGGTCGAATTGGCGCAGGTGGTTAAATATTTAAAATTATGCCAATAATTCACGCCGGTCCATCTTCGTCGGACACTTCGCCTATATGCATATGGCCCGCACCAAAACTGTGTAAATCGCAAAATATATGCAACAGCATTAGGAGAAAAACTAAAACAGCAACGACAGTGTGATTGTTGTCAACTGTGGAGACTTAACCAGTGAAAACCCAGCCTCTTAATTACCACGTTTATGGGATTTTATTCCAACGCCAGCATGACTTTATTTATTTATTTATTTATTTACAATGAATAAATGGTGAACAAACTGAAGCACAGTGCAGTCACCGATTCTTTGTATCAGCTAAACATCCACTGATTGCGATATTTCAATGATGTATGAAAAACAATTTCAGAAACAACTCATGAAAATCTACATATTTGCAATCTGCACGATGTCGCCTTTCAGATGATGTGTAATTTGTTTAAATGTGGTCGCCTCACTTACATACCTGAAGGCAGGCCTATGTAACCTTACGCCATGTAAAGGCCTTGTGATTCTTTACATGCAGTAATAACCCAACTATCGTAGTATCAGTACTACATGTGTAAGGTAACGCATGATATAAGATAACTTTGTATGATATGTGTGCTGGGGTTGTCCAATCCCTATTCTCCAGTTAATCCAAACATTAGGTCTGACATACATGCAGCCTGGGGCAAGGTTACACAGCTAAATGTCCTGTAACGACAAGCTTAACCCCTCGCTACTGCTTTCACACAGCGGGTGATCGACCGTGAGGTGGTCAGTACCGTTATGCAGGCGGCAAACGGCCACACTGCCTCGTGCTGTCTCTGCCATAGCTGAGCAATCAACCAGCGCTCAACAACACGAGGCGGATTTGGTAAGAACCGATCTCTTTTCTTTAACCGGGCATGACATGCTTCGTAGAATTTTTTTTTAAGAATTGGATTTGTGTCCCGCGCGGCTTTTAATAGATTTCCCACTGAAAGAAGGCTATTTTAATCACGTGTACAACGGTTTTTTTTTTTTGTTTGTCTTGCACATCTCGAAATCTGGCCTCCTTATGGGACGTGTGTATGATATTTTTTTCATTGACTGCATCACCATGAGTGCCTAGTTTCGTTTTTAATGGGAGACATGCCTGCGGATTAGCTTACCCTCCGTTAATGCCAATACGTTTCAGGCATATAAGAATAGAATTGACGACTGATTGCATTTTAATTGTAGCTGTAGGTTGTACATACAGACATGTGCACTGGCACAGGGTTAGTAAAATTTTGGCAGTGAATTAGTAACTTAATTTAGCGGGGAAAATTTTTTAGGAAGTGAACAGTTACAGAACTGCACATTTACTGATCATATCCATTTTATTCCCCTTGTAATAGTGAACTGGGCTTAGACCTTACACAGAGGCTACAAGACACAGGTCCACATGGACAAACCAGTCTGTACACTGAAGTCATTGTGTTGTTTGTATTCTTAACAGCTTCATGTATGATCCATTCTGTGCTAAGTATTTTGTGATTTCGCTATAATATATTGTAATTATTAACAACAGGGTACATCTGATTAAGGGCATTTACAGGGATACAGAATCTCTGAGGGTCAGCTGGTTTGACAGGTAGCCAAATCCAGACTATACCGATAGCCTATGTAGAATTTTCAGGTATGGTATATTTATTTAAGCATGATCAAGGTGGTAGGCTTTGAAACCCTGTCTCCACAGTCAGTCAATCATTGTCAATACTGTATTCCGTAAGGATAAAAGTGTTTGGAACTATCTTCCAATCTCTTGTCTGTCTATTATTGATTCTGTCTGAGCAATCTGGGACTAATCAGGTGTTGGTAATAAAAAGAGCAGATTGTTTAGATATGTTTTTATCTTTTGTATTGATCATGTCTAAATCTCAGTGACAGTCCAATCAGCTAATACCTTTGCCTGTTTAATTTGAGACAGGTGTGATAAGGTCAGATGTACAGCTGGTTCCTGACTGTGTGAGGTCCAGCTCACTTGCTTGTTACCTTGACTAGGCAAACTGCTCCGCCTAATTAACCTGTTAAATACATACAGGTGCATACAGTAGGTGGCTGTGTGTGAAACCTGATTCCCAGTAATTCATATCTTCTGACTCATAATCACATTTCTTTATTACATCCACATTACAACAATGTTGCAAAGGGCAGGAAAGAGACAGTCCTTGTAACAACATGTACACAGATCATGTGTCATAGGTTCAGATTTATCCCATAACAAACAGTCATGTAGATGTCAAGGGGCAGACAACTACGTATTGTTTAAGGTAGTACTCTATTTACAGAAAGCTTTGCAGCCAGTGACTTAAGTATACATACAAGGTTGATAGCCTCAACCTTCCAGACTAACCAGGCAGCTGCAGATATGCAAGTTTGACCAGCTGTCCACACAGTGTGTTGTATTTAGTGAACACTGACCAGTCTTGTACTGGTCATGGACCAATCAGATCACTTTCATACCCTGATGCAGATATTATGACTGGGGTTACAATCATATACATATTATTTCTCACCGGGATGGTCAGTCGTAAAGTTGCCCAGTCATTCAGTCACTCTCTCTATTTGGTTTTATTTTGTTCTTGTTAGTTACATTTGTTTTAAACTTTCATGAACTTTGTATTTTGAAACAGATGGACTTAATTTGGAGTTTTTCACTGGGGAAGCTTCAACAAACTGCTATAACTCAAAATGGATCCTTCACATCTAATGTTTAACAAGGCAAATACAGACAGGAAGAAGCATTTTATAATGTATACTTATCTTTTACATGTGAGATACCTTTAAAAAATCAACACACAGAATTCCCCTGATTTGTACAGAAAATCAAGATTAGTTTTTTTGTTAACAGCAATTTGGTAGGATGATTCTTCTCCACCTTTCATGTTATTAAGTGATTGTTCAATGTTGACATCAGTTAGACCTGTATGCAATGATACCCTAGAATCAAAATCTTGATCAAATAGACTTGAAGAAAACGACCCCAAAAATAATTACATTCTCATGAAGAAATGTAAAACCAGCGCTTCTCATTTACAAATATTTGAGGTGAGAAAATTAAACTTTAGTAACAATGGCTAACTTAAGGCATCTTCTGAATCCTTCGTCCACATACTTTCGGAACAAACATGCCGTAAAAATAAAATCATACTCTTATGTGTTCCAAAAAATACATTATGAAGTTGAATGTAATACGAGCCTTGGGTGCCCGAGTAGTATAGGCGCTTGCTTGCAAATCACTGTAGCTGAGGCTCGTAGCCGTAATATAGTTTACATGTAGTAAACTGCGACTATCTTGTAATTTGTCGTAACTTCTCTGGACATACAGGCCGCTCTCTCTTCGAATTTATGTCTTATCCTAGAAACCATAGGCTTATACACTAGGCCTAGATTGTGGTGTCATATAATGGATATCATAATTAGCCCTTGCGTCAGAGATATATAAGGTCATGTTTGGGCAAGTTTCATCCCTGGTTTGTCACTGCCCAAAGCATTTCTGAAATAAGCTGTAAAACGTCATTAGGTACTGTTGTTACTTAGGCACATGAAAGGTGCTTACAGCTTCAAAAGGGTCCAGAATTTAAATCCATATCCGTTTTCTGAAATTTATCTATGCAACATACAAGGCAGGGGAAAAAGGTAATATTAAGTCATATATTTAACATCAAATTTATCAAAGTAAGCCCATAGTTAAGATGTCAGATTTGGGTTTCTGACTGCAACACTTTGGCTGATTTTGGAGAGCCTCTGTTTTGTAATTGACTTATAAATACCTTTATTATGTTACTGAAAATGGCAAGGTACATGTAAAGTGTTTTTATTTAATCCCAGGTATGTGCATGTGCAATCTACAGATGGTATGTGTATATACATGTTTGTCGAAGTGCATTGCTACACTTTGTCGTCTCCTTTGTCAACACACTTTTGAGATATAGCATATGCTTAAAGTATTGCAGTTAAGGTTCTGTTATACCCCAGACTTATGGCCCAGTCATTTTCCTTGCTTTGTGTTTACCATATGCAGTATTCACCCCTTGAATATTGTGACTTCAGCAGATTTTGACGTTTTAATTACCTTTTATAACTAGTTTTATGTGTCGTTTATGTTCATAGACCGAGGTAGTGGTGGTTTTCATAGTTTTGCTCATCAACTTGTATGCTGGACAGTTGCACATTTTAGATAGGAGATTTTAGAATTTTAGGCAACTGTCACTCTGATCAGTAACTTGCCAAAGCCAGTGGTTTACTTCAAACATTCCAGGCTGCTCCACCTCTAAAATCTGACCACTATCAAATAGGCACAAAATTTAGAGCATGGTATTAAACAACAATCAAATAAACTTTTAATCCAGTAAATTACAATAACAAGAGAAATATTGGAAGCTACCAATTAGACATACCTGTTGGTTTTCCTAAATATATTCTGATAATGTCTAAAATATTTATTAATGTCTAAAATTACTAACACTTAATGAATTGTGTCCAGATTTTGTATTTATTCATTATTACCTACCCCTGTATACATTGTTTGTATTGAGATCAAAAAATAGTTAAAAAGTGTACAGTAATCTGAGCAATTTAGCTCATAAAATTGCTAGATAAAGAGGCTGGTTTTCTGCATTTTTTTGGTAGTCTGTGCCGAATGAAGTCAAATAAGCACAACCTTTACAAGCTGTCAGAGCTTCGCCTTTTAGTTCAGTGTTAAAGTAAAACTATAAGAATGACCACAAGCATCATGTGAAAACTCAAATTCCGATGTCTGGCCAGAGGTGTCAGTTTCGTATATCGGAATTTCATTGGTGTCCACTGTGAGTTCAGATTGATATGGCAGTATATCTGCTTTTGTGCAGCTAGGATCCGTCTCGAAAATGATATCATTTTGATGCAAATTCCCAGGTTATACAGCCCAGCTACATGTAGCCTTGGGTTTGGTGTCTATGACGTCAAATGCTGAGCCATATCGGGTAGTGGGCTGGAGATCAGCAAGGGCAGTAAATCTATTGTTTTGGAGCTGATGTAAAGTCATTATTAGGTTTCTTAGAAGCCCTCACCATAATATACTGTGTAAACAGATTATAATTTTTATAATCATGACCAGTAGAAAAATCTGGACACTACTTTTTAACTAACGACAAATCAAGGCCAAGGTCTCCTGACAGAACCTTTGCATGGTCTGTCAAATGACAGCTGTCTGGATCACCATTAGCTGGAGCTGAATTACATCTTACACTACAAAATATAGCTCCAGCTTTTATTGACAGTAGTACTGATAGGTAAACAAGAGCAACTCCATTTGTGTTTTTCTTCAGTTCGAAAAACATCACATTGTTGCCTGTTGACAGGGGTTCTACAATGTCAGACACAAAATACAGTGGAGTGCCCCCAGGGGAGGTAAATGTGGCACATTTGATAGAAAAACAGTCTGACGATAATGGACATATGAAGGTGAAAATTGTCATGGATGCCCAGAAAAGGTAAGAATTTCATTCATACATCGGAAATGAAATAAAGACAGATAGGTGGTTCCTCCAGATATGGGCCAAATGGGACAAACTTACCTGTGGTTTTCATAAGTACTGAAGGTTTGTCATTAGAATACAATTGAGGCTTTTTTTGCGCTGTACAGATAACTATAAATCTTACAAGAAAAGGACTTAGGAAATCCTTTAGAGGAGTTTGCCAACAGTTTGATCACTGTTTTGGAATTATACTGTATGGGATAGATTCATACATGTAGTATGTTATCAGCCCCAAAAGAGTCCATAGATGTACATGTATACCATATGTAGCAGACACGGCTCACTTTATTTTCATCAGGTTTCACCATCATTTTTATATAATATTTGTCAGGGTAATGGGATGAGAAGACCTCAGTCTTTCACGATGTACATGAATTTGAGAAACGTTGTTTAATAAAGCTATAAACAAAGCAACAAAGGCTGGGTTCAAGTACATGGGATCACTGGCCTGAGGGAGAAGCAACACTATTCAATGAGTCCATCACCCAAACTCCACAAAATCGCCACAGATTTCCAAACTCAAAGTCGATGGAGCTGCTCTCAGCAAGGTCCGCGCTCATTTTTTTTATGTCCTTCTCAGTTGTATTATGAAGGTTGAAGTTGTGCCTGTAGAAAACAGTATTTTTCTATGCCAGAACTCATTGCCAGTTACATTCCGTGACAAAGAGTAGGAGTTTTGAGAATGGCTGAGGCATTTGGTATGTTGGAAATTCTCACAGTTAATGTGACCACAAGACCACAAGTGAATTAGTTTCAGAGGTAAGGGTAGAAAGTTAAGAAGATAGTATTCGAGATTTAATCAGAAAATGACATTAAAATAGGTGAAAGGTGAATTAGAGTGCCACTTGTGTCCTTCAATTTCATGTTAGGAAATCTCTGGCAATTTTTTTGAGTTTGGATGATGGATTTAATGTTGCGATGAATTTCAGAATTTTAAAATAAGTCTCTGAATGGACTAGGCCTGAAGCAGGCCCTGGGGAAATCTAGGCTTAAGTTTTCATTGTGCTGATGGTTACTGGAACATGTAAGGTTATACCATTCATTTTCAAATCTACATCAAAGTGCATGTAGAAGTGATGAAAAATAAATCATTGAACATTAGGAGGCACGTCAGGTGTACTTACTGTGTACGTTTTTTTTATATGGATGTATTCTTGACCTCACTTCTGCGTGGCTTTCAGACCAAGCCCCTGGAGGAAGTATTTCATGGCTATATGGGCAGTGTTGGAGTGTATGTTTTTCGGTGGGCTGCTGTACGGATGGGGCTCCCTGGTATTTGTCCTGAAGAAGGAAGGGATTTATGCTGAGCTCTGTTATCACAAGGGGGACAACTCCTCCAATATCACGTCACCAGCAGACAACGTGACATCTGAAGTCATCAGCTGTCCTGAGCAGGATGAGAAGTTACAGTTGGCCTTCACCGTGGGAATGACTCTGATGACTTTTGCCTCACCACTTTTGGGTCACATCCAGTACACGTTCGGGACACGGATGGCCAGAATCATATTAATGTAAGTGAATCATGCAGAAGAGGGCACAGAAATATGTATGACCTGCTAACATTAAAATAATACCGTGCTAAAATTTCATGTACAACATCGTTATGTTCCCCACTCTTAATACAGCGTTCACTTTTTCCGTCCATCCGTCCGACTGTTCTAACAATCAAAATTTGACCTGCTTTAGGGGTTGTCTGCACATATATTCTAGGCTATTGATTAGCAAATTTTTCAGACAAAATTTGTTCATACCTTATATGGGCTATCGATTTGTTTGCTTCTATCTACAGATGCTTCTTCCTATGTGGCAGTCTGATCATAGCCTTCCTCACCACCTCCACCCCCTGGCTCATGTTCATAGGCCTGTCTTGTCTGGGTATCGGCGGCCTACCTGTCCTTGTCACCAATATACAGGTGAGAAACTAGGAATAAAGGGATGTTATTGTGGTCATTCAGGGATTTTCATAAGCAGATTTTAGGGATTTATACGTTCAGAAGTTCCATTTTAAATCATTTAGCAACATTGTTCATGTAACAGTTAACCCCACATTTGAGGAAAAATAATGTTCACTGAAACACCAATCAAATATACATGTAAATTTCACGAAAACGCTCTTTATCATTTCTTATGACTTTCTGTAGAAGTCTTAACCATTTAACATCTCATCTAAGACAGAATAAATACCTTTAAAAAAATACTTGAAGAAACAGTATGTTATAGACTGAAAACATCGATGTAGACTAGCTTTGGAGCTTCAGAGGTATTCTAGAACTGGTGGCAGAATTATCTGTGTTCAGTCTCTCTTACTAGCTATCACAAAACTCTTCCATGTTGCAGGTGGCTAACCTGTTTGCTGTAGGAGGGTCCACAGTGGTGGGCTTGCTGTCTGGTTCATTTGATGCTTCAGCTGCTGTCCAGTTGGTGGTCAAGGTAAGATTAAGTCAACAACCAGGTGAGATGTATGTGAATTGTGTGGTCTAAAGGGAATTAATTGACCTTTATTTTGATCGGTCTTCCTCAGCAATGCCTGCTTCAGAGAGTTAGTTAATCCAGATGTATAATAGCTATATTTGCCCAGTAAAATCTTTTTTAGACTTAAAAAACAACATGTAACCTGTGTCTGGTCATTAGTTTTGTATTGTCTGCTTGTGACTGATGGTGGTGTGGCGTCTTGTAAATGAATGCCTTGTTTTGTATTTATCGTTTTCAAACTGATGGTATGTATTGTCTGTTTCAGATTGCTTATGAAAATGGCATTTCCCGGCAGTATTCTTACTTGTTCATCTCCTCCTTACACGTCATGGTCATCTTCAGTACATTTGTCCTGCTTCCCAAGACCTTCATCCCTAAAGTAGAGCCTGACAAACCTGATGTCGATGAGGGGGAGGAGACAGTCAAAGCTCTTAATGGAAACGGTGCACTAGGTAAGGAGTTAAGTGATTCGAGAGAGGAAGAACAATTTTTGGATATATTTATGCTGAGTACTAAGCAAGTAGGTACTAAGACTGCCACATGTTAGCTTGCCGTTACAAAGTAAGGTGAGGTATTGTGATGATGTGAAAAGGTGTTGATGTCCAGTTAGACGTACAGGGTTTGTTTTAGTCAGCAAACCATAACTAGCCATAGAATTTCAGTAGTCCTGAGGACTCGCATCTTACAATAAGGTTGGTCTCTAATATATTCCATTAAGTTTACAATATCATTTCTGAAAATTCTGTATTTTGGCAAAGATACGCATAAAGTAAAGGGGCACATTATGCGTGTGCACAAAAATGAAAGTTACGACAAGAAATTTGGAATGGTTTTAATTTCCTTATAGCCATAGTCTTCATTTTAAAATTACTTCTTCATGAATACCTCAAGTCTTGACACAATATGGAACTTGGTCTGGGTCTTTGCAGTGTTTGTGTACTATGTTTGTTGATATACATGTATGTACTTCTCTGCTTTGGTATGTGATTATTGCATTGCTTTGTTAGTCATGTACACATGTGGTCATGTGTTATCATGATGCTGGCCAGTGTGACCACCATGACTTTTGTCCATTCTAGACACCGACGAACTTCCTTTGAGGGATGTGAAGCCCGGCCTTCTGGAATGCACGCTGTCTCGAATCTTCCTCTCTCACGTGTTCTGGCTGAGTGTATTACAACTCCGCTTCTACTACTTCATCGGCACATTGAACCCCTGGCTGAATTACATCACAGACCAGAAGGAGAGTCTAGGTATGCTAGAATACATGCCTCTGTGATCATATAAATGTATAAAGCTGTGTAGTACTGAAAAGGCTCTTGAACAATTGGTGCACTTTTACTGTGATATGGCTTACATGTACATTGCCGTTGAGGTACAAGATTGATATTTAACAGATTTCACGTAAAGATAGAGAAAACTTTGAAGCTTTTCCTTTCTGTTAAGTATGTACATTAGTCTTGAGGACTCTTCTGTGAAGTGATTTGAACTAATGAGTCATTCATGTACCTTGTTATTTTGCAGTCAGTCACTACACAAATGTCAGCCTGTTTATCCAACTTGGTGGTGTTTTTACCTCCCTCTTTGCTGGCTTTATATTTGACTTGGAGAGAAGACGAAACAACAGTGAGTATAAAGACAGTGTAGGAAGCTACAGTTAGTATATAGACAGTTTGAGAGAAACAATAGTGAGCATAAAGACAGTGCAGGAAACAACAGTGAGTATATTGACAGAGTGCAGGAAACAGCAATAAGTATATGGACTAGGAAGAGAAACAGTAATGAGTTTTAGACCTTGCAGAAAACAAAAGTGAGTTTGAAGACAGAGTGGAGGAAATTACAGTAAGTATATAGACAGAGTGAAGGAAATAACAGTGAGTATAAGGACCGAGTGCAGGAAACAGCAATGAGTATATGGACAGAGAGAGAGAAACAATAGTGAGTATAAAGGCAGTGCAGAAAACAACAGTGAGTTTGTAGACAGGGCAGGAAACAACATTGTGTAAATGTCATTGAAGACAGTTCATCTTCCATTGCAGGGTTGCAATGTCGATTATATAGTCGATCAAAAATTTTGTATTTTACTCTCTGAGTACACCAGAGTAGGCTTATACATGTATGATGCTTAATGATTATCAAAAGTAGGATTGTGGTGCATTGATATTCACTCTCATTGATCTTCCCCATTTTTCCCTGTTTGCAGGTAAACCGTCTATCACAGAGCGGCGCCTGCAGCCCTCTGTGGTGCCCTTGACCTTGACCTCTTGCCTCGCTCTGTTGCTGTCCTGCCTCGTCCTTGTTCCTTCCGCAGAGGTCTTGTATGTGGACTTCATCGTCCTCACTTTCTTCAGGTCCTTCATGTACGGGACAGCAGCGGCCTACATACAGATGGTGTAAGTATAAATACAGTACCTACGTCCTGTCACCATGCAGCTGGGAAGACTTTATACACTTCAACATTCTGACATACTACAATTAGACACCTGTGATGTAAATGCTATTTTTATAACCATGATGGTATAACATTTCTTTCTTCTTCAGTCTGTAGCGGTATCATTTTTCACATATTCATAATACAGAATTTTTGTTTTTCACGTATCATTCAGTATGGAAAATAGGATAAATGTTTGAAGTACAATTCAGTAAAGTTTCACTTAAGTTAGAAGTTACAAATTTATCACATCCAGATATATGGTAAAACACTGACACCTCTAAACAACAACATGTGGTCTGTGCCAACCATTCCACTTGGTCTGCTTTTGTCTTTATTTACAACCCATGGTGTTTTTATTGAATACACCAACACTTGTCTGTTGTGAATACCCGCAGGGATTTCCAGTCCCCATTGTATCAAATGCATGTTAATCCACACTGCTCCTACCCTTTATCACCGCTGATGATCAGAGAGGTGTTGTCAGAAATGGAGATAGTCCTCCTAGGAGACAGTTCACTAACCTATAATGACATTTTCTTGATGTTCAGTCCACACACTGTTGGCTGAGATGACATTGAGTAATTCAGGATATTAAGAAATACTGCAGTTAATGATCACATTGTGTCCTAGATTTCACTGAAGCAAACATGGCTGACCAACCAGCTATAAGACATGGTGTGGTAATGCACGAGTCCCTGGTCATGTTTAGACAAGTTCTACTGTAGTTTGAAAGTGAGATCAGAAAGCTTGGACCCAGTGGGCAATAATTTCCAGCTTTCTCTGCTACCAACATTCACTGTACCTTGCTAACAACATGTCAAGAAACATAATTTGTGCAGTTTTGCCTTCATTGCATATGAACCAATATGATGGCTGACAAGTGTGTACATGGCTTATGTGAAAGTTTTATAGTGACTTGGAAAAGATTTATCCCAAACATTCCAGCTTCCTCCATGGTATGATGGCAAAATTGCTCCGAATGACCTTCAACAACAAACAAGTAAATAGTGTGCAATCTTCCTCCAAAATACTTGAGTGTAAAATATGTGAACAAAGGTGATGTACAGACCTTGACACTGTAAAGAAGCATACAGCAAAATGTTTCTGGGCTCAATTCGACTTCCGATCTCCACCCAGACACTCAAAATGCATACCTAGGTACATCTTTGCTTGAAGGTCGACAGAGTGGGAAAAAACATTCAAGTACTTAATTGTGGCCCGGGTTACAAGCTGACGGTTTGAACCAGCACTCTCAGGGTTTCAAGTCGATATCTCTACCATTAGACCAAAGGGAGATTCCAGCCTATCACCCTGTTACATTCACCTTCTGATTTACAAGCCACTCATGACTCCCCAGGATAAGGGGGTCGAATATACGCAGGCTGCACCAAAGCATTCCAGCCTATTATAGAAACCACCCGAGCAGTCCCACAGGCAAAGCCAAGTGTGACAGGGCTAGCAAACTCAGGATTTAAAGTGGTCAGCCAGTTCATCCCTGTATTGCTAATATAAGGGAAATTCCTTCTAGCCATACTGCTTGACAAGATCTTCAATAAGACATCTTTGACCTGACTTGCCAGATTAAAACTAGCATTATACATACAGAAGCACACAGATTATTTACAGCAGTGATGTAGAAAATTACACCCCATTCAAACAAAGCAACATAATTATTGTTTCTTCAATCTTTTTTCTGTTATCAGCTTTCCTGCAGACTACTTCGGGTTTCTGTATGGTGTGATGATTGTGATCAGTGGAGTGGTGGGATGTCTACAATACCCTCTCTTTGTCTGGTTAGAGGCGCCCCCAAAAGGACCCGCAAAGGTGAGAAATGCACAGAGACAGAGTGGAAGACATAGCCATGAATGTGCTCTGTTTCATCCTTAACTGTTACACAGACTTCTGAACTTCATTGTTCATTTGACCAGCCTGTGAATGGATGAGTCTGGAGTGACTTACTGTGGTGCATACATGTTCATAGTGTAACAGTTTTGTAACGATGTTTATTAAAATGAACAGCAAGGTCAGAAGAGATTAACTTAGTCATATTTCATTAGATCAGAACATATTCTGGATTTTTATTTGCTAAAGCCTAGCTTGTGTCACACTTGCTACTGGGAACAACTGGGGCTTATATATCACACACAGCAGTGTATGGGTGAAACTAAATGGAATTGGTTGATTGGAGTTGTATCAAGAACGATCAGATTAAGGTTTAGAGTTCCAGTCAGGAACCGGTTTGGACCACTCAGCAAAATGGCTCATTGAAAGACCCAGTCAGCGATCATGTGATTTATACACCCTATTCCACTTTCTACTTGTAAAGGTGCTGTCATAACCTACTCGCAAAACCACTGCTGGGGACCTCTGTGGCTCAGTCGGTTAGCGCGCTATCACGCTGACCCAGAAGCCTTCCACCCGTGCAGTCTCTGTGAGCACTCGTGCTGGCTTCCTCTCCGGCCATACCTGGGAAGATCTGTCAGCAACCAGCAGATGGTCGTGGGTTTCCTCCGGGCTCTGTCCGTTTTCCTCCCACCATTATGCTCACCGCCGTCGTATAAGTGAAATATTCTTGAGTACGGCGTAAAACACTAATCAAATAAAGAAATAAATAAATCAAAATCAAGACCTTTAATACAGAGAGTCCTAACCGAAAAAGCTGAAAACAGAAAGCAGAACATGCTGCACAGTCCAAAACTGCAGGAGTACTCCTATAACATTCGCAGTCACAACTGATCTGTTGCCAACAGATGCTGAAAATTCCTGGAGCTAGTTCTAACTCACAAATGCAGCATAAGCTGGGCTTTAGAGAAAAGACTGCCTTCAGTGTGTAATTCAAAACGAGGCAGGGATTGTAAATTGTGATCTGATTTACTCATTTTGGAATGCATTGTAACAAGGTAAATAACCAAAAAATCTTGAAGGGAAAAAAAGTTTGCGATATACATGTGATAAAGGTTAGGTGTATGGGAAGTGAAATTGATTCATTGTGTTGCTGCAAACTCTACCTTATCAGTATGTTTGGTTCATTATGTTGACAGGTGAACATTTTCCTTCTGGTACTAATGCTCATCTCCCTGATCCACCCTATCCACATCTGGCTTAGCTGCCGTTCCGCGGGCAAGAAACGTCGCACCAGTAATGTCAGTAGTGCCGAGTCCGAGTATGTGTTCATTGCCAAAGGAACCAAGTGCTTGTGAGATGCTGTGACGGATTACACTCCTCCATAATCTACTTGTAGGCAGATTCTGTAATACAGTTCTAATCAGGGAACATCTATGAAACATGGTCAAGCCTCAGGGGAGAACACCAGAAAGCTACTCTATCCTCCATGTACAAACACCTACATGTATGTTATTTAGGGTTTAAGTAACCAAAACTTCACTGTTTATTTTTTATGCTATATGCTGGAAATTAGGGTACTCTATTTGGGCATTGTGTTTTGACATATCAGATAGCCCTGGGTGCCAATTTATCAGTGAACAGTTTTCCAAGTGGGGAGTTCTGTGTGTACATGTGGCTTATTCTGAAAGTCACCATGGATGAGCTGAGAGCTCCATTTCAGTACTTTGATGTAGATGTAGAGCAGAAGAAATGATTGTGGACAGTAAACCATTGTTTATGTTGTCAAGGTTGATCTGCTCTCTGTGAAACAGGGGAAGACATCAGTATATGTTTATTTTATAAAACACATGTTGTTGAATTGAACTCTTTTTTTTTCTTCATTTACTGACTTTTCTCTGTGTGTTGGTCTACTCCTTTGACATTTTTGCTTGGTTCATTTTCACTGTTTGATGACTTTTTTTTTTGTTTTCATTTATAAACTTTAAAGCTACATGTAATCATTTGACAGTGAACCAAAATCTACGTATAGATCAAGGACATTTGCCCTGCAGATCTCCCCAGTATTGAACAGTTCATGATATTTTAAAGAATGCAATATACAGTAGCAAAGTGCAATTTATATCAGCTGTTCGTGTATTTTTTGCACTGCCTGTTCATTTACTTACGTATTAGGTACTTTCAGCTATAGCTATGGCTGTGGTTTAACTGAACTTCAGGATAGTGATGTTTTATTTGAATACTTAGGATTTATTTTGACTGGTATGAATTCTTGCACATTGAAGGAATGCCATGAACTGGCCACCTGTAGATTAGTTTTGATTACAGTGTGTTTGGTAGTGTAAATTGGCCGTTAATGTTTGACTCAGATCTCTATGAAGTGACCATCATGACCAATTTTCCCACCCTTCTCTTTACTGCCAAGCTGTGGTACTTGATATTTTTTCTTTCCTTTTTCTGTAGATGGCAGGTTAGATTGATACTTTAGATCAGTGGTTTCGATGCCTCCCTTGTCAGATAATTGCTCAATCCTTAGCTTCAGGATGTACCACACCACTTATTTTTCATTTCTGTTTTACATCTTTCAAATTGCAGTGAAGTCTAGGACCATGACAGTAACAGATTTATATTTTCTGCCTTTTATTTCTGTTTTATATTCATGATGATGTCCCATGAACTTCAGCTTACATATATGATGCTATGAGGAACACCCTCAGTATTGATAAATGAAATAATAGGGTACAATAACAAGATGGAAAGTGAAGTAAGCAGACCATGGCAATTGTGACGCAGTTCTCATTGTTGTTCTGATTTTTACAACCAAAGATGTAAGTGAAGTATATAAAAAGTATGATAGCCTTTGTCACAGGGGTGTATTAAAGCATGCAAAGTTGCAAGAATACACACTAGTGCAATTACTTACGTTTACTTACGTATTAGGTACTTCTTATATGTAATACTGTTTGGATGGCAAAAACTGCAATAACTCATGGTAATACTGACCATATCTACAATATGTGCCATAATTAGTGACTAGTTTTCTGTAATAAAGGTTACCAGCAAGTTAAAAGTTATAGAATCAGTTGTTTGTACACATGAATATTCAAAGTGACATACATAATTCTTGAATCAAGAAAACTGGACATACAGGTCCATAATTAGGTGTTTATATTTCATGTATTATTACAAAGCCTTAAACTCGATAGCAAAATTTACATTATATATGGATTGTTCATTTTAAATTTAGGAAAATTCAAGAACCTTGGGGATTCTTGGAAAGTTTGGAATTTTATGAGAATCCAAGAATAATAAATTGATCTTTGTTTTGGGGTAGAGTCAGCATGAGTGCTGATACTGTAACATGTATAGATACTGGAACATGTATTTACTTCCACAGTTTTGTTTACTTTGTTCTTATATATCTGGATTATATGCAGTATTACAGGTTTTATCATTTTTAGTACCGTAGACCGTTGGACCGTAATTTGCTTTATTGTATATGTGGGCTCATTTTTGTTTTCTATAAATCATCAAATTTAAAGAATTATATTCCTTTATCCCACATGCTGAAATTTTTTTGACTTTCTTTTAAAAGTGATTATATAGTAACACATTGCACTAGGTTAAGAATTGTTGGTATGTGTGCAGTATTTGTTCTGGTATTCCATGTACATGGAAATTCATGTATTGTTGAATTAGGTTTGCTAACCTGCGGGGAATGGTCTCAAACAAAAAACTGAAGCTCCACTTCATGCAAAGTTATCTGTATGGAATTATTTCAAATGGTGAACTTTCTAGCACTGTCTTGGATTGAAGACATTTTATATTGCATTATTATGGATTTTGTTTTTGCGTAAACCTCTTTAGACAGATTATTCCATTTCTTCTTAGCTTGGTCTAAAGATATACAAGTAGGTGTAATGGTAAAACTGCCATAAATTTTGGTTATGATTTTTGGAAAGAGAATTTCCATGTCTGTACTGATTTAGAATAGGATATCTTATATTTTTGCCACAGTTTTAGATATTCACAGCTGTTTCTCAGTGTAACAGAGTTGAACTATGTCATGACAGTTGAAGGAAATCCTTGTGTTCATTCTATGGCTGCTTGTTTTCATGCTTGCATGTGTTTTATCTTGTTGCTTGGTGTAGCAGGTAATTTTGTGGATTAGGGTCCTGCACAAGACAATGGTAGACTTGCAAGTAGTAGCAGGTTTTATTTACTGACCAATGCAGGATATGTGTTTTTTTATATTTTGTGGATATTTTGTGCTCATTAATTCCCTTATGGAATGTCATTTCCATGATTTGGAGGGGTTTTTTTGTACTTAATTGCATTATATGAATGAAAGTATTTTTATACTGAATAAAACTTTTGTTGTGGGTAAACATTTTGGTTTTGGCTTAAATTTAAATAGACTTGAATATGGCGTTAACCACTGATCAAATAAATAAATAAATTTAAATAGGGAATATTCAGGATGTTTTTTATGCAAGGTCTGTACTTGTTAATGCATGCATTTGGTTGTATGCTTTTATGATCAGTAGTCAGCTACATTAAAATAAAGGGCAAATTAATATATTAATTTCATGAACTTATCCATGTGAAATTCTTTCAACACACATGGGCTGTGACAATTAATATAACAACACGGTAGACTTATAATTAATTTACAGAACATTTAAGAATTTGCGCAATAATTAACATCTGGACAGAGAAGGGTATGACAGTTTTTTGTGGAGAGGTGTCTTGTACTGCTGCGGTCTGTGGTTTGTAGCAGATGTTGCCACTTTCGGCTCCCATGTTACCCTACTGAACGGTGGATATTTTAATTTAGGCTAAGTTCCCTTTGTGTAGAGTGGAGGAACAAAATTCATGTATGAAATACAATGCTTCGCGGTGTACTGATATGTTGACTCGTTGTGACATGTTCGATCTGTGAAGTCATGGATGGGGGGTTGTCATCTCAAATCCCACGCTCATCGGCCAATTAAAGTGACAGTGGCGAAGTTTGATTTCCGAAGAGACAGACTTGACCAGTCAGTTGTCAATCAACCAGGATTATCTCCCATTTGTTGACGGAAGTGACGTTCTTGGATTCCACTCACTTCCAAAATGGCCTCGAACCGAACAACACGGGTTGCCCCAGGCGGGTTTTGGAGTTCGCAAACTGCGAATTATAGCAAGGAAACTCAGTCTTTGTTGAAGGGTTTGTTTTATCGTCTATACTTCTTCCTTGGAGAGTCTCAAACAACTTCATTTTGTAAAAACGGTTGTCCTAGTTTCGCTACACGCTTTACCTAGTTTTAGATCATTCAAGGTCCAATTCCCATACTCTGTAAAGCGGGAGTTGTAAAGTTGATGTGCATTTAGATCACGTGTTAGAGGATATGGTATCATTTGCATTGAAAAGTTGCTTTTCGTATTGAATTGCAGAAGAAGTGGTTCAGTCACGTCTCAGTAGATCAGTTCAGTTTCCGTATGTTTTGCTCTATGTATTTGCGGGTGACGATTGTATCTCTAACGCCATTTGCTTTTACATTTTTCAGAGATGATGAAAGAGTCAAAACTTACAAATTTCCAGCAAAGACACCTTGAAAATTCTTTGAGAAGTAAGTTGTGTTCTTGGTTTTAAGCTTCGTTCACACTAGACACAGAAAACGGTCCGAAGGCCGTCAAGCTACAGGTTCGATCAGATGGCTTGAGGACCCATTTTTTCCGGTCCAGGGAGAAAAATCGTGACGGATTTTAGTATTGACCAATCAGCTTCATTCAACATGTAAACATGGCGACAAGTATAGATCGCACTGAATTGCTGATTGATGAAGTGGAAAGGAATAAACTGTTGTTGGATCTTAGAGACTGCAGTTACAGACATGTAAGAGAAAAGAGTGTGGAGTGAGATCGCCAAATATGTCGGACATGAAAACAGTTGCTTGATTACATGTATTGCATTTGGCGGGTTAGCTACATTGCCTCGCATCAAAAACTGGCCACTGTATAACCCAGTCAGTGTTCTAATAAACGCCAACACAAAAACAAAAGCAACAACACATGGTGTAATTCCTGTGCAAATTTCTAATTATATTTTGATTTCTAATGGAATTATCTGATGGTCCATTGCTAAACCAAATAATGACCAGTTTATTCGAGAAATAAATCTACTGAGGAAACCGAATCTGTGCTCCAAATTTCCCATGTTTGAATGCAATTATCCGGAAATGTTGTAGTTCACGAATTCAGTTCGAGCGCCGGGCCAATTTCCGTGCATAGTGTGAATGTAGCTTTATCTGGAGATGTTGTAATCTAGCCCATTTAGATGGACCCTAGTCCTGGAGCTGAATATGACTCCATATATCCATGGCTTCCTAGACTGGGCGATATTCTGTGCACATGTTATTGTTGAAAGGTATGTATTCCTCACCCAGTCATAGAAGACAAAGATATAGGACTGGATGGACCCAGTGTGTTGTTTTAAAATTCTGCTAATGCATTAAAATTCTTCTCAGTTCTGTTATGAACATTGACGATGTGCCTACAGATGGCAGTGAAAACATCTTAGTTTGTAAGGTGTATTTGATGCCAGAACTCCATAACATTTCATAACCAAAAGTACATCAGTTTTCCTTAATGGCAGTCAAACGTGAGCTGCAGAACAAAGTTATAGGAACACCACAGTTGTTCAGTTGAAAGTTGAATTAAAAGTACTTGTACCTCAGTTGACCATTTTCTAAAACACTCTGCTGTTTACGGTGCCATAGCATTGACTCTTACATCTATATATGGATTTTTCCTACACTTGATTAGACTATGCATGTACAAGATGTTGCATGCTGTACATGACTTTAATTTGAAACATCAAGCATGCACACAAAATGTCATCCTGGTTCCAGGGCTCCTAAAAACTTATCGTTTGAGTTTGCCAGGTTCAGAAACCAGGAAAGCAATGTGCACGTGGCTGATGATATGCAAGAGGAAATTTGAATACGAAAATCCCCGCGTGTGGAGAGTGTAACTCATAGATATGAACATAACATGGGGGAACCAGTACGAAGGTGTGCAAAAACAGCACATCTTGCCAGGGTTGCAATGTTTAAAACTGAAGCAGAGTATTGTAGCAAGTTACATGTAATTTCTTTTTTGTAAAGTGCTCTGTACTTCGCTGTACTTGAACAGATGGATCCACCTTGCCCCTTGATGTTCCCCCAACGTTTACACCACAAAAACCCAAACCTGTAATACACAAACAGCCATCTAAGGTCATAAATGTCAGGTAAGTGAACTTGATAACTGTTCATTGTGTTGAAATTTTGTGCACAGTACTGAGAGTTAAAACGTATTATGAATAAGCTGAATCGGCATTACAGAAGCCTCTCAAGATCACACTGATTTTGGACGAGACAGGTTGGGTACTCTCATGAACTACTGTGATTTCACGGAGGTTAACAATACTGTTGTTGTTGTTGGGCGCTAGAACCTTCACCTTGCCCAGCCCAAAACCAGCATGATCTTGAGAGACTTCTGCAATGCCAGTTTGGCGTATAACAAAGATTGCATAATGTCATCTGTATGTCCATTATGTACATGATTTGAAGTGGAATGAGAGCTGATAACAGGACTGCTTTATACAGAAAGTAAGATGCCATAATGATTTTGTACAGTAAACCACTGGTGTGTCTGAGAATGAAAATCCTGAAAGAAGATTGTTCATTCAGGACTCCTTGGAAGAAGTCGCCTCCATTGACGAGTGGTTAGTGTGCTATCACAGCACAGTGCCTCTCACCAGTGCAGTTGCTGCGAGTTCAAGTTCAGACTGGCTTTCTCTCCAGTCGTCTGTAGGGAGGCCTGTCAGCCGATGCTCATGGGTTTTTCCCGGGTTTTGTCCTGCTTCCATAAGGCTGGTCATCGTCAAATAAGTGAAATATTTTTTAGTACAGCATTAAAGACATATTGTTAAACTTTGCATTCACCAGCATTAATTAATTTTGTAAGCAATAGTTAATTTTGTAAGGAATCTCGATATTTATTTACTGCCTTATACCGCAGCAAGGATCAGATCTCCCTACATGGAGCTGCGAGTCAGAGCTGAGTTAATGAGGTGCCCGTCACGTGACCCTGGTGACATCAATGTACAAGCTGGATCTTACTGAACCATGCTGTTGAGTTATACCATACCAAATCTTTGAAGGCATAATACCAAACTTATATCTTGTCAGACTGTGAAAACGACATATTAGAAATTGTATCACGAACGTCACCAATCAGTCTATACATGCATAATCCTGTATGCCAAATTCTTTTTTTTGATATACAGTAATAAAAGTATGTGTTTCTAGGTCAGTCTTTCAGTGTTTTTGTAGATTTTGTTTTTTACAATGGGGAACTTATATCTTCTTCCCGCCTTTAACAAATGGATCCAAAGCTGTGTGCTGTTTTGTTCTTTTCTGTAGTACGTCACACATTTATGTGTATGTATGCTCACAAAACACTTTTTTAGCGCGCAAGCACTTCAGTGACACACCAGGAAACAGGGTGTTTTTAATGTGATTTGGACCCTTCTGTGTAGCCAGTCAAAGTCTCCCATTGTAAATAAAATCACAGAAAAATACATTGATCATCACAGTTTTCCTCCTGGTTAGGTAATGTTTACTGATTTTCCATCCGACCACAAAGAATTAATTGTTCAAATCAATGATTTTCTCCACTGCCACATTTGGAGAGGATTATTCGAATAAACATTTGAATTCTGTCTCAGAACAACCATGAATTAAACATCAATCAAATCCAAGTCCTTGGAAAGATGATTGATTTTCGTTCTTCCTTTGAATTTAATATATGCTGCGAACATGCTGATTGTACACTGACGCAATATCTCTTTTATTCTTGCGATATGGCATCTGTAATCTAATGCTAATTACACTGTTTTGGTTGCCGTATTGGCATTGAAAGTACTAGACACGTTAGAGATAAAATCCTATTGGCAGGACAATATGTAATTCTGCATGTCAATTCTCTCATCTCTGTCACAATCCCTTTGTAAGTTTACTGTTAACCTGTTGTGGTCTTTGCTGATGTTGTCAGATGGCGTTCCTTCACTTTCATGTTTTCTTGGTGTTTTATTCCAGGGAGTACTCTGGAGGAATCCGTTCTAAAGACACGATGGAAAAGAGGGGTGATTTTGAGAAGCCAGACTATAAGCCACCACCCAGACGTAAGAGCCATTTCATGCATGTTTTCTAAGCCTCCAATACCTGAGTTATTTGAGGTTGTTCAGAATGGCCATACATTGTATTCATGTAGGGTGAGATGTTATTTTTAGAGGTTATTGGCCTGTATGGCTCTGTATGGATCACAAAGCGATCTTAGACTTAAGTCAAAACTTCAGTCATCAAACGTGGGATGCTCCTTTCTTTTATTTTAGCTGAAATTTGTTTTACAATAACTTAAACAGAATTTACAATGTCAAGCAATATTTTGAGCCTGTCATGTACGAATTAACTATTTTAAAGCGATTTGAAATTTTAACCTAAGTCTGAGATTGCTTTATGGTCACGGGACCTGGTGCTCACGTAAGACGTTTCCCAGTGGCATGATGAGTCATACAGAGCCATACAAGCCAATAACCTATTTATTACACACCCACTTACATATTGTGATCAAAAATTAATTAAATGCTACATAAATAGCCGTGAAGAAAAGTTTGTAAATTCCAGACATCCGATGTAGGACCACTCAGTCTCATGATAATGGTACTTTTCAGGCCATTCTTGGTGAAAGCAATTGTGACATAATGGCAGTACAGAGAAAATGAACTCAGTAATTTGTTCAGTCAATGACGTCATATCATGACGTTAGAAGTGTCCAATGTGATGTGATATTGGACAGTTGGAATTTTCTACATAATATGGTTGGAGCTGGACAGTTAGGCGTGTAATAAGTGCAGATATTTGCAGAGTGATTCACAAGTACCTCAGTCTGTAAAGTCTGCCCATGCTATTATATTTATTTATTTATTTGATTGGTGTTTTACGCCGTACTTAAGGGTATTTCACTTATACGACGGCAGCCAGCATTATTGTGGGAGGAAACCGGGCACAGCCCAGTGGAAACCGGTTGCTGGCAGACCTTCCCATGTACGGCGGGAGAGGAAGCCAGCATTAGCTGGTCTTGAACTCACAGCATTCGCATTGGTGGGAGGCTTTGGGTCATTGTGCTATGATAGCGCGCTAACCGACTGAGCCACGGAGGTCCCCCCATGCTATATTAATATACCTGTTTGTAATTGTGTATTGAAATGAGGTGTCAGGCAAAGACAAATATATGTATGATATATCATATTTGCAGTATTTATCATTTCTTAAACATCAGACAAAAGCTGTTAAATATGCTGATAGCCTCTTCTGTGTTTTCCTAGAAACGCGATCAGCCAAGGAAAAAATAAAGCTGGCGAACATCATGGCGTACGGGGAAGATCTTCCTCCACCTGACATGAACAAGATCAGGGAGTTGGCCGAGCGCAAGATGAAGGTCAAGATCAAAGTGGACAGATTTGATGAGTGTAAGCGGTCAATCAGTGGCAGTCTAGACACACAGCTTTATTCATTAATATATCTATTATTTGTAAATCTGATTGATATTTGTATGATGGCTGTGATCTTCTTATACACAGAGCTGTACATCAATCAGGATAATCTCTTGGTTGTATGGATTATCTCCCTTGGTCTTACATGATCATTTTTGACACAAGGCTTGCCTGTATGTTTTCACCTGGTTGGTTGTTTAATGTACCCTTTGCCTGGTGTTTACAGTGCAGAAGGAAATAGATGAAAGGAGAGCATTCTTGGCAGACATGGAAAAGATAGGAAAAGCCAATGAATATAGACCAATGATAGAGACAGAAATATCACAAGTGAGTACCAAACCACAAATATGTCTACTATCAGGGGGAACACATCAAAGGCCTATAAGATATCGGTAGACTGTAATGTGTTGGCTGTTTGTGACATGTCAGCAGTCTGTAACAGATCAGCAGTCTGTAATATATTAGCAGTTTCTAACTTGTTAGTTGTCTGTAACATTTCAGCAGTTTCTAACATTTCAGCAGTTTGTAACATGTCAGTAATTTGTAACATGTCAGTAATTTGTAACATGTCAGCAGTCTGTAACATATCAGCAGTCTGTAACTCGTCAGCAGTCTGTAATAGGTCAGCAGCCTGTAATATGTCAGCAGTTTGTAACATGTCAGCAGTTTATAACCTGTCAGTAATCTGTGAGGGTATTGAGGGCTCATATAGTTAAAGCTCTGGCTCACAGCAGTTATGAGGCTGTCAACAGTCTTTAACATATCAAAAATCATTACCTCACCTTGGTGTTACATCTATATATGGATTGGGTTTTGTAAGCAGTGGATATGAGCCGTGTAAATATGTTCTCTGTTAGGTATGTGACTTATAGGTGAACTGAATAATATACCAGTGATATATAAAAAAAAAAAAAATAATGCAAGCAAAATGTGCATCTGGGTAGTATTTTGACATGAAGAAAATAAAAATATATTTAACACAAAAAATTCTGAGAAGAAAATCGCACATCCCTTGTCTGCCCTCAAATGGTGCTAGTGCACCAAACATGCGTCACTTAATTGTGGCACTTCCAGTTTTTCCAGTACAGTGTTTACTAGTCTATATGCTGGGTCAAGACACATGTCCTCACAAGGGCTGGCGCATAATTTGGAGTGCTTAATCGGTTTGAAATAGTCACGTTGCATGGCAGTGATCCATTTTCACATGGAGTGGTCCCATGGGAAGGCATGAAAACTTTATTCCATTGTAATTTGGTGTGTGATTAGTAAAGTTGATTGTTGCACAAAAGCGCATACTGCCACTATGACATCATATACGAAGGGGACAGATAAGTGTTTAGAGAACACCAAGCTTCACAAAATCCAGCCTGTCAGTCTATTGGAAGAAAATAGATTTTTTTAAAAATTTAGCAATTTTTACTATATGAACCACTTCGGCTCAGTGTTTCAGATACTTTTAGAATATACTGTGCCAATTTTGCACAAAAAAAATTATCAACTGGCACAGTTCACTTTAAAGTTTAAATCTGTCCTCCATTGTCTCTTGTGTGTCTGAAAAAGTTACAGAATAAGCAGCAAAAAGGCTTGAGGACTTGACTTTAGCCACGATATTGTCAGGTGCTGTCTACACAGTTTATATCTTCAGTTTAAATATTAAACAGTTCACGGAAACGATAAAGCGAATAAGTAATAGGTCAGAATTTCTGTCTTTTTCCTTGCTTGCAGAAAATCAGGGATATGGAAGTTATAGATAAGAAAAGGTCTGCTGAACTACAGAAAATGATAGATGCAGAGAGGGCAAAGACAAGAGAGACAGAAAAAAAGGATGGAATTCCTGAGGCTGTAGTGTTCTAAACATGGTACAAACGGGACTTAGATGGAACCAAAGATGTTGGAAAACTATGTGGTGTATATTCATGGGATGTTAGCAATCATCTTTGCGTTCTGGCCAGAGCAGAGATGACCATGGGAAAGTATCACCGTCGGTATTTATTAAGTTATCTCGAGGGTGTGGACTGAACCATGCCTGTAATCTAGTGACTTGAAAAACAGGACAATGCATTGAAATGCAGGTGGAGTATCATCTTCTCACTCTCAACCTGAACTCAGTGTAAAGAGGAGGCACCTGTGGATGAACTGTCATCTTGTCACTCCTCAACATGAATTCAGTGTAAAGAGGAGGTACCTGTGGATGAACTGTCATCTTGTCACTCTCAAAATGGGCTCAGTGTAAAGAGGAGGTACCTGTGGATGAACTGTCATCTTGTCACTCTCAAAATGGGCTCAGTGTAAAGAGGAGGTACCTGTGGATGAACTGTCATCTTGTCACTCTCAAAATGGGCTCAGTGTAAAGAGGAGGCACCTGTGGATGAACTGTCATCTTGTCACCCTCAACATGATCATAGTGTAAGAGGAAGCACCTTTGAAGGAACTGTCCTATTTATGCTCACCATTAGCGTATCATTCCAGTGAATTCCCAGTTGTCGAACTGTTCAGCCAGTCAGTCTGTGATCCATTATTGGTTTTTAATTTACTCACTCATTGATTCTTAAGTTAGTGACTTCCATTTTTTGTTAGTTTATATTTGTCACTGTGACAGTTTATGATGTTTGAAAGATATGTTTATTGATGTTCACAAAATTTTATTCATATTTGAAATTCGTATTATATTATTAAGCTCTTTAACAAATGTAGCCATAGTCTTTACCTTCCGTCCAAGATCATTTTCAGTAGTTTTAATGTATAATGTGCTACTCGTCCTTGCCAGTTTTCATCATGTGCATTGTTTTCACTTGATACAGTTTATAAAGTTTATTTATACAGTGTCACCCGTCCTCTGTTTACATGTCTTGGACAGAACTGTTTTTTACTGTCTTGGACAGCACGCATGGTCAGAACCGGTAAATTCATGTGTGCTTCTAATTTTATTTCTCAATGAAAACATGTCTACAAATAGAGTGTTTTAGTATTGTATAGGGTTGTGTTGCTGAACCACAGCTCTTTTTTCCCACGTTTTCCCTTATAGACAGTAGCCATTGAAGATATCTGACCTAGGTGCAAAATGGCAGGGACATAGATCCATGGTTTCCAGTTACGCTCAGGGCCTTGCTGGCTCAATTAGTAAAGCACTGGCTCACTTGACCAGTGGGGCTGTGTGTTTGAATCCAACTCTGCTGTGTTTGAGAAAGAAATTTTCGATGTACTTGGCGAATTTGAAGATGTGTGGTTTCTTCTACCTATAAAGTCATGTGTAAATGAAAATAAGTTATATGTAGCATTAAACATGAACCAATCAATAAATGACTCAGTCAATCAATCCAACTTCCAGAACATTGATGTTCGTTTGTATGATAAAGTTTTTAATTTATACTTTGTCGGTATAGCACTGCGTGAGTGTTGACTTATTCCTAGTTTACATCAAGCTTTTGGTTTGGAATCTGATTAACTATGTATGGGTGCAGGCATCATCTGTCTGAAATGTAGAGTTATATCAGATTTCCCGTATTTTGTTAAAGAGATTAGGACAGAGTTTTTTGGCAAAACATCGACCAGTGCAAATCCAATCAAATATTTGCCATCTTTTTGGAATAGCCAAAATAATTAATTAATTAATTCTTCTGTGCACGTAGCACACATCAAAATAGATAGCAAAGATCGTAAAATTAATTATACAAGTCAGTATGCTTCAGACTCTAGAATCATTTTAACACTATAAATAGTACACTACTTGTTTTATATTTTCTAATATAGTCTATATATTTTTGCTATATGGAGAAAATTTGATTTTATTAGTGAATAGGGCGTTTTTGCCAGTTGTCTCTGATACAGACTTCAATAAACTTCTCAAAACTTCTTCAGAATTGTTATTATTTTCTCCTTGATATATTCAAATAAATATTATAGAGATTTATAAAAGTGTAAGAGTTACATGTAAGCTGTAGTTGTACATTTATAAGTGGGTCATACTCTTGGCAGCCCTGTTGGTGTAATATTCGAGTGGAGCATATTTCCCTCGTAAACAAGTGTCAGCCCAAGCTGTGCAGCAACCGATGATGCTATGATGTTGCCCAGCAGTGCTTGTGAACTGCCTCTTTGCTATAGGAGCACAGTGGTAGGAAAATATCCACGTCATACAGAAAAAAAATAAAGTATACACGGCCTGGACTGACTTGTTTTAGACAGTTTATGCTTCCCTTACCACAGTATGTTAATGTTTGACCCTTTATATGGCCGACCATCTATTCTGATCAATAACGGTATGGGTAACCGTTGAATAGAAATATTACACATGACAGGACTTGCCTACACTCAATAGTATGGATAAATCTGTATTTCTCGTTTAAAGGCAAGGGAAACCAAAACGATTTCACGTGTATGTCAGATAAAAGACCATTAAGCTTTGTCCACTTTTTTGTTTGTTTGTTTGTTGTTGTTGTTTTTGTTTTTTTTTTTTTTGTTTTTGTGTGTGTGTGTGTGTGTGTGTGTGTAAAGTGTGTTTGAAACCTCATATACCAGTGGGTATGAACGACATCACACGCATTCGTGTCTTATTCTTCGTATCTGTTCCGTAGTTTCTTCCAGCAAATGCATTCATAGCTCCACATGTATATTCATTTCATGAGCAGAAATCATTTGGCTTTCATTTGTGATGTACTTGAAGACTGAAGGAGCGAAAGTCTCCGGAAAGTTGAGTGTGCAAACCGGTAACGCCATTTGTAGATCTTGATATAAGCGTGAAGTGAAATCTTGTTAAGTAGCTAATGACTAGATTCTAAAATAGAATACCATCATATGGGTATACAGCCGCCAGCACACGGCATGACTTGCAATGGATTGTTCTGTAGGTATCCACACTTTTTAGCCAATTACCCATTTACTTTTATCTTCTTGCTGTTCAACACATCTACAGGCCTAATTGAATAATATACATCTAATGTATGGGCATGTATACTAATGCCCGTATGTGTCACTCATGCATGGCTACGAGTACATTTCCGAACATAGGTTAACCTTCTACATGTTTATCCTTAAACTGTTACCAAGTGTTATACCAAATCAATTATGACGCAGTTTGAAGTAAAAGAACACCAGTGCCCACAAGTCAGCATTAGGCATATGGCTTGCACTACTGTTTATGGCACATCACTTCTAT
This sequence comes from Acanthopleura granulata, assembly GCA_016165875.1. Lineage (NCBI taxonomy): Eukaryota > Metazoa > Mollusca > Polyplacophora > Chitonida > Chitonidae > Acanthopleura > Acanthopleura granulata. The sequence continues at coordinate 28,349,289 of JABBOT010000002.1, forward strand.
ATTAAGTATTGTATGGGCCTGTACAGAAGGGGATTCCCTTGGAAATTCCTTATTTCTGTGTACATGCGTGTTAGTAAATAGGCCATCAGATTTTCTAGGAGAGGCGAGGAGTTAGCATGAGAATTTCAAGCAAAGAAACACAGCGTGCTATATGGGCATGTTTTTGGTGGTTAAACGGGTTGCTAAGGATTACACACGCTCTTCCCCACCCACAACCTGATGGTCATCGCTTGGTCAAATGCGGCCTGGACATCTGTGATACCGACAAATCTCCGCCTGAGTTTTGTAACCCAGTAGAGACTCGGTGTGAGGCATGTACTATTCGTTCGTGCGAACAGGAAATCTGCGGCGAGTGGGCTAATTGTACAAGCACAGCACCGCCTCGAGGTATGGGTATATGGGCCTAGAAACAGTCCCTACATGTACTGCATTGGCTCAAATGATACACTGCACTGGGCTTTTGTCCTTACCACTAACTGATTCTGTTGTTTTCAATGCTGGTTGCAATATACTCTCAGTATATCGGCCTACATTATATAACCCCCCCCCCCCCGCTCTCTACTGTTTAACATTATCAGAAGTTTGCCACTGTTACATGAATCCGGAAACAAATTATCACCAACCCCGCTTATGCCGCCTAATATTATCGCCATCGTCTCTTTACAACACTTATCATTCCTCCATTAAACCGTGTCCCCTTTAACTCTTTTACGCACTCATTATTCAACGCCATAATCTCCCATTGTGTCACGTGTTGCAATTGGCCAACTATCACAATGTCGTCGCTGTTCTAGAATTTACACTCCACTTAGTAGTCTCGTGTGTGGTGAACTTGATCACCAATCTTTCCACTGCGCATCAATAAAACTCATTCTCACCATTGTATTATTTCCATTGTGTATCATTAAGTTATTATATCACCAGTCTTCCCATCGTATCTGTTTAACAACATTATTATTATTGTTCCCATTGACTGTAGCATTAGAACTATTACAGCACTAGACTTATTGTCTAAGCCTTATTATATTGCATTAAATTGTGGTCATGTCTCCAGAGTCAAACTCCAAACTTTCTGGATTAAAGATTGTGATTGTTTACTTGAACTAGTGTGGTTAGTCGCTGTCAAGAAAATTGAAAAAGTTTTTGTCTGCTGTGAAACATGAACTACCGGTGACTAAACAGGTAGACCCGTTTGCATGTTACACGTGTTGGACTTTTTTTTTATCACATTATACCATTGGGTCATTCTGTTCAGCTATGACGTCTACACGTTCGCCCGTATCCAAGATCCAGTATGATGAGGTCACAAAATCTGACTCTGATACTAGTGAGATGGAAATACTTCAGATGTCTGTTGTCAAGTTGCAGGGTAAGTACCATTGGAAACCCAGAAGGAATCAGTAAAAAACATCAGACCTAGATATTGGTATAATATCTAAATATAATACAATCTTTCCTTCCGAATAACTGTAGGTTTAAACACACTTGTAGAAACCTTTTTTGTCCATAGCAGAACTCGAGGACAACTCCCAGTTCCTCCAGTGATCAAAATTTCTTGCAGTCTCCTTCAGTGTGACCTATAATATAATGGGGGGGGGGGGACCTCTGTTGAGTACTCTAAATTTTGGAAGGTTGAATTAACAATATATTCTGCCTTTTTATTTATTTATTTAGGAAGGGTCAACACTCTAACGTATGGATTTTATGGCCTCGCGATCGTCATCCTGGTCATCGTGGTCATCCTGGTTTACCAGCTTATCCGTGCCCGATATCCTCCCCCACCACGCCCCGAGGGCAGTGGCCATTCCCAGTACGCCAGGGTGGATCCGGACGAGACGATCCCGATGACAGTGCACAGTAGCGCTGACAGTGGGATACAGGAGGCTGAGGCTGGCTCGACGCATCTTGAAGCGTCAAGCTTCAAGCCCCAACGCCTCAAGCGTCACCCTCAGCAGCCAGGTGAAGTGCTTCAAAAAGTGACACTCATATTTGTCCACCGTCGTCCGCTTTGTACGGAAGCCTGTTAGTGTCACCGCTTGACACTTGGCGAAAACTGTCGAAATTTTAATTTTTCTTTCTAGAAATTTCGACTTTCTAATCTCGAAATTTCGTCATCTTCTCTCTGGAGACTTATATACACACACATACTTCCATATATATCTCTGGTAATGACTTGTCCCCAGAAATTTGATCTGTGTGTGGAGTACAACGTCAAGGAAATCATTTTTAATATTCCTTTTCTGTTCATGCACTGTAGAAAGTGAAGACTACCTGGATAGCACAACAACAAATGAAGCACACGTATAGTTCCACATGCACAATCAATCATTTTCACTGTCGGATAGATGCAGGGGAATATAGGCCTGTCACATCAATTTTCGAGATGCGAGAGTCGAAATTTCGTGATTAGAGGTCGAAATTACCACATAGGCAGAAATTTCAACTTTTCCCCTTTCAAGATGATTTTTGACTGTGACACTAGTAGGATTCTATGGCTTTGTTATGCTTTTAAACGAGATTGATTTAAAAAAAAAAGAAAAACAGTAGATCGGTATAGTTTTATACGTAACTAGAAAGGATATTTGGCTTTAGCCAGGCAAATCAGAAGAGAGGCGAATGACCTGTGAGTTTTACCTGATGTATCCGGCCACCATATTTCGGAGTCAGTGATCATATTGTACTTCATCGTGAAAACTCTATGTACTCTTCTTTGCTCCTAGTAGATACAGTTTTCGTTCGCAGTGTTGAACCGTATAACCTCCCATCTTGGCGACCGGTATTCTCTAAATATACATATACATGGACAGTGTTTAGGCATTTATTGTACGTGGAGATACAAGTTTTGACAGCTGTGGAAATATTTGTACGTATAGGCCTACATAGGTGCAAAGAATTACAGAAAGTTCACTTTAACATATATGTACAAAAGCATTGCAAATGTGTATAAATAAACCGAAAGTGATAGACATATAGGCACAGTTATGCATATTCAAAAAGGAACTGAAAGTATTCATACAATTCATTTGTACATATGTATAATAAATACCGAAACGGTTTGTCATAGTCGATAGCTGGATATACGAACAACCAAACGTCTGAAATATATTAATAATATGTCAATGCCTTGGTCATCGGCATTGTTGTTTAACACCATGTTTCAGTCTTGTACCACATTAATGTATTGCGCGCACAGTAGAGATCGAATATACCGGGTTCGTTGTCTCACTTGTCAAACAATCAATCTATAATTTTGCTGAATCTTACAAGATGAACGATGCAGGCCAAGTATACACTGACACATTTGAGGCATCTGTCACTTGACTTGCTTATTCACAACATCTTTGAATATATCAGTATTATGGATTTATTAATTTTGGGTGCTTTCTTTTCATGTAACAGTATCTTTGGGCCACTCTACGGCAGCCATGATTGACGAGGAGATGGGGTCACGTGAGGCCACACTTTGTGTCAAGGAGAGTCACTACAATGGCAAACCCACGGATATGGCCATGTGACCACGATTTCATATTTAGTGAAAAACAGTAGCGTCTCGATGACATTTTCCGAGCCACGGTATTAGAGATTCACGAGTTCTTACATTGTGAGGTAATGTGTTTGATGCACTGATGGAGGTACATCGAAACCGGTTTATCATCAGTTACAATTTTAACAGCCACCTGGAAAGCAATGGCTGCTCACTCCACAACGAACGTTACTTGTATGAAGACAATTGAGGGTTAAGAGAAGAGTGAGTGCATTTGATGCACTGGAGATCATTTTTATGTCTGGGCTGGGACTGCCGTCAAGAAGTTGTCCGAGTGTGGATGACTGTGATTTACACTGGACCGAAAATCGGTAAAGAGATTTGCTGGCAGGGCAGCCGTGATGTTGGCATATGATAATTATTGTTCGGGAGTGTATCATAATTTCGACGTGATGTTCCCGGGAAGATCAAATGACTTGATGTTAATTGTGACATTTGCAGGTGAACTAGGTGTGCTGATATTAATTGACGTGATATTTGCTGCCACGGGCACCCTGGTGTTGACATGTACGATTCCTGCCGGAAGGACAAGTGCGGTGGCATGTTGACCACGAAAGCACCTAGAAACCTGATTAGTTGGGGTGTAAACAGCAGCATTGGCATGGTATAGGAAGTGTGAATTTCAGTGGACATATATGTAAATTAACTCATGGAAATTCATTTTGTTGTTATTCCCTTTTTGTTACTTAATCATGGTGGATATAGAGGGTAAGTTCATAGGTTCCTGGACTTGCTTCATCAAAGTGATGTGTTTTGATCAATTTTTACATGAAAAAAAAAATATGGCAATATCAAGAAACTATGTATCCTGAGAAGGAATCCGAGTATGTATAAGTTTGTAATAAATGAAAATTTGGAAAGTTTGAGAAAACTTTTAAAAGAAAAAGAACGGGGCGGATTTTCATATCTTCTTCTATACAAAATACCATAATAAATGCTGTTTTGGATACATTATCTAGCGTAATCAAATGCTTTTATCAACAAAGTTTTTTTTTATTTTGTAATTTACCGTATAATTGACTATCATATACAAGCTTTATCGTATCTATCATGACTCACTTTTAACATCAAGATTACATCTGTAACTGATTTGTGTTGTATGATTTGTTTCTGAATAAATATATTACTCTGCAGAAAAAGTGACAATCAAAGTTGCACCAGGACAGATGACGTTCCTGGCTCAAATGCAGTTTTGATTCAAGCAAATTTTTAAACTTTAAATATTTATTACAGGCTCAGTTGACTCCATGCAGCGCTTGCTAGCCGAGTTGCGACTTTACGTGAGGCTGTTTGTTATAGGCACAGTTTGAAAAGCGCTTCGCACACTCCGGTTTTCTCCACACATATACCTGACCGTTATCGTATAAGTGAGAAATTCGTGAGCACGACGTTAAGAAAAGATAAAAATGACACAGATTTATCTTAGTCAAGGGTGCAAAATCCACAGAACACAGACCTCATTTCCAAAAATTTTAATTTTTCCTTATTTTAGACTACAGGTGAATTTTTTGTACCTATCTTCCATACCAACAGCGCTAATAATGCCAAGGAAGTTTTGTATATCACGCACAGGGTGGACACCCCAGACCACATTCATTAATTTCAACCTTACCTACTTGGTAAGGCAAGGCATGTTTGGAAATGGAAATATTGTATTTGCAGCCAACAGTTGTCGGAACCCGATCTTTAAGATATGAATGAAGCCCTGCATTCAGCCCAAGAGGGCCGCAGATGCAGATAGCTGAGTGTCGCCCTACTTTAAGGTTCATATACCGTCTAGATTATCACCCACGAAGACATCGCTCACAGTTTTTATTATTTGTTCCCGTTCACGAGGTCAAATAGTTTGTCGGAGTTCTATCTTGAGAATCTGTAGGCCTGGGGATCGAGTGGGCTCCATGACGAACATTTTGGCTGGTCGTACAGCCTGTATCACACTGAAGATAAAAACATGATGCTAATATCCCAAATAAGTAGGTCACCATAGATGAATAATTATCTTGACGGAAATACCCGTTTACTGACAAGAGGGGAATTCCCCGTAACAATCCTCATTATACGGTGGATGGAAAGAGTTTTAGTTTCACCATGGTAGGTGATGCAAGTCTTGTTCCTGATCCGGGTAAATGCATTCTTGTAGTCGTTGCTCACAAAATCAGCATGGTGACCATCCGAAGTCTTGCTCTCTCCTTGGCCGTTATGATGACACCGGTCTCGCCTGAGCCGCACAGCAAGGGTGTGGTCCCGTGTTTTACCGACTTCTGCCAATCGGGGTTTTACTGTGACACAATGGAGGAACGCTGCAGTCCGTGTAGTGTAGCACTCTGCAGAATGAAGAGCCTCCCAAAGGACTGTCAACATTTCTGTTCGGGTAAGATCTAAATGTTTTACTGATATATAAATCGTGATGTGTAGACGGTCGTAGTGTATCATAATTTTTTTTTTTTTTTTGTTTTGTTTGTTTGTCTTTGTTTTTTGCTGTGCATGAGTGGGTTGGTGTCCTTGTACAAGGGCTTGGTGTAAACATTTATATATGTGCGAATGTGCAGCTACAGTCTTCTCCAACAATCTATGTAACAACGACATTTACAATACCACTACATAACAATTCAAAGATCTGAATGATTAATAATGTATTTAATATCATGTGTCATTTCTTTTATATTTCTCTTCCGCAGTACTCAAACAAATGATGACGACTATCACAGATTCAAGGAAATATATATCAGAAGGTAAACGTTATCACTCACAATGGTATAATAATGAAACAGAGTATTTTAAATGACATTTGTGATTCACTGTATTACCTCAGTAAACAGGTCAGGGAAGTATATATTTACCTTTTAAGATGAGATTTTCTGAGTAGGATGCATAATCAAACATAAAATCTGGCATGGCAAGCGCGATTAAACGATGTTTTTTGTTTTGTTTTTTTTTAATGTAATAGGATACATGTTATATTATACAACACATCTTCTTCTATTTCTGTTTCAGACACATCGTTAACTGAAATGCGGTTAACTCTGGTTACAATGATTGCTACCATGTTAGTGATAATGGTCATGAACATCCTCTCTAATCTCGTTAATACAAGGCTTCTACTGGTGATGAAGCAAGTCCGTTGTCCACTGAAACCAGACCCCAAGGTGACGGCCTCAACAAAGCAGATCAAGGCTTCAACAAAACAGATCAACACCGTGACTGGTGTATCGGCGTTAGCACGGACGTCCAGCAAACCATACCTGCCGATACACCAATTACCAAGATCAGCAGATAGCTTGAACGTAACGGCGACTACCCAAAGTTTGCCTCTGGAAGACGGCTCTGTAGATTTACGGTATGACTTCGATGTTTGCCACCATTCCAACTCTGGAGACTGTCAAATAGGCTGTGATAATGACTGTAGTCCGTCTGTATGTGACTGTAACAGTCTGAGAACAGACCTGTCTCCAGAGTTACTTACCCATGCCAGGGACCTGTCATCATTTCAACATTTACAGCAATCACTCCCAGGGAACGAAGAGACGTCATTGAAAACGACAGCTCTAGGAACATCAACAGCTTAGAGGACAGTATGCGTAGTTCCTTCTTCATGCCCCATATTTGACCCATGGAGTTTAGGTCGAGCTTAAGCTCATCCATTCATTCATCCAACAATATTTGGTATATATTTCGGAATATTTCCCATTTTACCGACGATGACTATTCTGGCGTAGATATAAGGACATGGAATTTCAGTGTAGTTAGTCATAGCTTGGTTGTGGCTTTCATTTGTTGATGTGTAGTTGATTTGTGCATGGGTTTGTGTGTAGATGGTCGGCTGACTGTCTGTGCATATATAATTTCGTCAATCTTCGTGAGTCAAATTTCTCAAATGCTAAATTTGTGCACTTGATGCCGTCTAGGTAAAAGCGACAGAAAGCAGCGTGATTTACCAGGAAAGTTTTTCAAAACTGCCTCAGGAAGCTTAAAAAATAAAGTCGCCCCGATTCAGAAAGGCAATAAATAACAGATACACAAACGTATTCCAGACTGGGTGAGATGGACTCGAACTCCAACTTATGAGCAGAAAGAACATCGATGAAGCATTAGTAATGACTATCATCTCAGAACCAAAGTTCCCTACAACTCTGCTCAACCTAGAAGCACAAAGTGGGTGGATACTTTATTGGAAACTATTGATGACGAGGATCTAAAAATATTCTTTAAGTCAAAAAGCACCTGGGGATTTCCGAAGGCCATCCGGACAGGCTGGGATGACGAAAATAGGCCCTGCATGATTGTAATCGAAAAATCTAAGCGGAAGGTGATACACAAACGCCTGTTAACAGCCTTTATAAATAAAGTCAGTATCGCGCAAGTGAACCGAAGTCATAAAAGAGGATACCCCACGGAGATTACCCGAGATCTTTACTTGTCCCAATTACAGCGCTGTCTTCAAACAAACGTCAGTCCGCACAAATGACCTACAAGGTGAAACGTATTTAGCCTATGTTATATGTAGACGGATGACTACTAATTGACTCATTCTGTGTCCAGCGGCCTCTATAACGTGCAGGAACTATGGATGGTAGAGTTGCTAGAAGTGCTGACAGCTGTGGCGCCGAGCACTGCGAGTCAACAAGCACAGACATCAGGTTCTGTTCCCTTGAAGGCCGCTGTGAAAGCTGTTCACCCTCCACGTGCGACTTGGACATCTGCCGGCCGTGGAAAGGCTGTGAAGATGATACAAGTAAGATGGTCGCTGTAACGACAGGTAAGCTGGTCGATATAACCCCTGTTTATAGCTGTATTGTCTGACCGAGATCAACCAAGATGACTGGATTCGCTTCATATTATTATTCCCGAACTTAGTATTGACTGTTTTTCTATACGCTGTGTCACTGGCTAAGACTGCATATTGTCAGAGTCCCCACATGGACGAAAGCAATGTAGGTGAAGTAATCTTTTGTGATTATGTTGATAAAATGAACAGGTCCAACTTTACCGAGATTGTTTAAATTTAGCACAGTCACATTCGACAACATTTCAACGGTTAAACATCTCAAAGTAATGAAACAACTTCAAAAGTAAAGGTACTTAATTTGGCTTTTCATGACTGTTGTATATCAGTATGAGGACATACCCTAAAGTTTAGTCGACCTGGTAAAAAGTTAGTGATTGAGCATACGCCTGTACCTGAGGCTTGTCACTGACCTCCTCAGTCTCATGTACGCTCCGGCCGCTTCGGTTTCCTCTTTCCCTTAAAATTCACGGCTACCGTAACAGTACTTGAGCATGACCTTAACCGGGCAAGCGGCCAGTCAGCGGCTCAGTCAGTCAGTCAGTCGGTCAGTTACTCACTCAGTCAGTCATCTGTCAATAAATCAATTAATCAAGGAACTGCTTTACCAGTGCACGGCCAGCCTTATAGCGGGTGCGATACAACCTACTTATAAACCTGTAATCTTCACCCTACTCCGGCATGTATGTACAGATTGATATATAGGTATTTTTTTCTGCTTTCAGCCCCCGATGATCAAAATCTGCCTAACCACTCTGTTGGGGTCAGCTGTGGTAAGCTGTAAACATTTGTGTTTTCTTTCACATTCTTAGAGCAACCTGCATCAGTAGTGCATGTTCTCAGATGTTGGGGGCATAGTTAGGGTTTTATTCTAAGTGTTCATGTAAATGCTTGAAGAGTATGGCAACTATAGCTTCCCCGTCTCGGCCCCCCGACATCAATCCCAGCACAATACATGGGTGCAACAGAATTATGTCAAAAAAAAGCAAGCATTGATGTTGATTGTGATGTATCAGACGTCATTGCATGGTGAAGAATTGCTATAAACAGAGTGTTGTGGTCACATTTTATAGCCATATCACATGGAAACACGAAAACAATGCAAAGGGGCCAGTGCAAAATTAAACCATCATTGTGTTTCATAAGATCAGCTTATAATCCGCTATATAGTCACTTTAGTGCAAACATCGCTGACTATAGAACAAACTAAGAAGATCAGCACTGATTGCCTCAAAACGATGTTTCTCACAAGGGCTGTATAACTCGGCTTGTGGGGGATTTTGAAGCACAAACTGTTAGTTTCTTCTTTCCTTGCATTAGTAGTACATGTTTGCATTTACATTTAACTTTCATACTTTGTTCATATTTTCAGCTGAATTGTTATCAGCGCGTGAGGTAACGGCGTGGGTACTCGCGCTCGTCTTCTTCCTTGCATTTGTGCTGCTTACCCTGATGGCCATAAGAATGTCCCGGATGATCAAAAGATACCAGAAAGAAATGCAGGCCATTCGAAGACCATCTCCGTCCAAAGACATCTCTAATGATGTAGAGGCACAGAAGCTCCTGGACCAAAGACAAGGTCACCCGCCAACACAGCCTTCAATACACATTTCTCCATCGTTTCAACCCATCAAATGTTCATCTTGTGCCTGCCAGGGAGCAGAGCGTTTGGGAGGGCCACAACGCCAAAGCTGTCCAAATATCAATATGCCAGTCGAAAAAGGGCATGTCATATGCCAACCTGATGAATGGTCTAGTAGGCCTACCACAAGTCAAATGGGCTTGTGATGATATTCTCCCACCTAGTGAACCTCTGCGGACAGACATAGATGCTGACATTTTCGAACGCTACGTTAAAAATATTGATATTTAATATATTAACCACTTAGCGAATGTTCCCTTTCCCTCCATATATATGTCTTAGTTTCCATAAATATTGCTAGGTGATGTTGTTATTTTACCTTGTATATACAGTTCTTTGTACACGGTGGTAGTTAGGAAATTAGAGAATGGAGATACATCAGATGTATGTAATCAGTACATACATATGATTCTTTGTGATAAAATAGATACATTAATTATCTGTGAATAAATGTCCCTCCCTTGTGATTATGACGAAGAAGTTGGAGAGTCATTTGTTCCGTCGTTTGTTCCAGTCGGGAGAGCTGTACTTCAGAGTATAATCGTAATACATTCTTAGATAAAATGGTTTCAATATAAACCCGTAATGGATGTAAATGGCTTATTAGGTGTAAGTTTACACACTTTGAAATGGTGTGAATTAACACCTTTCACAAAAGGTGTAAATTAACAGATTAACAGATTTTAGATTAATACCCCTTGGACAGGATGTGAATTAACACCTTTCAAAAACGATGTAAATTAAAACCTTGTAGAAAGGGTATGAATTAACACCTTTGGAGAGAGTGTGAATTAACACCCTTTGGAAAAGGCGTAAATTAAGACGCTTGGAAATAGTTTATAATGGATTACGTATCATTTAAATGATGTACAACCGCATTTGCAACTGCACTCTGTCCCATGCTCAGTGCTCAGAGTCCTGCCTAGAGGCAAGCCACAGGCCATCACGAATGACATACTAATGTATACACTTTTTGTAATGCAAGAGCTGACCTGACGAAAACGTGCTATTTTATATAAACACCCTTTGAAAATAAGGTTGACCCTTTTGTGACACTGAAGACATGGCTTGGATTCTGTTCGGGTGTCGAAAGGGTGTTTCGTGTCAGTCACTGCCGTTTTAAAAACAGATAAGCACCTTCTTAACTCTAACAATATGCCGTTGTCTCTTGTAATGTGCGGTATGGGTGTTCAATACAAGATCCTTTAATACAAGATCAACATCCGTTTGATACTAAGCCAAGTAAATATTTAAATCGATTTTAGTGACAGAAAGCCAACACTGTACACTGTTATGAGGCGTTATTTTATCACACCAGTGTACATATGGAAGAATACGTGTAATACGGGTAAGGAAAACCATATACATATACGAATACATGAGTGGTGGGATTCACAAAGAAATGCAGTGATTATGACAGCGGCTTGAGAAAGAAAGAAATCCCACCAAACCTTATTCTTATTAAAAGATATGCATGTAGCCAAAGTCATGAGAAAGACAATTCGGGATATAGTACAAGACCAATCACAGAATGATTCACACCTTTTCAACATCAATTTCAAAACTTTACACCCGAAAGGGTGTAATTATGAGGGATTACTGCCCCATTTCGCCTGTATATCATATTTCTATCACACTGAATACACTCTTAATAGGTGTGTTCATGGATAACATGATGTGTTTATTACATTTCCACCCTTTCAGCACCATTTAAACTAAGAGTCTACAACTATAAGACATTTGGAATTCCATGAGTTGGTTGGCATGTATATGTGGTTGGCAGAGTAGAAATATACCCTTTCTCGAACTCAACGGGCGAAACCGAATTATTGTGGAATAATCACATAGAGATGTGTCTCTGTAGAAATTCTCGTAGTTACTAGGTACATCAGGTAACTTGTCGGATCTACATGCATGACATCATAACCTCTTATCGGTTTTTGGTCTTCAGTCGTTTTTTGTGTGGAGGGGGATGGTGGTGATGGGTTTTCCCCAACTGTTGTGGGTTTTCCCCCCATGCTGTGGTGGGTTTTTCCCAGGGTTTTGATGGGTTTTTTCCCCCCTCATCAGCTCAGGTTAGTCATCGGCACCAGTGCAAGTACTATCTCCGCGACAAAACAGTTGAAAGACCGGAATTCCTGTACAACCATGTGACTCTTTGTATGCAGTATGCATAAGCGTGATGTAACGAAAATCCAAATAAAATAGTCATTACGTTTTGATTTTTTAATTTTTTCTGATTGGTGTTTTACGCCGTACTCACGAATATTTCACTTATACGACGACGTACAACCGGAGAGGAAGCCAGCATGAGTTGGACTTGAACTCAAAGCGACCGCATTATTGAGGGGTTCGAGATAATAACACCACCGCGGCGTGCTATGCAGGCTCCCGTTACGTTTTGATGGGTACGTAAAACAAGCTATATCCATGTCTGACAACCGCAAAGCACGTGTACCCGTCTGTCAAAATGACAACCCCGAGATAGCCAGAATATCAGTTAAAGTTCTTTCTTTACTGTCGAGTTTGTGTGCAAAAGTTAGTAATAGGGGTAAATAATCGTGTAACAAGAGTAAATAACCGTCTAGTGGTACCACGACGGCGTGACCTGACACAATCACAGCTGAGGAGGTGATGACGAGCAGTATAGTTAAAGGAGAAGGAAACATAAAAATGATGCCAAAATCAAATGAAAGAGCGTGAAAATTTATTTGCAGATATAGTCTTTCATATTTATTTTGATTTTCTCTTTCATTAGAAAAGAGTATTTGAAAATATTTTGTATGGTGGTTATTTGGACCCACCTCTTGATATATATAGTCTTCGCATAATAATGTTCTAAAAAAGGATGTGATGAATGTCTCATAAATGTATTTGAATATAAATTAGTTGTTTATATTCAAACATATGCATTTATTCTGAATTATGATAATATTTATGAAATATTTAAAAATATAAATATGATCAAAATGCAGGTTGAACACATTTGTTAGATCATAAGACCAAATTCTATTTCAAATATATTAAACATGTGTAAAATGTTACACATTTTATTAAACATGTGTAACATCGTCATTTTATGACATTTTTTGTGTTGCTCCCGCAAGGATTTTTCTGTTATTGCATTTTGACTTGTTTGCAGGACAGTTCACGTGCTTGCACACAAATCAATGCCTGTTTCGACAGAGCATGAGGCCATAGGACTCCGGCTGTGTCAGTAAGAGAGTACAGTGCAATCGCTCCTGACCATCAGGCTCTAAGCAGGACCCCGAAATAGTTACTGAAATACTGCTATTGTGGCGTTAAACCCCAATAAATTGTTCTGGTTTCAAGTCTATATGTATAATGAGGCAAGTTTACATTAGTTTTATAGGGCGTATGAGATTTGAATCCCAACAAAGGAGATTCTATAACAATACGACATCCTTTGTCTGCATTAAATACCAAACGTGCATATGTAGTGTGGAAGATGACTGTACAAATAAGCTAACTCTCATCCTGAAAGTTATACGGCCATAACTTCAAGGCTCTGTCACTTTACTTGATATATCACACACTTGGAATGGCTTTTTCAATACAATTTCATCGCCAGCAGTGAGTTAAATATCTTGTCTATCGATGTTACAACATCAACAGGCTGCCTTATAGTAAATTGAGGCGGTTTGTTGTGGTGCAAGGTTTCGATGAATAATGCAGTTAACGAAGGGAATTACGTCTGAATTTCCTCTCCCCTCTTACCTAACGTTTAACCAGGTATTTTTTTTAATATAGCCTTAAATATGTCTTCGCTTACCGCAGTCAACACACTGTGGCCGGACCATAGCCCCATTTGTGTCACAAGCAGCACAATCTGAACAGGAAACAACCCACACTTACTTCACGCTTGCATATGCATATCTTGCAGATCTTGTAGATCACCCCTGCATACACATCTTTTAGTTCAAAGGTGTGCAAAATGAAGTAATCTCCTAAAACCCGAATTCTTTATCTTCGCCGCATGTTTTGAATTTGCATATCTGAACAATTATCACTTCTAATGAATGGTCAAACTTACCCTACAAAAAATCTTCCAGTAAAAGCATTATTTGAGGGATTTGATTATGGATTACAGTTTCATTGATCTAGGGAATTCATCTGTTCTTAGTAACGATTTCACTCGTATCTAACAACGAACTAATCGGAAGTCAGAAACATCTTAATCCGTTAGACAGACGGAAAAGCAATCGGTCATCCCTCGAATAACGGGTTTAACAGAAGACTTTTTGAGGGTATTCATAGACCTAGGCTTATATGTAATTATACTCGATCAAAAGTATGTTTCCAATGTGAAAAAAAAAAGAACCGTTTGCATGGATCTGATCTCTCTTTCAAAGACTTCTTGTTCTCCAAAGTGATTTCGTTAACCCAATTCACTTCTCAACTTCCACAAAATTTATCATATTATAAAGTTCGTATCTCATTTGTTAATTTATTTAATTGATTGGTGACCTTGAAATTTTCACTTTACATGATGATGACCTGGCTTGTAGATGGATGAAACTGGAGAGCGCGGAGTAAACCACTGACATTGTCTTGGTACTTGACAAACATTCTGATTTTACACCGCGGCCGAAACAGCGGGATATGGGGTCCAACAAACGATCTCGATGCCAATTGAGGGCCACTGAGTTACAGAGTTTGTGAATGGTTAACCAAAACCAAAGTTCGAAAGTATGTTTCGATGCACAGTGATATCAACAACAGCACTGTTTTTATTTGTGATTTAGAGCCTATACGGTGGATTTCGAACCAGCGACATCAGATTAAAGGCAACAGCAATGCATGCATGTCAATAATTTAGGACATTCAACAAACAGAACTCCCACGAAAAAGTAGTAGACCGGTAGACATTGTGGTGAATTAAGTATTACTTCTCCTAATCGAAAAGATACCGCTACAGTTCATGTAGCTAATTATTTCACATTGCTGGATGTCGTTTAGAGAGTCGTTTACAGGTAACAGTGTTATATGGTCACTGGACAGTGCATGTAGAATCTAACCGGTCGTCAGATGGGAAATGCATGTTCCCCTGTAAAATCTACGGGGCCTAAATTGCTGCCTGACCGCTGGCTCGAAACCCGAAGTGATCTCAGCCAGTTTATATCACTTTGTTCTATACCCATGCAGAAACGGCAAATCTTAATATAACCGTAATTTTCTAAATGACGCCCGCAATTCTGGTCGATCTTCATGTCGAAGCCTCGATCAAATTGTATACCTCTGATTGGACATTTCTTCCTTCTCGAATATTGTATTTTGCAGGGCCGATTTCCCGTCGTATCATCCAAACAAGGTCCTTATGGCAAAATATTTGTCCAAACTAGCTATAGAAGTCCGCATGGGATGGCTCTCGAGACGCAGTTGTATCATGCACATGGTAGTACGCGTGAACTCATATAGGCCCACATATATATGCATCTACCGAAATAAACAATACAATGAAAATTTCATACACTGATGTGTTCCTTGCTAAGGCTATTTCTCTTCAATGAGAGTACCCTCTCTGACGACTAAATTGCATGATTTAGATACATATCGCACCAATCCGTACACCCCATGACGAATGAGTTTCCGTGTCTCGGTTGCGGAATTGCATCCGGGGGTTTGTGAGGTAGGTCGTACTTGGTGAGGTGTGATCAAGTTAAAACATATAAGCATGCGAAATTTATTAGCAACCTAGAATGATTAGGGCAACATAATCATCCATTCATCCATCATGGTGTTCTCTACTTGACTAATGTCTTCGGATTTCACCTGTTCTATTATACGATGTTTTCCAACTGTTTAAGCCAGTTCGCAATCTTTTGATCATTAGAACAGACTCACATCGTCTTTTTACAACCACGAACACCTTTGTGCAATTTGGAACATTTCTGAACTACAACGGCTAATGGTGATAATTGATTACACTAGGCATTTCCCGTTTTACCTGCCTTGAGCGGACGTCACACATGAGGCCGATGACAATTAACGACATTATAATCGGTACGAGTGAGCAGTGACTCAACTGTATCCGTGGATAGCATGCCAGGTTTTGGGAAGGGTGTGAATTAACACCTTTTAGAAAAGGTGTAAATTAACACCTTATAGAAAAGGTGTGAATTAACACGCTTTGGAAAGGATATGAGTTAGCATACTTTGAAATTGGTGTACATTAATACCCCTTGGAAAGGGTGTGAATTAACAACTTTCAGAAAAGGTGTAAATTAAAACTTTGTAGAAAGGGTATGAATTAACACCACTGGAAAGATTGTGATTTAACACCCTTTAGAAAAGGTGTAAATTAAGACGCTTGGAAATAGTTTATAATGGATTACGTATCATTTAAATGATGTACAACTGCATTTGCAACTGCACTCTGTCCCATGCTCAGTGCTCAGAGTCCTGTCCAGAGGCAAGCCACAGGCCATCATGGATGACATACTAATACAGCACTTGTAGAGCACCCAAATAAAGTCCACTCTACGTAAGGTTTTCGGCTGGAAAAATTCCATCTCACGACTGAGGCTGTACACAAAATGCTTTGTGGCGTTTCCACAGGAAATCTGGGGTATAGTTTCCTTGATGTCATTACAATAAATCATGATAAAGTACTTTCATCTAATATGAAAATGAGTATACGTGTCACCAACGTTGAACTTGTGTCTGTGTCTTAGAATCAATTTTTCAGGTTTGTTTTTTTTTTCATTTTCAGGCAGATGCTTGAACTTGTTTCATACTTAACATGGTTAATTGTCCTAACTACAATTGATCTGGAGTGAAGTAATTCCATAAAGAAGATTCCCAACATGTATACACTTTTTTGTAACGCAACAGCTAACCTGTCGAAAACGTGCTATTTTACATAAACATCCTTTGGACTTAAGGTTGACCCTTTTGTGACACTGAAGACATTGCTTGGATTCTGTTCGGGTGTCGAAAGGGTGTTTCGTGTCAGTCATTGCCCTTTTAAAAACAGATAAGCTCCTTCTTAACTCTAACAATATGCCGTTGTCTCTTGTAATATGCGGTATAGATGTTCACCACAACAGAGTACCCCTTTAATGCCAGATCAACACCCATTTGATACTAAGCTAAGCAAATATTTAAATCGATTTTAGTGACAGAAAGCCAACACTGTACACTGTTATGAGGCGTTATTTCATCACAGCAGTGTACATATGGAAGAATACGTGTAATACGGGTAAGGAAAACCATATACATATACGAATACATGAGTGGTGGGATTCACAAAGAAATGCAGTGATTATGACAGCGGCTTGAGAAAGAAAGAAATCCCACCAAACCTTATTCTTATTAAAAGATATGCATGTAGCCAAAGTCATGAGAAAGACAATTCGGGATATAGTACAAGACCAATCACAGAATGATTCACACCTTTTCAACATCAATTTCAAAACTTTACACCGGAAAGGGTGTAATTATGAGGGATTACTGCCCCATTTCGCCTGTATATCATATTTCTATCACACTGAATACACTCTTAATAGGTGTGTTCATGGATAACATGATGTGTTTATTACATTTCCACCCTTTTAGCACCATTTAAACTAAGAGTCTACAACTATAAGACATTTGGAATTCCATGAGTTGGTTGGCATGTATATGTGGTTGGCAGAGTAGAAATATACCCTTTCTCGAACTCAACGGGCGAAACCGAATTATTGTGGAATAATCACATAGAGATGTGTCTCTGTAGAAATTCTCGTAGTTACTAGGTACATCAGGTAACTTGTCGGATCTACATGCATGACATCATAACCTCTTATCGGTTTTTGGTCTTCAGTCGTTTTTTATGTGGATGGGGTTGGTGGTGATGGGTTTTCCCCAACTGTTGTGGGTTTTCCCCATGCTGTGGTGGGTTTTTCCCAGGGTTTCATGGGTTTTTCCCTTTCATCACCTTAACCTACTAAAGTTAGTCATCGGCCCCAGTGCAAGTGCTCTCTCCACGACAGAACAGTTGAAAGACCGGGATTCCTGTACAACCATGTGACTCTTTGTATGCAGTATGCACAAGCGTGATGTAACGAAAATCCAAATAAAATAGTCATTACGTTTTGATTTTTTAATTTTTCTGATTGGTGTTTTACGCCGTACTCACGAATATTTCACTTATACGACGACGACCAGCATAATGGTGGGAGGAAACCGGGCAGAGACCGGGGAAATCTCACGATCATCCTCAGGTTGCTGTCGGGCCATTCCACGTACGACCGGAGAGGAAGCCAGCATGAGTTGGACTTGAACTCAAAGCGACCGCATTGTAGAGAGGTTCGAGGTTATAACGCCGCCGCGGCGTGCTATGCAGGCTCCCGTTACGTTTTGATGGGTACGTAAAACAAGCTATATCCATGTCTGACAACCGCAAAGCACGTGTACCCGTCTGTCAAAATGACAACCCCGAGATAGCCAGAATATCAGTTAAATTTCTTTCTTTACTGTCGAGTTTGTGTGCAAAAGTTAGTAATAGGGGTAAATAATCGTGTAACAAGAGTAAATAACCGTGTAGTGGTACCACGACGGCGTGACCTGACATAATCACAGCTGAGGAGGTGATGACGCGCAGTATAGTTAAAGGAGAAGGAAACATAAAAATGATGCCAAAATCAAATGAAAGAGCGTGAAAATTTATTTGCAGATATAGTCTTTCATATTTATTTTGATTTTCTCTTTCATTAGAAAAGAATATTTGAAAATATTTTGTATGGTGGTTATTTGGACCCACCTCTTGATATATATAGTCTTCGCATAATAATGTTCTAAAAAAGGATGTGATGAATGTCTCATAAATGTATTTGAATATAAATTAGTTGTTTATATTCAAACATATGCATTTATTCTGAATTATGATAATATTTATGAAATATATTAAAATATAAATATGATCAAAATGCAGGTTGAACACATTTGTTAGATCATAAGACCAAATTCTATTTCAAATATATTAAACATGTGTAAAATGTTACACATTTTATTAAACATGTGTAACATCCTCATTTTATGACATTTTTTGTGTTGCTCCCGCAAGGATTTTTCTGTTATTGCATTTTGACTTGTTTGCAGGACAGTTCACGTGCTTGCACACAAATCAATGTCTGTTTCGACAGAGCATGAGGCCATAGGACTCAGGCTGTGTCAATAAGAGAATACAGTGCAAGGAGCTATGCGTCTCACCTTTATGCCTGTCATATAACAATCGCTCCTGACCATCAGGCCCTAAGCAGGACCCCGAAATAGTTACTGAAATACTGCTATTGTGGCGTTAAACCCCAATAAATTGTTCTGGTTTCAAGTCTATATGTATAATGAGGCAAGTTTACATTAGTTTTATAGGGCGTATGAGATTTGAATCCCAACAAAGGAGATTCTATAACAATACGACATCCTTTGTCTGCATTAAATACCGAACGTGCATATGTAGTGTGGAAGATGACTGTACAAATAAGCTAACTCTCATCCTGAAAGTTATACGGCCATAACTTCAAGGCTCTGTCACTTTACTTGATATATCACACACTTGGAATGGCTTTTTCAATACAATTTCATAGCCAGCAGTGAGTTAAATATCTTGTCTATCGATGTTACAACATCAACAGGCTACCTTATAGTAAATTGAGTGGGTTTGTTGTGGTGCAAGGTTTCGATGAATAATGCAGTTAACGAAGGGAATTACGTCTGAATTTCCTCTCCCCTCTTACCTAACGTTTAACCAGGTATTTTTTTTAATATAGCCTTAAATGTGTCTTCGCTTACCGCAGTCAACACAATGTGGCCGGACCATAGCCCCATTTGTGTCACAAGCAGCACAATCTGAACAGGAAACAACCCACACTTACTTCACGCTTGCATACACATATCTTGCAGATCTTGTAGATAACCCCTGCATACACATCTTTTAGTTCAAAGGTGTGCAGAATGAAGTAATCTCCTAAAACCCGAATTCTGTATCTTCGCCGCATGTTTTGAATTTGCATATCTGAACAATTATCACTTCTAATGAATGGTCAAACTTACCCTACAAAAAATCTTCCAGTAAAAGCGTTATTTGAGGGATTTGATTATGGATTACAGTTTCATTGATTTAGGGAATTCATCTGTTCTTAGTAACGATTTCACTCGTATCTAACAACGAACTAATCGAAGCCAGAAACATCTTAATCCGTTAGATAGACGGAAAAGCAATCGGTCATCCCTCGAATAACGGGTTTAACAGAAGACTTTTTGAGGGTTCTTTTGGACCTAGGCTTATATGTAATTATACTCGATCAAAAGTATGTTTCCAATGTGAAAAAAAAGAACCGTTTGCATGGATCTGATCTCTCTTTCAAAGACTTCTTGTTCTCCAAAGTGATTTCATTAACCCAATTCACTTCTCAACTTCAATAAAATTTATCATATTATAAAGTTCGTATCTCATTTGTTAATTTATTTAATTGATTGGTGCCCTTGAAATTTTCACTTTACATGATGATGACCTGTTCTGTAGATGGATGAAACTGGAGAGTGTGGAGTAAACCACTGACCTTGCCTTGGTACTTGACAAACATTCTGATTTTACACCGCGGCCGAAACAGCGGGATATGGGCTCCAACACGCGATCTCGATGCCAATTGAGGGCCACTGAGTTACGGAGTTTGTGAATGGTTAACCAAAACGAAAGTTCGAAAGTATGTTTCGATGAACGTTGATATCAACAACAGCACTGTTTTTATTTGTGATTTAGAGCCTATACGGTGGATTTCGAACCAGCGACCTCAGAGTATAGGCAACAGCAATGCATGCATGTCAACAATTTAACAACAAACAGAACTCCCACGAAAAAGTAGTAGAACGGTAGACATTGTGGTGAATTAAGCATTACCACTCCGAATGGAAAAGATACCGCTACAGTTCATGTAGCTAATTATTTCACATTGCTGGATGTCGTTTAGGGAGTGGTTTACGGGTAACAGTGTTATATCTTCACTGGACAGTGCATGTAGAATCTAACCGTCGTCAGATGGGAAATGCATGTTCCCCTGTAAATCTACGGGGCCTAAATTTCATACACTGATGTGTTCCTTGCTAAGGCTATTTCTCTTCAATGAGAGTACCCTCTCTGACGACTAAATTGCATGATTTAGATACCTATCGCACCAATCCATACACCCCATGACGAATGAGTTTCCGTGTCTCGGTTGCGGAATTGCATCCGGGATTTGTGAGGTAGGTCGTACTTGGTGAGGTGTGATCAAGTTAAAACATGTAAGCATGCGAAATTTATTAGCAACCTAGAATGATTAGGGCGACATAATCATCCATTCATCCATCATGGTGTTCTCTACTTGACTAATGTCTTCGGATTTCACCTGTTCTATTATACGATGTTTTCCAACTGTTTAAGCCAGTTCGCAATCTTTTGATCATTAGAACAGACTCACATCGTCTTTTTACAACCACGAACACCTTTGTGCAATTTGGAACATTTCTGAACTACAACGGCTAATGGTGATAATTGATTACACTAGGCATTTCCCGTTTTACCTGCCTTGAGCGGACGTCACACATGAGGCCGATGACAATTAACGACATTATAATCGGTACGAGTGAGCAGTGACTCAACTGTATCCGTGGATAGCATGCCAGGTTTTGGGAAGGGTGTGAATTAACACCTTTTAGAAAAGGTGTAAATTAACACCTTATAGAAAAGGTGTGAATTAACACGCTTTGGAAAGGATGTGAGTTAGCATACTTTGAAATTGGTGTACTTTAATACCTCTTGGAAAGGTGTAAATTAAAACTTTGTAGAAAGGGTATGAATTAACACCACTGGAAAGATTGTGATTTAACACCCTTTAGAAAAGGTGTAAATTAAGACGCTTGGAAATAGTTTATAATGGATTACGTATCATTTAAATGATGTACAACCGCATTTGCAACTGCACACTGTCCCATGCTCATTGCTCAGAGTCCTGCCCAGAGGCAAGCCACAGGCCATCATGGATGACATACTACTACGGCACTTGTAGAGCACCCAAATAAAGTCCACACTACGTAAGGTTTTCGGCTGGAAAAATTCCATCTCACTATTGTAATGAAAAATCCCCCACCTTTTACAAATCGACACGACTGAGGCTGTACACAAAATGCTTTGTGGCGTTTTCACAGGAAATCTGGGGTATAGTTTCCTTGATGTCATTACAATAAATCATGATAAAGTACTTTCATCTAATATGAAAATGAGTATACGTGTCACCAACGTTGAACATGTCTCTGTGTCTTAGAATCAATTTTTCAGGTTTGTTTTTTTTTTTTTTCATTTTCAGGCAGATGCTTGAACTTGTTTCATACTTATCATGGTTAATTGTCCTAACTACAATTGATCTGGAGTGAAGTAATTCCATAAAGAAGATTCCCAACATGTATACACTTTTTTGTAACGCAACAGCTAACCTGTCGAAAACGTGCTATTTTACATAAACATCCTTTGGACTTAAGGTTGACCCTTTTGTGACACTGAAGACATTGCTTGGATTCTGTTCGGGTGTCGAAAGGGTGTTTCGTGTCAGTCATTGCCCTTTTAAAAACAGATAAGCTCCTTCTTAACTCTAACAATATGCCGTTGTCTCTTGTAATATGCGGTATAGATGTTCACCACAACAGAGTACCCCTTTAACGCCAGATCAACACCCATTTGATACTAAGCTAAGCAAATATTTAAATCGATTTTAGTGACAGAAAGCCAACACTGTACACTGTTATGAGGCGTTATTTTATCACACCAGTGTACATATGGAAGAATACGTGTAATACGGGTAAGGAAAACCATATACATATACGAATACATGAGTGGTGGGATTCACAAAGAAATGCAGTAATTATGACAGCGGCTTGAGAAAGAAAGAAATCCCACCAAACCTTATTCTTATTAAAAGAAATGTATGTAGCCAAAGTCATGAGAAAGACAATTCGGGATATAGTACAAGACCAATCACAGAATGATTCACACCTTTTCAACATCAATTTCAAAACTTTACACCCGAAAGGGTGTAATCATGAGGGATTGCTGCCCCATTTCGCCTGTATATCATATTTTTATCACATTGAATACACCCTTAAAAGGTGTACTCATGGATAAACAGAGTGTGTTTATTACATTTCCACCCTTTCAGCACCATTTAAACTAAGAGTCTACAACTATAAGACATTTGGAATTCCATGAGTTGGTTGGCATGTATATGTGGTTGGCAGAGTAGAAATATACCCTTTCTCGAACTCAACGGGCGAAACCGACTTATTGTGGAATGATCACATAGAGATGTATCTCTGTAGCAATTCTCGAAGTTACTAGGTAGATGAGGTAACATGTCGGATCTACATGCATGACATCATAACCTCTTATCGGTTTTTGGTCTTCAGTCGTTTTTTATGTGGAGGGGGATGGTGGTGATGGGTTTTCCCCAACTGTTGTGGGTTTTCCCCATGCTATGGTGGGTTTTTCCCAGGGTTTGATGGGTTTTTCCCTTTCATGACCTCAACCTACTAAAGTTAGTCATCGGCCCAAGTGCAAGTGCTCTCTCCACGACAGAACAGTTGAAAGACCGGGATTCCTGTACAACCATGTGACTCTTTGTATGCAGTATGCACAAGCGTGATGTAACGAAAATCCAAATAAAATAGTCATTACGTTTTGATTTTTTAATTTTTTTCTGATTGGTGTTTTACGCCGTACTCACGAATATTTCACTTATACGACGACGACCAGCATAATGGTGGGAGGAAACCGGGCAGAGACCGGGGGGAATCTCACGATCATCCTCAGGTTGCTGTCGGGCCATCCCACGTACGACCGGAGAGGAAGCCAGCATGAGTTGGACTTGAACTCAAAGCGACCGCATTATTGAGAGGTTCGAGGTTATAACGCCGCCGCGGCGTGCTACGCAGGCTCCCGTTACGTTTTGATGGGTACGTAAAACAAGCTATATCCATGTCTGACAACCGCAAAGCAAGTGTACCCGTCTGTCAAAATGACAACCCGAGATAGCCAGAATATCAGTTAAATTTCTTTCTTTACTGTCGAGTTTGTGTGCAAAAGTTAGTAATAGGGGTAAATAATCGTGTAACAAGAGTAAATAACCGTGTAGTGGTACCACGACGGCGTGACCTGACATAATCACAGCTGAGGAGCTGATGACGAGCAGTATAGTTAAAGGAGAAGGAAACATAAAAATGATGCCAAAATCAAATGAAAGAGCGTGAAAATTTATTTGCAGATATAGTCTTTCATATTTATTTTGATTTTCTCTTTCATTAGAAAAGAGTATTTGAAAATATTTTGTATGGTGGTTATTTGGACCCACCTCTTGATATATATAGTCTTCGCATAATAATGTTCTAAAAAAGGATGTGATGAATGTCTCATAAATGTATTTGAATATAAATTAGTTGTTTATATTCAAACATATGCATTTATTCTGAATTATGATAATATTTATGAATATATTAAAATATAAATATGATCAAAATGCAGGTTGAACACATTTGTTAGATCATAAGACCAAATTCTATTTCAAATATATTAAACATGTGTAAAATGTTACACATTTCATTAAACATGTGTAACATCCTCATTTTATGACATTTTTTGTGTTGCTCCCGCAAGGATTTTTCTGTTATTGCATTTTGACTTGTTTGCAGGACAGTTCACGTGCTTGCACACAAATCAATGCCTGTTTCGACAGAGCATGAGGCCATAGGACTCAGGCTGTGTCAGTAAGAGAGTACAGTGCAAGGAGCTATGCGTCTCACCTTTATGCCTGTCATATAACAATCGCTCCTGACCATCAGGCTCTAAGCAGGACCCCGAAATAGTTACTGAAATACTGCTATTGTGGCGTTAAACCCCAATAAATTGTTCTGGTTTCAAGTCTATATGTATAATGAGGCAAG
The DNA here is from genome assembly GCA_016165875.1 of Acanthopleura granulata. Lineage (NCBI taxonomy): Eukaryota > Metazoa > Mollusca > Polyplacophora > Chitonida > Chitonidae > Acanthopleura > Acanthopleura granulata. The sequence goes on from JABBOT010000002.1 coordinate 28,374,225, forward strand.
TTTACATTAGTTTTATAGGGCGTATGAGATTTGAATCCCAACAAAGGAGATTCTATAACAATACGACATCCTTTGTCTGCATTAAATACCAAACGTGCATATGTAGTGTGGAAGATGACTGTACAAATAAGCTAACTCTCATCCTGAAAGTTATACGGCCATAACTTCAAGGCTCTGTCACTTTACTTGATATATCACACACTTGGAATGGCTTTTTCAATACAATTTCATAGCCAGCAGTGAGTTAAATATCTTGTCTATCGATGTTACAACATCAACAGGCTACTTTATAGTAAATTGAGTGGGTTTGTTGTGGTGCAAGGTTTCGATGAATAATGCAGTTAACGAAGGGAATTACGTCTGAATTTCCTCTCCCCTCTTACCTAACGTTTAACCAGGTATTTTTTTTAATATAGCCTTAAATATGTCTTCGCTTACCGCAGTCAACACACTGTGGCCGGACCATAGCCCCATTTGTGTCACAAGCAGCACAATCTGAACAGGAAACAACCCACACTTACTTCACGCTTGCATACACATATCTTGCAGATGTTGTAGATAACCCCTGCATACACATCTTTTAGTTCAAAGGTGTGCAAAATGAAGTAATCTCCTAAAACCCGAATTCTGTATCTTCGCCGCATGTTTTGAATCTGCATATCTGAACAATTATCACTTCTAATGTATGGTCAAACTTACCCTACAAAAAATCTTCCAGTAAAAGCGTTATTTGAGGGATTTGATTATGGATTACAGTTTCACTGATTTAGGGAATTCATCTGTTCTTAGTAACGATTTCACTCGTATCTAACAACGAACTAATCGGAAGTCAGAAACATCTTAATCCGTTAGATAGACGGAAAAGCAATCGGTCATCCCTCGAATAACGGGTTTAACAGAAGACTTTTTGAGGGTATTCATAGACCTAGGCTTATATGTAATTATACTCGATCAAAAGTATGTTTCCAATGTGAAAAAAAAAGAACCGTTTGCATGGATCTGATCTCTCTTTCAAAGACTTCTTGTTCTCCAAAGTGATTTCGTTAACCCAATTCACTTCTCAACTTCCACAAAATTTATCATATTATAAAGTTCGTATCTCATTTGTTAATTTATTTAATTGATTGGTGCCCTTGAAATTTTCACTTTACATGATGATGACCTGGTTTGCAGATGGATGAAACTGGAGAGTGTGGAGTAAACCACTGACCTTGCCTTGGTACTTGACAAACATTCTGATTTTACACCGCGGCCGAAACAGCGGGATATGGGCTCCAACACGCGATCTCGATGCCAATTGAGGGCCACTGAGTTACAGAGTTTGTGAATGGTTAACCAAAACCAAAGTTCGAAAGTATGTTTCGATGAACGTTGATATCAACAACAGCACTGTTTTTATTTGTGATTTAGAGCCTATACGGTGGATTTCGAACCAGCGACCTCAGAGTATAGGCAACAGCAATGCATGCATGTCAACAATTTAGGACATTCAACAAACAGAACTCCCACGAAAAAGTAGTAGACCGGTAGACATTGTGGTGAATTAAGCATTACTTCTCCTAATCGAAAAGATACCGCTACAGTTCATGTAGCTAATTATTTCACATTGCTGGGTGTCGTTTAGGGAGTGGTTTACAGGTAACAGTGTTATATCTTCACTGGACAGTGCATGTAGAATCTAACCGGTCGTAAGATGGGAAATGCATGTTCCCCTGTAAAGTCTACGGGGCCTAAATTGCTGCCTGACCGCTGGCTCGAAACCCGAGGTGATCTCAGCCAGTTTACATCACTTTGTTCTATACCCATGCAGAAACGGCAAATCTTAATATAACCGTAATTTTCTAAATGACGCCCGCAATTCTGGTCGATCTTCATGTCGAAGCCTCGATCAAATTGTATACCTCTGATTGGACATTTCCTCCTTCTCGAATATCGTACTTTGCAGGGCCGATTTCCCGTCGTATCATCCAAACAAGGTCCTTATGGCAAAATATTTGTCCAAACTAGCTATAGAAGTCCGCATGGGATGGCTCTCGGGACGCAGTTGTATCATGCACATGGTAGTACGCGTGAACTCATATAGGCCCACATATATATGCATCTACCGAAATAAACAATACAATGAAAATTTCATACACTGATGTGTTCCTTGCTAAGGCTATTTCTCTTCAATGAGAGTACCCTCTCTGACGCCTAATGTGCATGATTTAGATACCTATCGCACCAATCCGTACACCCCATGACGAATGAGTTTCCGTGTCTCGGTTGCGGAATTGCATCCGGGGATTTGTGAGGTGGGCCTTACTTAGTGAGGTGTGATCAAGTTAAAACATGTAAGCATGCGAAATTTATTAGCAACCTAGAATGATTAGGGCGACATAATCATCCATTCATCCATCATGGTGTTCTCTACTTGACTAATGTCTTCGGATTTCACCTGTTCTATTATACGATGTTTTCCAACTGTTTAAGCCAGTTCGCAATCTTTTGATCATTAGAACAGACTCACATCGTCTTTTTACAACCACGAACACCTTTGTGCAATTTGGAACATTTCTGAACTACAACGGCTAATGGTGATAATTGATTACACTAGGCATTTCCCGTTTTACCTGCCTTGAGCGGACGTCACACATGAGGCCGATGACAATTAACGACATTATAAGTGGCACGAGTGAGCAGTGACTCAACTGTATCCGTGGATAGCATGCCAGGTTTTCTGAGCTATTCGGTTGAGATTTTCCCCATGCAGTGGGCTGGCTTTCCCCCTGTATTTCTTCTGAGTTTTCCCATGCATAGCGTGGTGGACTTTTCATCTCCTAAATTTTCTGACTAAATATCTCTATATGTCAGCGAAGCTAGTCGAATCACAAAGCCTTCCACGATTGAGCGCGGTTGTAAATCGGGTGGAGATGTCATGCTGTGGAACTGAGATTGACTTATGATTTGTCCGTAAGACGAAATTTGCTTAGATGGGTTTTGTCTTACCGTGAACAAATCCGGTTCATCCTGACTTCGGGTAAGACAACTTGCAAACTTCAGTAAATTACTTAAGTAGATAGTTTTACGGGCGTTTTCTCGAACAGTCTGAAGGGAAACGTCTCATGCAATGAAGTTGAGTCGCAAAGCTATGGAAAACATGTCTTTTTTTCTTAAGCCAAAAAAAAGAGAACTTAAGAAGTATCGTGAAATCGAGTCATCAAACGCAGAAAATCGGTAAATTTCCTGAATCATATTACACTCAGGAAAATAAATGAGTCAAGTGACTCATTTTGGTGAGTCTTTGGTAAATCCTTAATTTGAATAAGCTGCTGAGTCAAGTGACCAACCCAGTTGGTGACAACTGTTGACCTAGTTTTATAGTGACTCACTTGATGAGTCACCAGAATCGCACGATGAGTCACCAGAGCAAACTGGGCATTGCATCGGATTTTATGCAACTTTTCTTAAAACCTACACAGCCGTGAGTATGTGAATAACAAGTAGTGATGACGTTTTACGTAGAGAAATGAAACAAAACTTCATGGCAAGTAAGCATAAAAAAAAGCTGCAGAGTTCAGTGTAACTCGCACAAATCGGTATTCAGATAACGCACACATACCATAAACCCACTGTGGTTAATAAACAGTCCGTTTATATCTTTTTTTAAAAGGTTTATTGTTTAACACCTACTCAAGAATAATTAATCTTACTACGGCAGACATTATTTTATGGGTGAGGGAAACCGGAGTGCCCAAGGTAAACCACTAGCCTAGTTATACTGGCACGTTACACTACACTTTTCCACTTGTGACATGACATTTTGTTGGAAAATGGTCTCCTGCGAATTTCCTTCAATACCACATGAAACAGCATCTTCATCCACTTACTGCCACCAAAGGCAACAAGAATAATGGAAACAGGTGTAGTTAACACCATTCAATACACTGAACCAAATATAAATCACCCTATTTGAAAAGCCTATTGTTGCCAGTTTCATGCCTCTTGTTTAATTTGCTAATAAACAGTATGATTTCCACTGTTGGGTTTCATTTTAGTGATCTTATATTCATGAAAAGCAAGAGAAAAAAACAACTATTTTTAACTGCCAACCACTTGTATTTCCAATAAGAGTTTAGAAATATTTAAGATTAGTAGGATAACACATGCTTTGGAATTTGAGATCATACACAATGAATGTTCTTAGATACTAAAGTATTTATTGTCATTGCTTGAAAAAGCAGGGAAAGGTGGTAGTCAGCTAGAAAACTTCATCACTATACTTTAAAAATCCAAGTGGCTTTCAAATCAACTATTTAACTGTAACTTGTGACAGATAGAGTTAGAGAAGGTGCTTAACGAGAATAAAGGCGCAAAGGGAGTGTGGTGGTGGTGGTGCTCAGGAAGTAGGTATAGTCAAGTGGTTACTACATTACTGTGTATTTAAATTTAGAGGCGGGCGGAATGCGCTGAGGGAAAAACCCAAATACGGTTTTGATAAAGGAGCTAGGGGTGGTGAGGGGTCACTGAAGCCCTCCCATATATGTAGAGTGAAAACTATGACATTTATCATTTCTGAAGGAAAGCAAGTTATTTTAATTAGCTTTTATTTTGAAAAGTTATCCATTGTATCTGGTAAAATATACGTTGTATTTCATATTCAGGAATAGTTTCAATGCTTTTCGACATACGGGTGAAGGGAAATGGACAGAGTGTGGGAGAATCTACCGCGCCTCGCAAGGGTCCTGAGAAACACTGTAGCTAACGGCCGCAGCCGGGGCTGTCTGGATTACTCGTCTCATCTTGGGGCTGATCTCGTGTGGAAAGCCCAAGGCGACCAGATTTGAGATGATTGTCTACAACCATGACGGATTATTATATAGGGGCCAGGCATATAGGCCTAGTGTGCAGAGTGGATAAAATCAGTAGGATAGGGACGATCACACAGGGGAATTCCCGCAAAAATTCCTCTGAGCAACATATGTACTTCGCCAGTTCACATCACCTGACTGGAGGCTTGTGCGCAGTGCGCGTAAGAATAGTGTAGGTAACACCAAGCATTGCCAGTGGGCCAAATGATAACTGTAGTGAGGTTTCTCGAAAACTTCGAATATTTCTCAAGCTAATATGGGTCCGCGGGTATTTTTTTTCGCTCTGCTCATCATCGGATGTCACCCGGCGAAAAAGGAGCCAGAAGGCCGGCTGCCGTGCGGGGGTCAGCGCTGTGGGACAGTCTCTCGCCGTGGAGTGGTCATTCCCGAGTATTGTGGCCTTGAGGGCCGGTGTGAGGCGTGCTCTACCTCTGCGTGTATCTTCCCAGTCATACCAGAGCCTTGCCGGGCATTCTGCTCTGACAGTAAGTTACAGTCGCTATAATCACGGTCAAGAGAGGAAAGTATATACAGGAACACATAGCTAAGTATGAAATTGCGCAGTAATGTGATAATTGGCGCTTTTAAAGGTGTGAATTAAACAAATACATATACGTGAACATTTTTATTTAAAACTAGAAAACGACAAGTTCAAAGAAAATTTATTACAGTATTGTAAGTAAACAGATTATTGCAAATAACCGCAGTGGCATAGCTCCGGACCCAACGTGTTTTTGGATATTTCTCCATACCACTGTATGAATGTTCTGCCTCTCACTCGAGACTGACAACAGGCTTTGTACCAACACGTGGACAAACTTCACGGTATCGTACACAGAACATTTAACTCACAGTACAAAGGATTGTCAATGCCGGTTTTGTCCTCACCCTTAGAGCTTCATTTTATCAAATCAGACACTCCGCCCATAGCTATGCTTTCTGTCTTGATTCCAGTAAAGTTTCGACATTTATCCACAGAATCCACCTCAGCTGTGCTAAACCAGGCGCACATAGAAAACCATTCTTCCAGTATCCAACCCAGTATAGCAGGTGAGCACGGCGTGTGCACAAAATTGGTATGACTTCATTTTGCAAACAGCCCCGGATTCCATAAACCAGACTAAGTCAGCCAATTAACTCCTACTTCATAGTCCAGTATAACTCATTTATTGTCTGTATGCTTAGTCATGAACTTCATTTATTAATCCATATTACAGAAGATTGAAACAATCGTGCTGTCAATATATTATAACGTATTGGTATCTTGATTTTCTATGCATAATTCTTTCTCCAGAGCCTGCAGCTGACAAAGATGCCAAACCATTGGAATGCGGTAAATATATCACGTATTACAATTACTGTGTTTGTCCATTCGACTGTTTCGCGAGAGGGTGTTACTTTTATCACATGTATGGTACCTTAGATGGAATATCCGAATACACGTTTCGTGAAAAGCAACCTGGCTTGTCAACGCAGCATAAATCTGTCTCGAGGCTTGTCTTCAGTGCCATGCTGCGAATTAGATTTAAAAGAACTGGACGCGATACTATATACTATCCCTTGGTGTCTGCAGACCCTGGTGTCTTGGGGATGATGTGTTTCAGTGCGGAATGTAAACGCATTATGACGTTTTAGTGCGAATTAACATTCTACTAACATCTTCTGTCCTCTCCCTCGAAATAAGAACGATTCCCTTTCTTTCACGTGGGTTTTCATTTCAGTGGAAACTCCTTCCAGGTAAAAACATTTACCTCCAGATGAGAGTTATTTCCATCCAGGTGTAAACCTTTTTTCACCCAGATGAGAGCTGATTCCACCAAGGTGAAAACCTTGAGTAGAACTGTTTCCACTCAAGTAACAATCCTTTCACCCATGCAGGCGAGAACTATTTCCATCAAGGTGAAAAACTTTTCACCACGTCAAGTGAAATCACAGAAATTGTTGCAACAATTAAATGTCGCGTCTGGGCCACCGTAGTTATCTGCTATGCTGAGGTGATCTGTTATAACTTGAATTATATATATACTAGTACATATATATGTGTGTGTGTCTCTCTCTCTCTCTGTTGTTCGGCTTCGACAGTCCACCACAATAGTCTGTTACTGACCATCCTCTGCGTGGCCCTGTTTTGCTCTCTTGTGATGAACATCGTCCAGTTTCAACGTGTTGGGTTGACATTGCCGTGCTTCAACAGAGGCCGTCAAATCGTGCTGGACCCGAACAGTCGTAACGAGTTATGGGGGGGTAAGAGACTCGTCATGATTAATGATGTAAAGTCTACTGCCTCACTTGTACAGGCATGTACATCATACAAGTAGAGGTTGTTGCTTTGGTGTTTTTGTGTTTGTTTTTTGTTTGTTTTGTTTTGTTTCGTTTTTTGTTTTTTTTGTTTTTTTCAGTGTAGAAGATAAAATTTAATATTGAAGGTTGTAATTTGTGCGGAAAACAAAAGATAAAACTACTGTCCTTTGTCAAAAAGATATACAGATACTAGTATACCGCCAAGGCCTATGCAGGCCCCATGCACGCACATTTACAGCTTGAATGCGCGTCTCTGTGTGCTTCATGATTATTGCATCATGCTTCCAGTTCTCTGGGTGACCGGAAATGAATCGAGGGGTCAAAAGGTTTCATTGGTGAAAGGAGCCACTGGCGGAAGTCAAGCGTCACTGGCTTCTCAGCAGTCCTCTGACAGTGAATGCCTCCGCCATATTCGGACACATCCAGAGGACGAGACTAATGCGTTCTTGGCACAGCAGTCTGTATAGATGTAATTCGGTTAATGTTAGTCTTCTTACACCTTTGATGCTGTAAATTAGAGAGAAAATCGTGCAAAGAGCATAGAACCGCTGTGAAAACTGCAGACATGTGGCCACATGAGTGACGAATGGATAACGAACATTCATGCACATTTAAAACGATATCAGCACACAGTAAAGCACATCCTTGTGCCAAGGCATACATCAGTTTACAAAAAGACATATATCTGCATAAGAATCTACAAATTCTCCGTCCAAAGGTGATTTTGATCCGACACCTAGCCCGCCCCGTCGATTAAAACACTATACCTTTAACACTGGACCACGGGCGGCTACCATCATTGATCTTATTTTAAAGATATAATACTGAGAAAGTTGATTAGCTTATTCTCCCGGGAAGGTACCCCAGAGGTCAGTCTCAGAATCTAGTATTCATTTCTGCGCTGAAAGTCTCGGTTAGATTTAACTGATGCGATTATCGGCTTTGCAAACTTACAGTGCCGTTCTATATTATTTAGGCTGTACGAATACATATGCATGGATGCTGAAGTAACACTGTCCAAAATATGTCTATTGTATATGCCTGTATGTTGGTAGCAAATTTGTCACCCATTTGTCCATTCAGCGATTTGTGCATTCCCTGTGTATCTGTAGGAAATAAAGATTTGATTTGTTTCAGTCACATTTAGGCTATGACACATTCCATTGTCACTGTATTTTATGGATTGTTTGGATCTACATGCATGGATACTGAGCTGTTGTGACAAAAATGAATGACGTATCCTTGTATGCTTGTAACAATTATAGGTGACCTATTTCTTTATTGAAATACTGGATTGGTTTCTGATGTGGTCATATTTTGGCCTTTCAAACTCGGAGTGTTCTCTGATGTACTATGAACTGTTAGGATATGCACACATGTATACTGATCGCTTATGAAAAGCTGTATGACGTTTGCATATGAACATATTTGCTGTATACATTGGAACAGAGAAACACGCGATTACATAAGATTCGACCGTAGTTATATTTCGGTTGCAAAAATTTTTAACAATTTTTAATCTTTTAATTTAATTTTTAATCTTTTAATTTTTTATATGACCGGTTGTGAAAACCTGTATGGCGTATTCTTGTATGCATGTGAACATATTTGTTGTATACACTGGAATACAGAAAGACGCGACTATATAAGACCGTAGTTATATTTCTTCAATAACTTCTTTCTTCTGTAGGTGTTTTTGGATATAAACCCGAGAGAATACTGAAATTACTTTGAGCAAAAGTGATTGATGACGTGTTCATGTTTCTAAATACACGACAACCGATCTTGCGAGACGTTGTCACATGTTGTGTATATAAAGAAATAAAGGCTTTAATGTGTTGAACTATCGAATGGTTTGTGTTGTTTTTGTATATACACTATTGTTTTATTTTTACTGCATGTATATTTGTATGCCCGTCAATACATCCATTTGAACAACCGAGATTGGCAAAGTTAACAACGTTATTACATACAGCTGTCTTTATACATAACTGTTGTGGTTGACTTGATAAGAACTATATGATAAGTTGTACATAAACATATCCGGAAAGCATTACAGTTGCTTATGTATTGCACATTGTTGAGGTGAGTTGTGCAACCGCAAATGTAGCACAGCCAGCTGGGCTCTACGGTAACGTACGTAGGGGATCGGCGAGCTGTGACACCGCAAATGTCAGTCAAATGTCTGGGTGTAAGTTACATGTAACGCAGCTCCGCGCATGTAACCGACCGGTCAAATGTATCCTCCTTGAACGCGTGATCCTTTCTCTACATGCTGTGAGTCACAAACTTGATCCAGCTGCACTGGTTTACATCTCACAAATACGTTTCACAATAGGTTTACAGCCTTACATCCAGTAACCACAGCTACGCTACACACTTACGATCATGCACCTAGATTATACGTGTGCTAGAGAATGCCAGGCGTCGAAGAACAGTCAAAGTTCAAAAAACTCAGTAAATAAATAAGTGAAATAATTAAATATCAGTTAGGTCAGAGTTAAGGTGCTGAGCTGTTGAGGCTGTTTTTCGGCCGTAGAAAATGGCTTCATTTTTCTACGTGCCAATGATACTATGATATGACAGATTTTCACAATTGCCTGCACATTATTTTCTTCCAGCTGCAGAAATGCCGCGTCACACAAGACTCGCCTATACTCTTGTAATGCAAAGTTTTCTGAACTTGCGCTTCATGTGCCTATAGAGTTAACGTGCAAACAGTTACACAGCGCTTCATACTTCATCTGCATGGATCTTGACTTTATTTGATTGTTTTCAATGCCATACACCAGAATTTTTCACTTGTTCGATGGTTGTCAGGTTTATTGGTGGAATTAAGAACCCGCGGCATGACGAGGGTAAACCACTAAGGTATAAATAACCCACTCCACAGTAAGGAGGGAGTGAAGATAGCATAAACCCTGGACTGGTGAAGCTGGTTAATGTGGCTTTTCACCACGCTGTTACATGTACACAGTGTGCATGCTTATGTACTTATGCATATGCGACCAGAATTAAAACTTGCCCTGCATATAGGGAATTCATTTTTGTTTTGTTCTCAAAAAATCCTGGCCTTTCCGTGTTTACCCCTGTCTTCACACGAAACAGAGTAAGTGATCATATGATGAACTGAAAACGGCACGGCGGAGGTGCAACACACTTAATACCGTATCGTAAAATAATTCTAAATATGTAAAATAATGGCAAATGTGTAAAATTCCTTTATCACAAAGATGGTATGATACGGACTTATTTTCTGAGCTTAGATTTCTATATATAATACAGAATCCACGTATCCAGGATACCTGCATGTACCTAAACTATTTACAAACATGGCGTAAGCTGTTACAAAAAGTAAATCGAGACATTCACGAGAAATAGTTAAACGAAGTTCCATGCTATAAACGCGACGCAGCAACACATAAGGTCATTGGATTTAAAGTGTATCTTATATGTTTAAGGTATTTCTACTGGGTGCAGAAAAATGACGGCAAGTTGTTTTGGTATATATTGTCTGCTTATAAAAATGTGAAAAGACCTGGTCATATATGTCCAGTTCTCTTGTATATATACGTGTACATTTAACATTTAATCTTTCTTTCATGCATATGTCGAATACTATTTTTACATATACCGGTACGTGGAAACCTTTTGTAAACATGTACAAATAAAAATCTAGTTTTCCAATTTTGTTTTATTCACCAATCAATTATTCATCGTAAAAAAAATACAAGCAGGAGTTATTATATTGCATGTATTATCATTGCACGAGTATATAAGACAGGCGTTATAGGGTAAGACTGCAGTAACATGTATGTTGTACATGCTCACATGTACGAAAACAGAATGACATTTCAAAGGCTGGCTTAAAAAAGGACCAGTAGGCCTATCACTAAGTTTACGAAGCCACGATGACTCACTGGATGCATTGACACTGGATCGCTGAGACAGTCAAACACTCGAACGACAAGGGTGCGTGTTTGAGCCCAGGCTTCGCTGTGTCGGCTGCGGTATGAAGTCAAACGGTATGTCAGATATCTGACGAAAGACTGTACTTTACTTCGGGCACTTTTCCACTACCCATAAACCTGACAGCCCTCATTTCTTTCTTCAGTAAAAAATTCAACAATAAACATTGGGTTTACACTTGTGGACCTTAAGATAAAGCAATGAATAAAGATAGAGAGTCATTGAGAAAAGGTGTTCAGTTTCTATTAAACTAAAAAAACACACATACATACAAACTAGTTAGAAATGAAAGTTTTTGTACGTCCCTTATTAGTTAAGAAATAAACGATTGTTCAGGAAGAGGTCATCGCCCGGCAACAGCATACCATTCATATCAGGCAAGAAATTGTTGGAATGTTTAAATAGTCCTCTGACGCCCGAGGATATTTGTTTGCCAGACAATTCGTACTGATGAGAGAAATAGGAAACAAATGATGGACAGACATCTACTCATTTCATAAACATTATAGATCGTGTAACAATTTTGTTTTCTTCATTATATTATCCGTGAGTGCAAACAACTTTTTTTTTCGCCAGATGCACTGTGAATGCTAGAATTTGATTCTTCATGTGTAGACAATTAAGAGCTCATCCACTCGTTACAAATCCAGATGCACTTGTTTTATACATGCAGATGCTTACACAATTAAGCCGGAATGATTATGCTTAACTACTGACTTAACTTGTTCATCTAATCTCTATGTTTTATTCCCATGGTGTTGAAGGCTGTATATCCGCTATGATAATTTTGTGCCGATCAGACTGGAATGGTCTCATTTATCAGTTTTTCTCTGCACGCACTCCTTTTCGATCGATATCACTGTTAATGTACGCGGGTTTGCATGGTAAAACTTCCACTCAGTTACACACTCCGTAAAACAAGAATGTACAAATTTACATACATACAATACTAGTGTAACAGTGGTACACAAATTTTGTATCACTGATACACACGTGATTGTGGATGTCATGCAAATTACACAAACTGTGTACTGCTGGTACACAAAAATTATGTGCATGCGCATTTTCGTCGCAATAATGTGTTCCACTGATACACAGTTATTTTTAGAGCGTATACGATGTATGGAAATTGCAACGTGCCATTCGTAGTCAACATTTCCTAAATCCCGTTATACATTATACGTTCTCTTAGTGAATATTAACTTTCATAGCAACAAAAAAAAAGATATTCCATGAAGGACAGTCTACCTATATGAACTATTTTTCCCATGTTGTAATGTCTAAAATGGAGCACGGACATTCTCCCCTATGGACATTTCCCTCCATGGACAATACCCTGAATGAATGATTCCTCTGGGACATTTCTCCCTGTGGACAATTCATGTGCCCTAATATATATATAACGAGGATTAAAAACACAGTATTTTTATTTTGCATGATGTGACATAGCTTATTACAGTTCATAACTGTACACCATACACGACATTTTCGTACAAAATCATACAATTCATGGCAGTTTGGCACAAACGACTTCATGTGTAATTGGTATGCTACCATATAATGCAGTGGCCTGCAACAGCTAAGTGACAAGGAATAAACTAGTATATCAGTGATCTGAGATAAAAGAAGACAATGCTTGGATGCTGAAGCAAAGTCTTCTTTTTTAATCTGCAAGCCTTATGGGGAATTGTGGAACTCAATGTAACTAATCCCAGTAACAGAAGAATTTCTAGAAAACAATGGAATGAATATTCCTCTTTAATTGCCAAGTTTATAAACCAGTCATAATTTTAAGGATCAATTAGTCAGCATTTGAGGCCAACCCAATAATGCGAAGATACAATTAAAATTACTATATATCGTATAACAGCCAATAAATATACATACAAATACATTCTACGTTTTATTAAATAACCTGGTTTATGAAAACAAAATGTTCACAATGGGAATTGTCTATAGGATGGAAATGCCCGCAGGGGGGGAAATGTCCATAGGGGGAAATATCCACAGAGGCGGTGTCCGCGGGGGACAATGACCTCGGGAGGGGATATCCATAGGCGGAATATCCACGTGGGGCGAGGTGTCCACCGGAGGCAAGGTCCATAGGGGCAATGTAAACAGGGTGTGATGTCTATAGGGGGCAATGTTCGCCAGGTGTGTGTGTGTGGGGGGGGGGGGGGTTAAATGTCCTTTGGTAAAATTGTCCGAAGAGGGAAATGTCCATAAGGAGAGGAGCCGTTATGTCCATAGTGGGAAGTTTCCTGGATCCTTTTAAAACATCGTGTCAATATGTTGCTCATTCCCATGCATGTAAGTGGGTCAGGTTCATGGACTGGTGTTTGCTCCTGAAACAACAGTGATACACATACAAACAAGAAAATATATACTATATACATATATGTGATGTGCGCGAAACACAATACAAGGATATTAGTGAAACCATACAAAGCACGCAAAACGACAACAATAAGACAGCAAGTCACAGGAGGTTTATGTACATGTGCCTCCAGTAAAAGACACAAGCAGGTTTTAACATACACTGTTGCCACGGGTTCTGTCCGGTATCCTCCCACCATAATGCGTTCAGCATTATGGCGTACCGCGTAAAACACCAATTAAATAAATAAACAAATAAATAAATAAAAAACAGCTCTGAAAACCTTATCACGGGTTTCTTGTCGGCTTGCAGGGGACAGCTGTGTATATATGTCCTATACGAGAGTTCAGGGGAATGACACATGCATAGTATAAGACAAGTATAAGCTAAATTAACAACGCACAAGCGGATGGCATTGCAGAAACAATACCTGCCTGATGTATAATGTTAAGAAAATTATCAGAATCAGCTTTTGATTGGTTTACAACCGAAGATCAATAAGGTGCAAGGCTACGAGACCTTAAAACAGGTGGCAAATAAGAAAAAACACCCTTCTTGTAACTCTGTAAGTCTGTTGATATTCAGAGAGTTTGGTCTCATTTTGTCACCAACCCTTGACAGGTAAGTTGACATTACTGGCAGTTTGGAATAATGCTGAAATTACCGAAGCAACATATTTATAGATATAAAAGGAATAGTCGTGGAATGTAATGACTTCTGCATATAGTTAAACATGTATGATTATGGCTTAACGCCATCTCGGCAATACTTTAGTCATATCATGGCGATGTTAATTAAGAAAGGCAATTGCAGACATCACGATGAAACATGACTAACTTTCGACAAAGCGGAGGGAATGCGCATTTACAATCCCCACAACTGGTTGTGCACCCGTACATTTTCCAAACTTTCTAAATTTTGAGTCGGCTTTTATTTTTATTCACTTCTAGATTACAGAAACACAAACGGGAGTTTTACTTTCGCCTATATTGGTACATAGATTACATCAGCAACTATACTGCTCTCACTGCAAGGGGAATTTGCCGTGTCCTGCGATACAAACGTCAAGCCGCTGGCCTCGATTGCTTGGTGCTTGAACATCGGCTTCCATTTTTTCACATCCACCTTGAAAATTAGCCATGAGTCAAATCCTATAGGTACATGTTATTCGGGTAACACTAAAGAAAAACGGTCAGTTATAACATTAAGGTAACAATGACACTAAGAGCTAATAATTAAACGACTTGTGAAGACATACCCACAAAACAATCTTCCGTTAAATGAGTTTCCTGGGGGATGATACATTTATACGTTTAGGCAGAATGACGTGACCTCCTTTTATTTATACATATATATCTCCCTGGCAAAAATTCTTGTCAAAACTTCATTCGTGTAATGGTATTCAGGCATACAATATAGCTATACATCATATGCTCCATTTCATGGCAAAAATCGGCGTGGCGTTAATCTGGTTAAAGCTGATTGCACATCAGCGCAGTGAACTAATAAAACCCATCAACAGAACTGGTTTATTTGACTGCATTTATTTCGTGTAAGAAAATTGTCAGTGGTCGTTAAGATAATTATTTCTACGATTTTAATTGTCTTTACCTTTAAAAAAAAAAGCAGGATGTCATAGATGTTTTACTTTTCTCACATTTACATTACATTTTCTTTACATTACATTTACGTTGGGTCGCGCGGATGTTTAACACCTGATAATTTGACTCAAAGGGAACAACCTTCAGCAATGATGCTACCTTTCTCTCTGCCAGGTATGATTATTTATTTATTGTTTTTAAACACCACACTTAAGAGCTTTTCATGATGGCGGTTAGTTCTGTGGACCGGTATGCTTAATTTGGTATGCCAACAAATATCAAGTGGGCAAGTTTGATGGTTTATATATATATAAATTAAATATATATATTAAGATTTCTCCGCTGAACTAATTACTAGCCTTACAGATTGTGCAAACAGTCACACGAGCATCGTGCCCCCCCCCTTAGTATTACCAACGCAAGAACAACGAAGACGGGTGGAATGCACAACTTCCCTGCACCAGACCGGAATTGAGCGCGTAGGTCTAGACGTCGCGTGTCCTTGCGATTTGATGACCAACGTCTTCACTCACTCGGCCACAACCGTCTCCTTTAGTGATTCAGTTCAAACAACTATATCGCAGATACATAAACCGTGAAAGTCCTAAATGTATATACTTGATAATGATACTTAATAATTGATATACAGAAGAAACAATTATATGTACGAGTATGTCAGGTTATAATGAGGCTTGTGATGCAAGCATTCTACCACACTCATCATCGATACAACAAACACCTGTATCAGATAATAAATAACTGCGTCTAAGTAAAGAAAACCATGTGGTTAGTAACGGTACCATTCTGTTCGAGTGTATGTTGAGCTCATCCTGATCCAAATGTTCTATTCAATAGAAATACGTTGTTAGATAATTAATATTCAAGTGTTACAAATACTTTTTAAAACGTTTGGATGAGTCAGTGCGTGTATTTCCTGCAGGAATACTTTATGAAAATGCAGTATGTGAATTCGTAATTTAAAGGAAAATTTTTCTCAATTTGTATGGGGGAGGGGGGGGGGGCAATATACAAGTTAAGACAAACATTGTAGGCCTATAATCTTTTTTACACTACTTAAACCAGTGCGGAAGAAATCGGCCCCATGGTACCACTGGTGCATACAATTTCTTCTTTTGAGGATCTGAGCAAAAAGACAAGCAAGCAAAGTTGTCCTATACATGTACATAGGAAAACACAAATTAAATAAATAAATTTTAAAACATCCATGCAGGCCTACACTTGATAAATGCAGTGTGAGAATAGGGGCCTATGGTCGAGAACGGATGATAAGATTCTTGCCTTAAAAGAAAAGAACACATTTATACAACCTATACCTTCAAAGAAAGAGCTTTACTTGTGGTTAAATAAAAAATCTCAATTTTCGGGTGGAAGTGCTTGTGTTTTGAGTATTTAATAGTTAAACATCCAAGCCTTTTCTGGCCGCCATTTTAACAGATTGCTTACGTCATCGTGCTTAGGGTTGCAAAGTAGCTCTTCTGTCTTTGAAGGTAAAAAAAAACATGTAGATAACATAATGTAGCGCTTCAGTGGGGATCCCAGCTCTAGTTCTGATGAAAGTGAATGAAACTTCTTGTTATAAGGCTACCAGTTTGAATGGCAGAGGAATGAGGCTGAGAGCAGTAGTTCAACCGATCACGCATCGAGCTCATGAATCGGGATTTCTGGCTTTGACAGGGGCAATCTGTGATAGGACAGGTTGCACTCTCTGCCTTCAGGACATCGCAATTCAAACACATTTGGGCAGCTTACAGCCACGCGTGTAGGCATGATGTGGCCCTCTAGTACATCTCAAACTCTTCCTTTTTAACAGACCTTAAAAATCCATGATTATCACGATGTACGAACATATTTAGCTGAGACTAGAAATGCGCGTTAATTAAATGGAAGGAGTAAAACCTTAAGCACAGTGACGTCACAATGGATATTCAAGAGGAATGAATGAATGCCTATTGTTTAACGCCCTACCCAAGAATATTTTACTTATACAAAGGCGGTGTCTCCTTGGTGCAGGACAGATTTCCACCGGTGCTGCCTCACCGAGACGACTTGCCGAAGACACCCAACAAGCCCCCTCACCCAGTCACATTATACTGACACCGGGCCGACCAGTCCACCCTCTATCCCCTTGTTGCTGTCTGTTTAAAGTCTTTGGTATGACCCGACCCAGGTTTGAACCCAGATCTCCCCGTCCGAAAGCGGACACTCTACCAACTGTCCGGAAGGGTTATATTCAAGAGGAGGAAAGGAGGATTTTCATTGGATAAGCCTAAAACATGGCGGGACTTTCTATGTGCCCCGAATAGGTGGAGTTTGTAAAAAATGACCATCTTTAAAACAGTTTGTCTCTTTTACGAAACCTTTAAACAGTGTAAAAAAATAGTATTCCACACAGTTTGTATAGCTCTTTCATTTAAGGTGTAGGCTGTATAAATGTGTTGTTTGTTTTTAAGATCGCAAGATCCTTATCTCGCTATAGAACATTGGGAGCTGCATGTGGGAGGTTCTCCACTAACAAAAAAGTATTGTCTCTATTTTATTAAATAGGAATAAGAATAGTATACAGTTTGTATATGGTTTAGCCTATACTTTACTAACAGACATACGTTCAGAAATACGGTAGCCAGACAGCTTCTAGGTCAGCCGGTTGTTTCGCGTCGCTGTATTTTACTACCTTCAAGAATGACACATCAGATTTTCTAAGCTATAGAATGTTTCATACACAGTGCATGGCACGAATTAGGCCAGTTGTCATCGTTATCAGTTCCATTGTACAATCTTTAAAATATAAACTGGCCTGTGTTAAAGGCAAAGACCTCGTAAAAAATGAACCTAGGGTGAGTGATAAGGCCGGTGATATCACCGGTGAACATACCGTCCATAAAACCCATGATACTATCAAAATGTTTGACTGCGTTTAGTTTGGTGAAAAAAAGTCTAAAAAAATCAGTGAATGTATTTTATTTTATTGTATTTCCATTTTATACAGTTTTTAATGGTCTTTTCACTCACCCTAAGTTCATTTTACGATGCCTTTCACTTTAAGTACAGACAAATATCTGATGCAATCGCATCAACCCAGTTGTCAGGGGAGACAACCCAGTTGTCAGTGTTGCCTGTAACGCCAGCCCAATTCTGAAATAAATAAATAAATAAAATCTAAATAAATACATAGCCACAATAACTAACGTGACCCCCTTATGGAGAGGAATTTTCACTTGCATTCATCCGTAAACATTACTGGGGTGAGAATGTTCCAGAAGCTTCGTGAAACCCATGGTGCTTTCTCGGGGAATACCCTGATTCGTCACGTCTGATAATAACGGTGATGAAATCTCAGTCTCTCGGGGATGGACGAGCTAACAACACGGAGAAAACAATGTCTCCCTCAGCAGCAACTTCCCACCATTCCAATGTGGATATGAAGATTATAGTTGTCGTTATTAACTGGTTTTTAATCATTACATGTATCGAGTCACTGACAGAAGCCAAAGTGGTGCAGCAGTGTCCCTCAAAAAAAGGATTGCCTAGTTACTGGAATGACATTGAAAGGCGCTGTGAAGTCTGCTCTGTTTCCGTGTGTGAAATCTCAAGACCTCCCCCCGAAGCTTGTCGGTGTTTTTGTAAAAACAGTGAGTAAACTAACGCCAATATATTTTATTACTGAACAATACCTTATGATCTTCCGGTAGCACACAGCACTATACTTCAAACCCAAGATATATACCAGACAACTTCAGTCATTACACGTGGTCTGTACCTACAGTAAATTGTGGTTCGTCTATAGCCTAGAAAATCTGATTTGTCACTGACGGTAGTGATATGTACAATCATCAACGCCACATAACTGGCTGACCTAGGTTTCACGCTGGCTGCCGTCCTGTAAGTGAAAATTAGACTCTTCAGTACGGCTTAAGACATTGATGAATGAATCAATAAACAGAAGCTTTCACCGGCAACACGGCACATAGGCAACAAAGTTATTTACATGGAATGTTACTTGTTTGTTAGAAGGGTATTTTAGCTTGATCTAGGCAGCAAATACATTGACCTAAGTATATTACAGTTTTGTCCTAAACATATAACAGTATTGGAAATCCTTGGTAATCACTGCATGTACTGTGATTTTTTAAATTATTTTATTCTCATTTATGTGATTAGAAAACAGTGTGAAATGATAGTATTAAATGTTTTGCCTTTTGCAGAACACAAAATGGATAATGATCCTGGCTGTTGTCGTACTACTTTGTATTGTAAATGCTATTTCACTAAATATTTCCTTGTACTCTAAAGTTTATATGAATACTAATGGGAAGCAGTTGTAACATATGTTACAGCGCTATATTATGACTTATAAAAAGTATCATTTGAGCTCTGTTATTCAGTACCCATGACCATTTGCCTTCCTGTATCTTTTAACAGACCTGCACAGCAATGAATATTCTATACATGAAGGAGAGTGTGCAGATGGTATTCCTAAGGCCGAGGACAAAGGTATATAGTTACAATCTGGAAACATTTTGTACTGACTCCAAGAACCAAGAGTATAAGACCAATATAACAGTCAGTGTTAAAGTCAACATATATAGTACTAGTTTTGTGTATAGAATCCATCGTGCCCATCCATGAAGTTAAAATTAAGGCAATCTATACATCTATATTGGTAGACTCGGCATTAATACAACAATAAACTTCCTTCCACTATAATGCTGGCTGTCGTCGCATAAGTGAAATATTCTTGAGTATGCGTAAAACACCATTCAAATAAATAAATGTATAAATGAATGAATACAACAACATGCCAGACCAGTGTCTGCGCCCGCGAGAGTAATAAAACTCATTAGTGAAACATCGAAACGATATGGCCGAGATGTTGCCGATGTGTTGTCAAGCCATAGTCATTCATTCATCAGTAAAACGAGTAAAAGGTATGTCAGTGTGTCTGATTTTCAAACGAAGTCTGACGAAAACAGAAGCCAAGGGCCTCAGCCTTTGAAAAGTGATTGTGCATGCAGGAAAACTGATGAAGTTGATTTTACTACATGTATTTAATGATGTGTTAAATTATCGGGTGGTTATACCCGCATGCCCCTCCAAATTTTGGACCAGTTTTTACGGGAGAGATATATGGAATACCCTCAAATTCTTTTCCTCGCAGCTGAGACTGATTTGGCACATACGTGTATAATGTGCTTATGTTCAATTCTGGTAATCAGTAAAAGTCGTAACTGCTTGGTCTGTATTATACATATATGAAAATCATTTCTGGTTACAGGTCAGTCCTCATCAGAAGGCAGTATACCTTTGTGGGCCTTATTTGTTATCGTGTCTGGAATAGTCTTGATTTTCCTAGTAATTGTATTGAAATGTGTGCCAAAGTCAAAAATTAAGGAGTGTCTCAGGAAACAGTCTGTATCCACAATCACTGTAAACACCTCTGAAGGACGGATAGCTCCAAATGCCAGCGGTAATCTGCAGCCGATTACCGCCCCACCGACCAGACTCAGTCAGCCAGAGAACTGGCCCATTCAGGCTACCGGGGACGACAAGATAACAGGTAACTGAAAAATCCAGCAATATGTACATTGCTGACTACTAATAAGCAGAGCTCGGAGAGCTAATACATTCATGAACTTATCGGAAAATCTTCAAACCTTTATATTTATTTATTTATTTGATTGGGTTTTTTTACGCCGAATTCAAGATATTTCACTTATACGACGACGGCCAGCGTTATGGTGGGAGGAAATCGGGCAGAGCCCATGGGAAACTCACTACCATCCGTGTGATGCTGGCAGACCTTCCCACCTACGGCCAAGGAGGAAGCCAGCATGAGCTGGACTTGAACTCACAGCGACCGCATTGGTTGTTAAACCGTTATTTGAAGAACATGAAGGGCTGATTTATTAATTTTAATGTGTATAGAATTAATTTTCATGTCAATCACCAAACGAAATGTATGTCTTATCTTAGAAGAGACGCGTGCTAAGACCTCCTCGATTGGGTCCTGTGAGGAAGAGATTAGAAGACAGAGTGTGCCTCGTCAGACAGTTGGTCCATCCTACCCATCCGAGGGAGACCCTGGTGGAAAGTACAGGCTCCTTCCTCAAAATGACCCGGCCGAAGCAGTAAGTGACTGGAAGATTCAGTTCACGTCTGTATGATAGTTCAATAGATACCAGCGCTTCTAATGCTGATAGTTCAATAGTAGTGCTTACTTGCTATGTCCCCACGCATTGAGAGGGGGGGCATATAGCGATCGCTTTATCTGTCCGATTCTAAACTCACACAAAGTGAGCAAAATGACTTGAACTTGTGCACTGTCAGGTTATTTTTCATCTATTTTAGAAGTTGTCTCCCTTTGCTCAAATTTGCGCGCAGATTCAGTTCCTCCGTTGACTTAGTGATCACCAACACCAAGAGTGCTACAGATTGTAACCTCCCCCTGCTATTTTTCTTGCCATGCGTTTGACCATGTCGTTACTGAATCCATACCTCTGTAAAGTGTGTCTTTGTTGTTTTTTTTTTCATTTGCATCTTATGCAGGTTGTGCATTTGCAGACAAGTGCACTGAGTCTCTTAGAAATATATGAATACTGTACAATGGCTGATTGTGATATATTTATATTTTTCTGGAGTGGAGGGGGAACATAAATTTTTGCAATCTCTGATGGTGTTCTTGATCAAGTAGTTATTAAAATATTGGTACCAGTGCTACTTATACGGATGTCCAGTATACTGATTTTCATGCTTATACTTCGATATAAGCACCAGGTCCACTGATACTGGAGCAGCTATAATTTAGGACGCCACCTAAAGTGATTGTTCAATTCAGACACTAGCACCGTTAATATATACTGATAGTTCAATACAGGAATCAGCGCACCTAATACTAACACAACTATAGGGTTCAGTGTATGCCAGCGCTGCCTTTAACAATAATTCAAACAATTTTTAAAAAGTCATGGTATCACCTTCAAGTGTAATTCAACTTGTTTCAGAATGCGTGAAGATCAGTACGTGAGCACCATCATGACCATCAGCGCCCAGACTTGGCCACGAGATGAATCCATGCAAAGATGAAGTTTCTGTATAGAAGCAACATCGAATGAGACAGTATACGAACTGTTTGCATTTTGTGGAGGACTTCAGCTCAGTTAGACTTAATAGTGAAGTGTTTCGCTTTAATTTGAATTGCTTCGTCCATCACACTGATCTAAATTTCTTTTCCACGTGCTTTTTCCTGACACTCTTATGTGATGTGTGCATGTGAGAGAATCCTGTAAATAGAATCATATACATGTATTTATCATAGACCGAAACTATTTATCATTGACCGAAATGTGATTTAAGTATGTTTCGAACATCGCATATCTATGATATCAAGCCACTACATGCAAACTTCATTCATATCACAAAAACGCCTTTAAAACACATGCATATCCTTATATTTCATATTTTAACTGATAACCTGGGATATACCTACATAAGCAAATCCCAATATACAGGCTGTATTACTATGTTCCAGTCAGTGTACCAAGTATTAGGAATTTCTCGAGGTCATGTAGTTGTGACGTTTCACAAGAACTGATATATAATTCAATAAAATGTGATACCATAACTTTTTAAAAATTGTTTGAATTATGATTAGAGGCAGTGCTGGCATATGCACCAATCAAATAAATAAAAAAAATAACTGATACATGTATATACTTAAATATTAAAGTCACTGAAAATGGATTATTTCTGGACTGTAGTGGTGTCTGTGTTTATAATATACAGGCTGTATTACTATGTTCCAGTCAATGTAGGAAGTATTAGGAATTTCGCGATGGCATGTAGTTGTGACGTTTTACAAGAACTGATATTTACGGTAATGGTTCACACTTAATGGACCCCCTTTTTCTAGTTTATGCGAGAGTAATAATTGCAGAAATATACTTTGTTTCATCGATTTATGGTAATGTTCTATAGTGTATAATTAGCTGGAAATAGTACAGACAATTATAGTTACAATTGTGAACAATTGTGATCGTTTGCTTGTAAGGGCTCGCTCTATGATACAGATCTAGTCCGCTTACGGGTTACTTTCACTAAGCTCAGTTTTGCTAACAGCTTCGCTCGGCGGTGTGCTTCATCTTCAGTAATAATGCCCATTTCGAGGCTTCGCATTAAAGTAATGTAATCCTATTGAGAGGTGCGTAAAATACATAGGATCTTATGGTCATGGTTACAAATGTTAAAGAAACAACTCTGTGTAATATTGAGTCGTTTCTCATTCAGAGGTAAACGGATAAACAATGGGTAAACATTACCAGAAATGTGTGAATAGTTTGTTGGTTTTATCTGATCAGTTGAGCACTCGTTCGGCGGTGTGCATCTCCTTCAGTAATAACGCCGATTTCGAGGCTTCGGATTGAAGCAATGTAATCCTATTTACAGATGTCGTGTACATTCCTTCCACCACCCCTTGATTCCATGCTGAATATCCATAGCTCAACGAGGAGTAGGTGACATGATGTGCGTGCAGACTGTCTCTAATGAGGACCGAGAAACGATCAGTGGATAGAGAGTTTAACAAATATGATGCCCTTTAACAGCGGCAAACAAAGCAAATTAAACGTTATATAAGGGAATATTGTGTTACAATTGTTGAGATACTGTGATATGACATATCTGTAATTATTACAAAAATATTCACAGAGGTTTGGAATTTTTATAATACTGGTAAGTTTTTTTTCCATTCAACAGAAAAACTGTACAATAAGCTACCATGTCGACAAACGTCTGAAACAAAGGTATTGCCAATGGACATGTTAAGTTACGAGTTACGTGTACAAATGTATTAATAATGGGATTATTTGGTGTATAAGTGCGCATGTCCAATTTCTATATTTCTAGACCAACCGAATTATATATAGTTATGGGACTGCGAGACGAACTGGCCTGGGTATACTAGTAAGGGTACTTTAAATGTTACAAAGTTTGAATACATACTGTGTGAAAAGTTGTGCGGAAGGTAAATTTGTTTTGTGAGAAAATAAATTTATATGTTCACACTTTTATTATCTGCTTGATTGGTTATTTAATTCACACACTCACTGTCTGATTGGTCGTTTGTAATGTAAGTCAGTACCTAGATTTCAGCTTGAAAATTTTGTCAAAGAACTGTATGCCTACATAGAGACACTGCATGCCCCCTACATCTTTTACACACCCCCCCCCCCCGAACAAACACTTGGCGGAAGACTGAAAGGTTTCAGATTTCAAACTGAGGCTGTAAAGCAGCAGTTTCAATTAGTAGTTCAAGCCACGACCAGTTTTATTTACATACATTAACATTATATATATACATTGTTTTTATCTGTAACCACCTGTTTTTTTTTTGTTTTTTTTGTTTTCTGGAAATACAGGATACTATATGTGTGTATGTAAGCGCGACATTTTGCTGGCAACATGCATGTGGGCTGACCCTTTATTTATATATATATATATTGTATTACACGTTATCATTGCATGCATGTGTGACCCAGCTAATGAATATATTTCATTCAAGGCAAATAGCTCGTATAAACATTTCTTATTCACATGTTACGGAAGTTTACAGTTGTCTTGAATTATGTTAGATCTACTTAATTTGACTGATATGAAGTATTCCCAGTTTATTTCTTGATCGGAAATAATTCTTTGATTCTTGGATAACCCAGGGTTGGTACACATTTTTTGCCACAAAATTTCAGGTCATTTTCCAGGAGATTCCAGGAATAGTATGCTACTATCAACACAGCAGTTTTCAACAAGCATATTCTTGTAAGCTTATATATCCTGACTTACACAGAACATTATCTCTCTAGGAATAATGATGCCCTGAAAACATGCCCGAACCAACAACATTCGAACATACCAAAAGGTTGAACTTCAGTGTGTGGATACGACAGTTTTGAATACACGAAACACCCAGATTACACTTATTTTATTACTTGAATGTTGTTCATTGCCGTAACGAAGGGTTTTTCACCATTGGTATTACGGAACCAGAGGTATCATGGTAAACCACTGACCGTTAACAATGGAAATCAGGAAACCACTAAGCAAGACCTACTACATGTACTCGCAAAGGAATAACAATTCAGGGCATCCTTAAAAACTCTTTGCTGGATGTCAATCAGTTCTATCAGGAAAAATAAGGTATTAGTTTGGAATATTTTTTTTTATACTGGAAAAAGAGGGTTATTAAAATCTTGACAAAATTAATAGAAAAAAAATGGTTGTCAAAATTCCAATAAAACCAATGATAGGGGGTCAGTAGTCAGTTTACATCCAACAAACATGTTTTTAATGATGACCCTATTCATATGGTGATACCCGACAGCTAAACCTACTCGCTGCACTTCGATGAACAAAATCAGTTTGCACACAGACCCATTCAAATTAAATTTATGAGCGTTTATTACCTTTGTAAAATGGTACAGAACAATAGTCATTATCCTGCCAATCAATTAGGGAATGAGGGCAACACTAAATACTCACTTTGCAAAACGATGAAAATTCACATTCCTTCCTTCAGTTCTTTGACTGTGTCATCAAGTTTTGAGCACATAGATTTCAACTCTGCCTTCTTACCTTTCACAATCTATGTGAGGCTCTTTGACTGGTTGCCTCACCTTCTCCGAATATTTATCTGTGGATTTTTCCAGTTCAGTTATGTCCATTTCTAATCGGACCTTCTTGCTTTTTAACGATTCAACTTTACTCAGAATATCTTTCCTCTTGCGACAGATTTCCTTCCCCTGTTTAGCCCTTTTCCCGTTTTCTAAATATGTAATGTATTTTTGCCTCCCACTCGCAGAGGTTTGAGGTACGGAGTGTTCGTGTAGATTTTCCACTTCTATCTGTCTATTTACAAAAAAAGACACGTTCCACGGTGGCGTGTCCATGGGAAACAAGAACATCTCTAACAACAACCCGCAGTTTTTTTAAATGTTCGTGCTTGACCATGGTTCAATAGAAATGTTCATCTAATCTTTACTGATACGGCTGAAAGGATTCAAAGGTCGAATGGTTTTCTGATACTGTTGTATTGATGTATTCTTCAAACTGTAGAACAATATTATCACATTCTGAAGCACCCCCACGAATTCTGTTGCTTTCCACCAGCTTGGTCAGGAGCTGTTTCATTCTTTCTAGACATTGCTTTTTAGATGCCATTTTTCCGGGGTCAAGGCACACCATACACTTTGTGAGGGAATATTTTAATGGACACTTGTCCATCATTATTGCAGTTGCTTTTGAAACAAAGTCTCTGCATTGCATACGTAGCTCCAGAACTTCTCTGTCACTAACTTTTGTAGATGAGCAGGACTGAATTTTCTTTAGTTCAGTCTCTGTAGCAAATCCCAAGTCAATTTGATTACAAGGTTTGAAGTTCTCTTTATTAAGTGGGTCTAACAGTATTAATTTACTAACCGAGGAAGCATTCCTCAGAACGTCATCCTTAATGTAACACCTTGATAAGGCTGAAATTAATCGGTAAAGGTCATCAGCCAAGAGGGGGACCATAGGTTTGGTCGTCTGATAATTGAGTAGAAATGGTGTAATCTGTTTGGCAAGTGAAGAAAATGTTAGCAACTTTACTGTGATAAGTTTGTGCTCGGAGCATGTGGAAACGGTCTTGTATGATGCAGTCCTGGGACTCACAAGTTTTCCACTTCTCAACATAAGCCTTTAAATTTGGCCAGACGCCTAATGCTCTTTCAGCTACCGTTTTCAACCCAGCGGTGATCACAGAATTTCAGTGGAAATATATTGGAATTGGTTGATGTCATGAAATTCTCCCTCCTCGCAGGCGTGTCCTTGAACAGCTGATACAGATTTGTGACAGCTTTTGTATAGGCCAGGTTGACATAACAGAGCCATCACCGAAGGACAACTGACAATGTGGAGCCCACAGCTACCAATGTTCAACAGAGTTCTATCCACATCAGTGGTCAATTTATCCTGTATAAGGCGATGAAACATTAAATTCACATTTGGTTCATCCATGGATATCTGGAGGAGTTTTGTTATATCAAGCCCTCTGTGCAGTTTTCAAAGTAAGTCATCAGCAGTCCCATGCCCCATGAATGCAGAGTTGAAGTAACGCGTGATCACCTTAAAAATGTAAAACAAAATTATCAGACACAGAAACAGAATAAATATGTTGCATTTTAAGGAATAATTAGTTGTCCATTCACACTTGATATGTCGTTTCCCAGTGATCTTCCACATGATATTTTACCTCCCGCATCGGCTTACTCATGGTTTCATTTTTTCCCAGAAACTGTCACAAACAAACACATTATAAAATCTTGCTGAATAATGATAAAGTTGTTCTCTAGCGCACAACAGTTTTGCAAAATATTATGAAGGGAAACAACATATCATGTATCAGAGGACTAAAGAGTTACACACAAATATACTGTACAGTGTCCATTAAGCCTAACAATAATTCATACAGCGTGATATGAAAAAAAATCGGATGTCATTTTAAATTACCTAAAGCTGTCAATATTATATTCTCCAAACACAGTATAAGGGATTACGTGTATGAACACAAACAGGAAAGCGTAAGATGTATACTAGGTAAGAAATTCCAATATATAAACAAGTATGCCCACCTGCATGTTTTCCCATATTCGAACATCTGTTTACGTTTGGTTTTACTGTCCATGCTTTCGTCAAACAGGACACAACCATCTTGGTGGGAAACTGTGTTTTAGCAACTGATGGAAATAGAGTGCAACCCCAAAGTTACAGAGATAGGAGCACTTTTTTCACCACAAGAAAACTGTTCAGCTATCTCCGAATCCGGGAAGATCTCACTGAATAAGTGTTCTACATCTGTACACGAATGAATAGCGAAACTTCACGACCTTCACAGTCCACCAGATCTCCGCTTTCCAATTTCGACAAAAAGAGGCAGCCATGTCGTGTCGTTTGAGCAGCTTTCAGTTTGCGAAGAGTCCAGTTTGTCCTCCCTTCGCCTTCCCCTCAATAAATGTGGTAAGGTACATCGGGAAGCTGCCCACTTTTGTCTCAGCAGTTGAACGTCCTTTGGGCAGTAGTAAGGATGAGGGTGATATAACATGGTAGAATGACGTCAATTCATTGAAAAATGTCCTTTTCTCAATGAACATCGGAAAAGTGTGTCAGCGACGAACAATAGCTCATTTTCAATACCTCACAAAAGGACATCATTCAATGAATTGACGTCACCCCACCACGTCATATCACCCTCATCCTTACTACTGCCAAAAATCTCTCAGACCTGCATTTTTCTGATATGCCGATTATTGTTTTTTCGGGAATTTTCAGGATTGAAGGTGTGGGTTTAAGCACTTTCAAGGATTTTTCAAACCAAGAAAAAAATTGCAGGATATTTCAGGATTTCCAGGAGGCGTACGAAGCCTGATAACCATAGGATTGTAGGAGAAGTTTCTTATCTAAGGGAATTGATACTTTACGAGGACCTGAAATTCGTGTAGCTGTCAGAGTATGTAGATATAGCAATATGTGCAGTAATGGTTGTTGACACTGTAACGTCATTGGATATCCATTGCGAGCGACCGGTAGAATGTTGCGATGTACTCCCATTTGTAATACATGATTTCTACATTACTTTCAGGGTGTTGGTGTTGTTTTGGCCCCGACCGCCACCCTACGCACCCTCCCGCACACACACACGCACACCTCTCTATTACCTATACCTGGGTAACACACGTATTAACAAAATATCGGTGTAAAAACGTCAAAAAAGAAATCACAGGGAATATTTTGAAGATTACAATTCGAGACCGCGGACATCCGGGCACTACTGGAAAAGGAATAACGTTGAACGATATGAGAAGAGGACTATTCCTGACAATAACCACAAACTACAGTTTGTTTTACTACAGAACAATCCAGGTTTTGGACTTATGGGGCCGTGAAGTAGAGTTCCCTATGAACTTCCATTGAACTTTCACAATGATTTCACGACCGTGCGCCAGCAAAGCGTGTTGGCGCCAGTAAAACAGCCAATGCCCGGATGTCCGCGGTCTCGAATACCTGTGCTAATCAGCATAAATTAACCATTGCGTATGCCTGTATCAAACAGCGTAAACCATGAGCGAAGAGGTAGACTTTCAGTCGGCTACTTACCAAAAGCCGTAAGTTAAACAGGGCTTTCTAAACTTTAGTGGCAAGAGGCAATATACTTTGGAAACATAGGTGAGGTAGATAGGAAGATACTGTTTATCGATTCTGTGGAAAAGTCAGGTAATATCAGCGCATACATGTTCAACAGTACCATCATTGACACGGTGATAAGGGCCTATATATAAATTATATATAACAATACATATGCCTGTATTCAATAAATAACACGACACGGAATATGGGTGACGAGGGAAAGGGATATTAGACCAATGACAAGATTAGAGTGTAACGCCGGGCCTACAGGGTACTTGAAATGCTAATTAAAGACAAAACCATCTCTTTACTTTATACATGTGTGTGTGTGTGTGTGTGTGTGTGTGTGTGTATGTGTGTTTATATATAGGTTTATTCGAACGGAGTAGTATTCGACCATGACAGTGCGAACTGCACTTGCTATAAATGCTAAAGGCAGAAAGTTCAATAACTATTTTATCAACTGGCGTGCAAACGTGTGTGTTCTTCATAGCGGTATTCATAAAAAAGGTGAACACACGTACCCACAAACACAGGCTTATATAGACCCTCTATAGTTTAAGCAAATGATGTAAAAGTATAAATGAATGATAAATTTACAGAAAAAAAAAACAGGCCAAAGAGAAATCACACTCCTCATAGTGCATGCGCCTGCCTCTGTATATAGGCGTACACTCGCAACACGTAATCACTGTTGAAGTTTACAGAATGAGATACTGAACAAGGCGAAGATCACTGGTGTCACGGTGATGAAAGTGGCGTCAGAAAACAAATCCTAGCAAAAGCTCTGCCCCAACAATACTTCATAGGCCTCTGTGTGCTTATAGCGATTATAACGAATCTCTTAAACATGTATACAGGTGAGAGTTGATTATAGGTAGGCTCGAGGAAATTCAAGAGGTGGGGCTAACCCTGAACAAGCCCACTTGTGTCGCACGGGTTCAAAATGACATAATAATATGCACATACATGTATACAGTAATATACATATTACTGCAATGCCGCGTGATTACATGATTGCTGACAGATGTCCGTCAGTAGGTAAAAAATAAATTCTTGCTGTTACCATGACAAAGGGTGTTGTTAAAAAATAGTATTTCGAGGTATTATAATACCAGGCCTACTGGTATGTAGAAGTGAACAACGGCGAAGAACATGCTTACATGTGATTCTAATTGTATTAACTGTACATCCTGTAACTCTGGGGGTGCCGCCCATTTTTACAAATCACAATCGGGGAATTCCATAGATAAGGGGGTTTCCATTATCATTCTATAGATATAGTGTCTAACAATGATATATGTATAAAGTGGAGCTTCAAACCGAGGCACTGAACAGTGATGATGAGGTTGCTGTGGGCACTCGGATTCGGCCTCACGCTAAACATCTGCAAAATTCTGGCCCTCCCTATCGACTATCCCCCATCGGCAGAAGGTATCTCCCAGTTTTTCGACCCTATCGAGGAGCGCTATTCGCCATGTTCTGTTGGTGTATGCAAAACCTATCGCACTCTTCCGAATCCTTGTGTGTGCACATGTTTTCGAGGTAAGCCAATCTATACGTATATAGGGCTACATATAGAAATTGAATCAGTCAGGTAGTGTAAATCAATATCAGGATTCCTAAAATTTTGACTGACGCATGTAGTATTCATCCATTAAAAATGTCTCTTAACGCAGAGACACTCCGACCACTCAGGCCTAATGGGCCTACGTCAGTTTTCTCAACAGATTTATATGATGCCGAGTGACAGATCTTTAGGTTATTATACGATCCTAGGGTATCATATATTATATTACCACAATTCAGAACAAATTCTATGTCTCTGATTGGTCTATCAGCCTTTACATGGCTACCGTATTCGCAAAACAGGCATGCAATACAGTCTCGCGCCTTTGACATTTTCTCTGTATCCCTATGGAGTCAAGGATTCTCCCGCTGGTCGATAGAAACGCTTCAGTCAGTAACTTTTCTTGCCTTTGTTTTCAAAAGAGTTCTAATGATTCAGCATTAGAAAATGATCAACATTTCCACTCTCCCTTCGGGATCGTGAACATATTAATTTTCTCCATGAAATATCACGCAACCACGCTGGTATAAGTTTTAGTATTTTATTTTGCTCTTGTGGTCGGTTCCAAGTGCCAGTGCGTTTGACGACTAAACCCCAGCAACCACGTGGCAGTTTCAAAAAATAGATAAAATGAAAATACTTATGTCGGTATCCGCCTTTGTGGCTAAGCAAAAGCTTATCTGTCTTCAATTTGAAACATACAGTATCATTTTTACCTGATAAACGAAATTAACTGATCATGAACTGTCACAACCACAACATTATGCTTTGTGCCACATAAAACTGAAACCAATCAAAAACCATAACCTGAATGTTAAAAGCCTGGGCTTTAGAGAAAAAATAACGAAATTTAGACTTGACTCAGACATGTCATTAGCATTTTTTCTTGCCAAGAAGTATGACTCACATTTAACATCGACTATGTAGGGACATAATTAACGTAATGAACATGGACCATCATTTTTACTTTACTTCGTGTCGTTTTTATTAATTACCCCAAAGTCCAATACTGTATTAACCGCGTTCGGCGATTCTGCCGATTCTGAATGGCGGTTCGAGGCGGTGACTAAGGCCTCTATCACAACATTCTCACTTCAGATTACCAGACTCGGACTTACAGTGAAGAGGAGAAACGGTTGTGCCAGGATAAGCCAAGTAAGACTTTCTGTTCTCAATTAAACTATCCCTCGCTAACTAATTTAGCGAAACTTAATAGGCTTATATGCTGACAACATGGGTCATAAGTAACAAAAGTAACAAAACTACATGTAAATATCAACTGCTGTTGTCCTTTTTATAATGTATCTAGTTGCCATGTGTATGCCTGCATATGATCGAGCATGGTATATCTCTCTTTAGGTGTCTGCAAGTTATTTTACTTTTCTTTTCCTTCAGCTCATTTATGATGGTTATTTATTATGTTTTGTGGTTTCAGGGGATTCCACTACACTTGCGGCCGAAGACACCATAGATGGACTCCACATACTGGTGTTGGCATGGCTAAGTGGCCTTACACTAGTAAGTCTGTTTGTCGCGTTTGTCCTGGTGGCTTTTGTTAGGCGGTTAAAATGTCCCAGGTCGGAGCAGGAAGCCGCAATTCCGGAAAATGAACCACTGGCACCCAATGACATCAAACCGTTGAACAACAATAACGCTGTCGACTGCAACTATACCACCTACACGACGATACCATCAGCTCCTACCTCCTCTATCGTACAGGGGTACAAATGCCCACAGATAACAGAGCCGGGAAGCCCTCTTGTGACGTCACCGCAGCCAATTACCAACCTCCCAGAACAGGAGAGTTCAGGTACAGACGAGAAGTACATTGATCGTAATGATAATTCTGTCATGTATACAATTGTTCTTATCGTATATATATGCATGCAGGTGTTCATGTGTAAAACTTAACGTATCTTTAGTTTTAAGGGCTGTGAATTTACCTTCAAAGGAGGAGGTATGAAGGCGCTGAAAGTGCCGATAACCCAACCGCAAAGTGGGTCATCGGGGTTCTAGTTATCCGAACAGACTGTTGTTTGGTTTCCAACATTTACCTGCTCTCTTTTAACTCCATACAATCCGATGCAAGACTGTGGTCCCCTGTTCTAAGGATCTATTCAACCTTTGATTTTCTTCTATAAGTTTCGTAAAAATGTAACTGTAAGCAGAACTGCACTGTGGACCAATAATACAGAATTTGAATATGATAATGTTTGTAATTTTTATAACTCAATAATAAAAATAATTCTTTGTAACAGGTCGAACCCATACCGCCAAAGACCTACCTATAGATGAAATATAGGACATATGAGATTGATACGTATTTTCATCAACTCTTTACTTTTAAAAATGTTCAGTTATTTGATATTATTACATAATTGTGTATTTAAGATAAAAGCACATTTTCATGAAAATGACCAGAAACCCACGTGCCTTGATTCTAAGCATGATTCGCTAACCACTACATTACACTAAACTTTATAGATAATTACTACCATGTGTATTTGGTACACATCAAGGGGAAAGATAGGTCGTGCAAATGAAAAGACAAAGTTATTGTTTTAATCATGAAAGAAGTGATGCCCCAAACAGATATTTTGCCTAAAGATCAAACGCATTAAAATACAAGTGGTGCGCAAGTTTTGTTCTGGGGGTCAACTTTCTTCATGACTAAATGGGAGCTTGAATAGGTCTCAAACTGCACGAATTTGGCCAAATTGAACAACGAGGCATTTTCAGTTAACTATAACATTGTCGTTGATTCAGAAATTTATACTTTTTTAAAAAATCATATACTCTCATATGCTAAATAAGCAAAAAGTAATGCAGGACAAAAAAACCGTGATCAACCTATCGTACCCGCAACGGGCAGATTTCTCGCCTTATCATACCCCCTCCTATAACAAATCTGGCTTCTGGGTCACATCGAAATCTAAGTCCCAATGGAGCATGCTCAGTGTGTTTTGTATAGTTCGCTAACTAGGTATTTCAGTTGTGATGTTATTGAATGACGCAGTTATAAAATGTCATGCCGCCAACGTAGTCAGTCACAACCACTTGAGAACATTAAAAAAAGGTGTGACGTAAGGTAGAAAAACATCCGGGTGCAAGTACATTCGTGAATGTAGGCCAGCTTTACCACTCAAATCTCTATGCATGTATTGGGTCCACCCACATGTGATCATTCCCAGTAGATTTGGATGGTGGTATCTGAGTTGTCACCAAATAAAGGTACATATTTGGGGGGCTAAAACTTACATTCCAGTTGAATATCGCCCTACTTGAACAAACAAACAAACAGGATGTACCTGTTATAGATCGCGAAGAAGTCTCGATCTATATAGTCCCGATGACGTCATGTGTTGACACGTCTAAGCTGCAACCGTGACCCACTTCGCCTGCCTTCGTCTAAGTCTCGGCGTAGGAGTAGATTTGCCTCAAAGTTTAGATTCGTCTGCGCTGGTAGTTTTATATATATCTTGACAGCTCATAATACATTGTGACATTGGCTGTTCATTGCACATGTATATTAGGTTTGGTATAAGGAGGAAACAAATGGGAACGAAAGTTGCCTAAGTCTGATACATGATGTCATTCAAACGATTCGATCATATAGTAGCCAGGTATGGCGTTTATGTTGTAATGTAAACGTAAACGCCTTGTTTACTTGGACAGATCCTAGATGCTTTATAGTCTAGTCATTTTTGGCACAGCTAAATGTGTATGTAACACATACACATATGGTGTTTTAGATTGTTTCATAGTTACATGTATATGTCGTTTACCTACGTATTGTATCTGAAATTTTGATATCAATTTTCTCGAACTTTAGATTTCCCTGTTCATTTATTTATGTATAGATTCTGATCAAACTCCCCCGAAGACCATGCAGAGTGGCGAGGGGGAGAACCCTGTTCTCGAGGTGGGTCCAAGCAGTCCCAAACTCGGCTTACCAGGCCACGACCACCACATCCGGGAAATGGAAACATGAGCGGTCATGGATAGGATCAGCGGCTGTACACCTCGGGAACCCGCCGCGAACAATGCCAAAAGCTCCGGCGCAGCCATCCGAGTACAGATGCAAAACGTATCGCACTCACGAGAAAGCCACACGTCTAGCAGACAGGTGGACAGTGATAGACACGACACCCAGCATGCATACCGAGTGGACAAACACGGAATTATGAATGTACAACGCAGAAAAGAATCCTGCATTCACACATTGGCATCAGCAAACTGATTGCATGGCTACAGGAACCACACAATAAATATTACATTAGAAACCCACTTTGCTGGCTAAAATATCTATGTATTTTTGCAGAACTGTATAATCTAAAGGATGCCATTTGCCCTATACTGATAGAGCTATAACCCATATGATTCATAACAGAATTTCCTACACATAATCCATACATATGACAGGTATAGCACGATGGGTACGTAGGCTATATGCTAACCGGATGCTTTTATATTAGCTGGATGTTACGGGCGATATGTCTGTATGTTTAGGATTGTACATAATTTTGCAACACATCACTTGCACTTAGTAAACTACATCAGAAGGTAGGTGGAAACTTGACCAATCTTACTAAAATATAAGGTACAAGACGAGTCGATGTCACTCATGGCTCCACACCAAGACACATAAGCTATTGTTCATGAATTC
Source organism: Acanthopleura granulata (assembly GCA_016165875.1). Lineage (NCBI taxonomy): Eukaryota > Metazoa > Mollusca > Polyplacophora > Chitonida > Chitonidae > Acanthopleura > Acanthopleura granulata. The sequence goes on from JABBOT010000002.1 coordinate 28,409,785, forward strand.
CACCCTGAAATATATTATGGTGTATTTCATCATATCAATATATCAAAATCACTGGCTTTGTTCTACTCAAGTCACAGGAGGAGGATTTTGTACATGTTTAAAAAAATTACACTTTTAACAGCATCAAAGAAGTAAATGTCAGAAGACAACTACAAAAGTCTATACTGGCTGCTGTTTTTTTATGATTTATTCCAACAATCACACCCACTAAAAAAATTCCACATTGTACTGAGTAAAGATTATAATGTATATCCAACAGTTTGCAGTTGATTCAAAATCATAAATATCCACACATATGTTTATTTTTTTTTTTAAACCGTATTACAACTTACTATCATCATATACCTATACTTTTGTTATGACCCTTTACAATAAATTGTCGAATGATATCCCAAACACATACTTGTATTTATTGTTCCGTCTGAGTTCGTTAGCCAACAAGCATTCGCCTATAGGCTATATGACGACAAAACAAAACTTCCACTTACGTAGAGCGGCTTTTCCCTGTGAGTTGGGCACGGATGTTTGATAATGAAGCATTGACTTCGGGCATCAGTCAGTATGGAAAATAAGCTATAAACCCTTCCTGACAGAATCGCTTGCGAGTATCGTGTTAGGTCAACGCTGCATGGATGAAGGTGCGTGTACATCGAACTGGACACAACAACATGCGACTTTGACACGCTGACACGGCTTGGAAATTCATACCACACTATGACGTGGAATGTATACTACATGTAGTATGTATATTCAGAATTATATAGGCCTGCGTTAAGAGGCAGCGATTGAACAACCCTCGATCAGTGTACTTGAAAGGATTTATAACCACTGTGTAGATTGTCGTCAAATTTCTACACATGGAAATATAAGCTATTTGGTCTGTTGAACCTGTCCTGTATGAAGGGTGTTAGACATTAAATACATGATGGTGGCAAGACGAAAGCCATCATATGTTGGTTAAAGCTTTGAAGTCAATAAAACATCAGAAATATTAAAATGCCAAGCAAAAGATGTTTAGGCCAATATATCATTGTGAGTGCATGGTGTCGGTTGGTCTGAGTACCAAGAATAGAAGGTTTAAAAACATTTGGATACGTCACAATCATGGTTGATCACGGCGTATCCAAATATTTCTAAACCTACTGTATAGTCAAAGTGCCCGGACTGGATGTCGGGCCAGGTCAGTTTCGCTTAGCCAGTTAGAAGGGCGTATGTGTCATATGCTCTATCAGTGTGATCGGACTTGAAACGCTGTTTTAATCCACATACTCAGTCCGGTGTCCTACAAACCTATATAGCTTTGTTACTGAAAAGTACAAGTTTCCAATGATCAGTCGTCGATATGAACAGCTGTAGGAGGTCCTTCGACCAAGCTGCGGTGTTGGAGTGAACTGGTAGGGCGTAAACAACACGCGTATAGGCGCTATATAGATGAGAGGCAGTTTATCAGTTACATAAAGTATATGTATACGTGTGTTCTCTAGTACAAACGACATAAGCACAGAAGGGATCCGAGAACTGCGCGATGTGCACGTGTAAACCTTCATTGTACTTGTCACACTGCATGTGTCTTAAACGCGTAAAGAATCTAAGCATCTAGGTTAACCCCCGTAAAAGTGTAAGTACATGCAGAAAACACATACAATTGCAAATGAACTTGTGCTGTGTGTATAGCAAAACTAAACACCAGTAATGTGATCTGTTTAAGTGTACATGTACAGTAAACCTGCCAAAAGTTATACTTACTATAGATTTATTTATTTGATAGGTGTTTTACGCCGTAGACAAGAATATTTCACTTATACGACGGCGGCCAGCATTATGTTGGGAGGAAATTGGCAGAGCCCGGGGAAAACCCACGACCGTCTGCAAGTTGCTGGCAGACTTTCCCACGTGCGGCTGGAGAGGAAGCCAGCATGAGCAGGACAGCATGACAGCGACCGCATTGATTGGTGGGAGGCTTCTGGGTTATTACACTGCGCTAACGCGCTAACCAACTATGCTATTTATTATGGATAAGATACATGAACATGCCACCAAACTGAAAATGTACTTTGTTGTGTACATTAGTTCTACAACACGTAAAATATATACACTGTATTACGTGTACAAGTACACTGTAGGTAGTATTATAGCGTAACCACTCAGTATAAACATTCATGAACCCTCGATATAACTTTATGTCGTCTACAGAAGAGTTTGTATACTTACGCATCGGGAAAATCTGCCCCGTAGTGTCCAGTTTGAAACGTAAATATCCAGTCTTGCAAGCGCTTGTTCCTTTTTTTTAACTCGAGTTTATCGGCATCATGATAACCCTTCACAAAAGTCACACTCTGCAGCCCGTCTGCACAGTGCAAGCAATTAAATATCCCTCAGCTACATATAAAAATTGTATATTAACCTACTTTGGGTACTCCACATGCATACCTCATGCAGCAAAATATATATAACATCAAAATCATTGCAATCCGCTTACACCTAGATTGTCGTTTTTACAACTCTGAGAACAAAACTTGTATCTCAACTGAAAAGACAGCGGTTCGCACAGTTCGGGCGCGAAGTTCAATAGACCTATATTCAGTATATGTCATGACCCATACGATGCTACATTCTACTTCTGCACAAGAATTACCCAGATATGTGCAAAATGCATGGGTATGAAACCAATACAATTTGCAGATTAACATTGCACATTATGCTTAAAAAGTCATTAAGGCAGATGAATTTATTAGGATGTGCGAAAGATACAGAAAGATTTGTCCAGGCACGCGTTTTGCATGCCGCTGCATGACCCGATGGTATATGTAGGTTACTTCTCAGAAGTATCCCCCTAGGAGCGGTTCCCACAATTCCGGCGCGAAGTTCAATAGACCTGTATTTATTATGCCATGACCCAGATGATGGTACATGTTGACTTCTGCACAAGAATTAACGAGATATGCGCAAAATGCATGGGTCTGAAACCAATAAAATTTGCAGATTAACATTGCACATTATGCTTAAAAAGTCATGAAGGCAGATGAATTTATTAGGATGTGCGAAAAATACAGAAAGATTTATCCAAGCACGCGTTTTGCATCCCGCTGCATGTACCATCCTGGGAGCCTGTTGTTTGCAGTGCACGGACCAATGCACACGCTCTATCAACTACACGGCGTGTTATCGACCTCCAACTGCATAAGTTCTCCACGACCTTTACACCCATAAAGACGGTGGTCCACAAACGGTTGCAAAATCGTTGGATGGTTGAACGTCTACTTTTTGTGTTCACTCGACTAAAACTGTTGCCTTGATACTGGCTTTCAAGGCGCATTCGTACGCTTGGAGCCAACACAAAAGCTAGGCCTACACAAAAGCTGGGCTGAGCTTAATCAACACACATATAATATTGCATAGCGAATTCTGTACATTCATAGGGGGAGAGGTGGGGGGCGACGCCTCAGGTTCCGGCCTTGGCCGTGGGGCGATGGGAGAGATATCTTTTCACCCCAACCCCCGGCCCCGCCAGATTTGCCGGTGATGAAATTTTAAAGTCAAGGCGAATGTTACGAAATGCTTTGGGCAGTGACAAACGAAGGATAGAATTTACCCCAGTATGGCCGTGTATATCTCTGACGCAAACGCTAATCATGACATCTATAATATGACACTACAATCCAGGCCTATATAGTGTATAAAGCTATGGTTTTCTACGATAAGACGTATATATGAAAGAGAGTGGCCTATATATCCAGAGAAGCTATAACAAATTATAGGGATAGTCGTACTTTACTATACGCTATATTGCGGCTACGTGTCTCTGCTACAATGATCAGTAAGTGCACACCTAGACTACTCGGCCACTGTGCACTCGCTTCTTCATTGGTATTACATTTTAACAGTTACCTGCGTAATATCTTCTTTTGTAACTGTATGATTTGATTTTTATGACACATCTGAACGGCCAAAGGTATGTGAATGAATGATTCAGAGGGATACCTATAAAGTTAGTAATCATTTTTCAATTTTAATTTTCCCACCACAAATATCATTAAACGAGAAGCACTGCACGTTTGTACATTTCTTTTTGAGAATGTAGTAGTATTTGGGTTGTTTTCTTCAAGTCTGTTTGATCTGTATTTGGATTCAAGTCCCGTATCACTGCATAGGGGTCTAATTGATGTTAACATTGAACAATCAGGAAATAACTTGAAACGTGGAGGTGAATCATCTAACCAAATTGCCGCCACGATAGCCATAATCATTCCTTCACTCATTCTAATCAAATTGCTGTTTAAAGAAAAAGTAACCTTAACACATATCAGGGGAATTCCGCATGATGATTTTTTAAAGCTATGTGACATGTAAGAGATAATTATACTTGATAAAATGCTTCTTTCTGTCTACATTTGCCGATTTATACATTAGACTGAAGGACTCATTTTGATACAGCAGTTTGTTGGAGATTTCCCCAGTGAAAAGATTGAAATTTATTTTCATCTGATTCAGAAACAAAAGTTATTAAAGTTTATAACAAATAAAACTAACCGAGTCCAATAGGTGTGCGAGTGGTACTGCTGTGTTCATGCCAAGCACAAACCTAAAGACTCCAGCTTTATAGTCCTGGGCCAAGTCGCACCTAAGACCGAAAAAAAAGAGTCAGTTGCTGCACCCTCGTTCACCTTTATGGGGAAATAACAATGACTGGCCATCCCGGTATGAGTATGATAAATTGGGTGCCTTCGACAATTCCTCTCGTTGAGGTAGCACCTATACCAAAAGAGCGGTGCACTATATGTACACATACAAATGATTCTTCGTCATCATATGACTTAAATATTGTTGACGTTAAATCCCAAGCATCATAGGATCCAGTAGCCTTAAAATCATGATGACGTTTATCCATTTAAATTACCATGGCATTTCTTCTCTGCATTCAGAGTCCATGCCTGTGATTAGATACAAGAGTATTTATTCTCCCATACACATACCTTATTTCTAATGATAGTCTAATGACAGAACTTAAAGAGATATTCTCACTTTTATTTATAATATATCGTACAATCACCACTCCTGTAAATCGAAACGTCAGAATACAGCTATATACAGCATAATATTTGACTTTCACAATTGTGAACGGACATGCGGGAACCACTGACCACCCTAAGGCCGAGGTCTACGTGGACCCGGTGATGGTGTAAGGCTTGCCAAGAGCTACCCCCGCGTTAAGTTCCGCACATAAGGCACCTAAATTCGTAAAACTGAAATATTTGCGCACCTTCAGTCACAACCGTTATTTAGCGTTACTGCACCATTCTCATGAAAATTTTAGCAGAAATCGAAAATATGGTCAGCTGGCACAATCTGCCATGCTGTGTAAATCTGTGTGAACCAGACAGACATGCTCATCGCGGGTTGACCTTTCGTGACATCTTATCTTGAAATTTACATGCATACTAAACAAATCTACGCATTCAATCAATTTGTATAAAGGTCATCCACGGACGCGCATGCGCGTAGAGCAACAACCCGGTTTATCTAGGTTAAGTTGTCGACAACGCATGTGAGCATAAGTCAAGTTCCGTGTCTCCGATACCGGCTTATTAGCGTGGTGGTAAATTCGGGTCAGATTTTGTTGACGTACGCAATTACCATTTCACCAATTTGCAGTTCTTGGGTTGCGATGAATGTCAGAATTTTAAAACATCACCCCAGTCCATCTCGATGGACTACGGGTTTGTGTACTGTGCCCTTTTGGAGATTTGATACACCTATACAGTCTCTATATGCCCTCTTAGAGAGCTGACACATCAAGGACCCTCACCAATTCAGCTGTATTATTTGGAGAAAAGTCGACAGCTGAGACAGGCCCTCAAGCATTGCCCCCACCAACGTGAGCACGCATTCACTGTGATGACAATCTCATCGGTACCTTAGCGCGTCCGTACCGTGCCCAGCTGTCTGCAACGGCAGCTTGTAGGCCTACCCAAAAGTAACCATGCCGGAGGTGACTTTGAACGTCGCTTCTTCATCAATCTGGTCGACGGTGCGGCACAGAACACTGGCTGGTGCCTCTTCTACAGGTCACAAATTTTCACATCGACGTGCCATTTTTTTGTTTTGAAACCCTTGTATCTGGTGATTGGCGTTTTCAAAGCTTTGCAAGTAGTGGTCATTTTTAAAGCTTCAAAAATGATTTTCAAAGCAGTAAAATGATAAATAACTGTATGAATTTCATTTCAAATGATGAATGTTAATTTGTGTCTTGACACTAACACACAGTAGGATTGCTGTCATTAAACCAGCGCAATATGCATGGACAAACACCTGTGCCTTCATCCAATACAAATACCAACACCAACAATTTCACACAGTGCTGTCAGCAACACAACACCTCAGTAGACCAACGGCAATAAATTTTATTTTTTTACAGATCTATACCACTCACATAACCACATCCAAGCAGCACAATGTAATAGTAGTTTTCGAGAAAGAAGTATGAATAAACTAATAAACTCTAACAACTGTTTATATGGTAGTTTATTAAGCCATTAATAAAAATCATCTCTTATCAATATTAGAAAACACTTTGATTTAAGCCTATAGCAAAATATATAACAATAACTTTTATTATATCAAAAGAAAATGAAACATCTACATCTTGAACAGCCATGGTATGTGTAGTAAGAGATCAATCTGATGAGACAACCGTCCTAAATCAATTTTTTCTGGAAAACAAGGAAAAGGAAACACACTCACACAGCAGGGAGGTTGATTGCAGAAATTATCTACTTCTGAACTGAAAATATGGACTCCCTGGCTGTTATTACTTAATGCTGTCCCAAAGGACAACTTCAAGTAACAGCAAGTACCCAAACTGAGTTTTCGTCTGTGAAAGCCATTTCAAAGCAGAACATTGTGCCCGAAACTAGTGGGGGAATGCCACAAGCTTAAAAAAACATGGTTTATCAATAAGTACTCAGTGTCAGGCTGGGTGTGACATGTTAGATATCGACTTCAATGACAGCTGATATGAAGGATGGACAATGGACCATGCATTCTTGTGACAAATCTCGTGACAGGCTTGTCATAAATCATCGACTACACAAGAACAATCCAGTGACTGACATTGTGCATTATAAACTGCTAACAACATAATACCTTCTTGTAACATCCTACAGAAGTGAAAAAACTGGCGTCATTTCCAACTGAGCCTACAATAAACCACCCTCACCAGATAACATTGTCTGTAATAAACCACCCTCATCAGATAACATTGCCTGTACTAATCCAACCTCATCAGAACACTGCCTGTAACAATTCAACCTCATCAGAACACTGCCTGTAACAATCCAACCTCATCAGAACACTGCCTGTAACAATCCAACCTCATCAGAACACTGCCTGTAACAATTCAACCTCATCAGAACACTGCCTGTAACAATCCAACCTCGTCAGAACACTGCCTGTAACAATCCAACCTCATCAGAACACTGCCTGTACAACCTCGTCAGAACACTGCCTGTAACAATCCAACCTCATCAGAACACTGCCTGTAACAATCCAACCTCATCAGAACACTGCCTGTAACAATTCAACCTCATCAGAACACTGCCTGTAACAATCCAACCTCATCAGAACACTGCCTGTAACAATTCAATCTCATCAGAACACTGCCTGTAACAATCCAACCGCATCAGAACACTGCCTGTAACAATCCAACCTCATCAGAACACTGCCTGTAACAATCCAACCTCATCAGAACACTGCCTGTAACAATCCAACCTCATCAGAACACTGCCTGTAACAATCCAACCTCATCAGAACACTGCCTGTAACAATTCAACCTCATCAGAACACTGCTTTCGTTATCAACTCATTATTAACAAGGGATTTTCTGCTTGTTACAACAAAGCTTGATTAGAGAACACTGTCTGCAACAGTTCAACCTGATCAAAACACTACCTGTAACGATCCAACCTAATCAAAACATAATCACCTCAGTATTAACAAGGGATTTCCTGCCTGGTACAAAACTGACTGATGAGGAGAACATTTACTGGTGACAATGCAAACTTGTCAACAAGAGAACATTCCCTGCCTTCAACAACCATGTCTCTTTGAAATACATCGAAAACATGTCATGTTGGTAGAAGGCAAATGGTCTTCAGTAAACTAGACACCATCTTTCCTCGTTTTGCCACCAAGGCTCTGAGAACAAATGGATGCACATGAATCTTTAAAATCCACTATATAAGAATGGTTCTGAACCCACAATTTTGGTGACCAAGCAAATGGAAGGCAGGTACCTTAACTACTCAGCCATGACCAGGTTACATCTTCACAACTGAAATTAAAGGATTAGTGTCCATATTTAGTATTTACTCATTATTACGTATCCCTGTATACATTGTTATGTTGAGATTGAAAAAATGTAAATTAATCTGAGTAATATAGCACACAAAATCACTAGATAATGAGGCGGGTTTTATGCATTTCTTCCTCCAACACTCATAAGTCTCCACCGATTGACGTCACAACCTTTGCAAGCTGTCAGAGCTTTGCCACAGCACATAAAATCGCTAGATAATGAGGCCGGTTTTATGCATTTTTTCCTAAAACACACTACCATTGTGAGAGCTTTGCCCTTTTGTTCAGTGTTAAGTTAAAGTTGCAAGAGTGACATCAAGCATCGTATGAAAACTCAAAATTCAATGTCTGGCCAGAAATGTCAGTGTCACAAATCAGAAATTCAACATCAGTCGTCCACTATGGGTTCAAATTGATACGGCAGTATATCTGTTTCTGTGCATAGCTAGAATCCATGTCGAAAATGATACATGAACCTGTTTGATACAAATTCACAGGTTATATAGCCCAGCCAGCCTTGAGTGAGTCGTCTATGACATCCCCCACTGAGACATACCAGGCAGCCGGCAAGAGAAAGGCTGGAGCATTAAATCTATTGTTTTGGGTGGATTTAAAGTAATTGTTACATTTCTCAGAAGCCCTTTCGATAATATATTATGTAAACAGTTTATGATCTTTATAATTATTACATTAGTAAAATCTGGAGACTAATCTTTTAAGCCTATCTGCATGTAGCCGTCGTACCTTCTCGGAGAGCATCACTAGCATGTGACACAAATTGAGAATACTTGTAAATTGTTAAATTGAGAGCATAGTAACACAGGCAATGTGAAATATTAGAGAAAATAAAAAAGTAAACAAATTCACAGATTTGAAACAAGGTTATAACATGAAAATTTGTTCCTGTTGGAATGACAATGAGGGAATGCAATAACATCAATGAATAAAATAAATTATTTTATCAACCAAATTTAACCCCACATTTAAAGGAGACATGGATTGAAGAAAATGGATGCATCAATCTAAACATATTTATTAACATTTACTTGAATGGTGATTAGTTTCATAATTAACAACCTTTTACTTTATTATGGTAGTCAAGTTTGTGCATCCCACATCCAGTTTCATCAGTTTTCTCATTTCAGAAGATCACAACGCATTTCAATGGACTACAACAGTGTTCTACTACACACTTTTATAGATATATAAAGTAATCGTGCTATTGTGTCCCTTGAAACTGTCACAATACTTACATAATTTGGTGTTTACTGACACCATCCTTGTCATCATGTAATACAATTATGTAACCTACAGCTAATTAAGGTGACTCAAGTCACTGGTTCTGTTGCAGAACCCCAGGTGTCTGTTTTGGGTTTTCGTTAGCAAGTGAACCAACACATAAAATGACAACTATCCTGTTTGTTTAGCACCAAAACTCTTTTATATACATGCATTCATATAAATATTAAGAGCGCATAAAATAACAAAACTATATCCTAGTCATATCCGCAGTCATGTGTCTCAAACTACAAAACCAACATCCATATGTTGTGGCAATATCATGGAGGCTTAAGAAAAACTAAATCATTACAAGGCGTTGGATCAATACAGCACTCTAAATAAATGCAGTTTTCAAGACTAACAACATACATTAAGGTGAATTGTCATTTCTTCAAAGTGTACCCAAGTGCTGTAACGGAATATTTAGTGTAATAAAAACATCAAAAAAGTACACTTTCTCCACTTATTGCAAAACACAGCAACTTTTATCTTATGCATGTACCTGCCCTTTGTACAGTGTACAACACAGTAGGCCTTCTTGTGAGGGATTACCATATAGTACAGTAAAGCTGTGCGTCTACAGCGAGGCAAGAAGTCTAGATGTTCTCATGGGAAGCAACTGCAGTGTACATGAACAGCACAAAGAATAGTACTGTATGAGCTGGACTATGTACAATTTTCATTTACTTCTTTGATTGTTGCTTAATGCCATACTCTAGAATTTTTCACTCATGCTATGATGGTAGCCAGTTTTATGAGGGGGGAAAACCAAAGTGTTTATGGTAAACCACCAGCCTTTGGAAAATTAGTGACAAACTTTCCAACGTAAAGTCTAACATAAAAGCATGAATGCTTTTACTGGTCTCTGCTGGAAGTGGTATGACCCAAGTGAACTTCGTCAAGTACTATTTAACAAAGAAACCATGATCCTATCACATTGTCCACAGGGGTGTTTTCAAAAATGTCAGTCACCTACCTGCAGGATTTGAACAAAAGAATGTACTGTAGACCATTGAGCAGCACACTATACACACAACTGACAGAGTGCACAGTGTATTGTGGACATATGAGCAGTACAGTGTACACATCATCGGCACAGTGTAAAAATGATCAGCATAGTGTACAGAGCTCATATGAGCAGTACAGTGTACACATGATTAACACAGTGTACAGAACACATGAGCAGCACAGTGTAAGCATCATCCGCACAGTGTACACATGATTAACACAGGGTACAGAGCACATATGATCAACACTGTGTACAGAGCACGTATGATTAACACAGTGTACAGAGGATATATGAGCAGCACAATGTACACATGATCAAAACTGTGTACAGTGGACATATGAACAGCACAGTGTACAAAATGCACTTAAAAACCCTCAGCCTTAATTAAGTTCAAAAAGATATTATTTATAATGCCAGCCGTTCATAAAACTGTGTAGGTGTTGTATAAATTTGGTGAACTTGGGACAAACTGTTCAAGAGATAGAGCATTGACAAGCCTTTTATAAAATGAAACTTAAATGACCCCAATGACCTTAAAAGGTTAAGGTCACCGAAGATCAATAGGGTTCTTCCTCATGCCAGTGTGTAAATGTGGTGTAAGTTTGGTGAACACCGGATAACCATTCTACAGACAATGCGTTTACTAGGAATATGGACAGACAGACAGACGGAAGGACACTGCCCACTACGACAATAACCCTTGGCCAAAATTGGCTGAGGGGTAAAAATTCAACATTTTGAGTTCATCAAATTACCTTAGCTATTTTGCCAAATTCCATTAAACAATCTATACAGTTGATAGTTGCTGGCAGCACAATACAATGTTAATAACAGCCTTGTGCACACCCGTTTAATAGAATAACACAAACAACCTCACATACAGATTAAAACATTGAAAAACACACATATACAGCAGGAATTGGTGAATTTCACTTAAAGTTCAAGCAGGTCAAAATGCACCTTCAGAAGCACACAAGGGCCTTAATGCAATACTTTTGATGTCAACACATAAGTGTCTCTGGTAAGAAATTAATCAAACTTCGCATAAAATTCTTAACTTGCCCTCAGAGCTGGATGAATCAACTAAAAACAAAATGTGACAAGTGAAGAAAGCTAAACTTTAGGTGAAGTACAGTAACTTACATGAAGTTTTTCTCTTACATTACAATTGCACAGAGACAAGAATTTAGATAAAACATCAAATTAAAATGAATAGCACAATCAAGTTACATGTAACCTATTAAGGAGAAGAGCAGAGGTTAATGCCTGGCAGCTTGTGAGTAGGCCTCCAAACTGTTTCCATCTGCATTTCCTCCACCATGTTCATCATCCTACTGATCAGTTCCTCACGTGTTGGTGTGTAGGTTCTTGAAATTGTGAAAGTCCCTGCACAGAAAAACACACACTTTAAATACATGTTAACATGTATACTTGTGACTGGTGGCTACCCGGAATACAACCGGCCTTACGCTAAAGGTCAATGACACTTGGCTCTAACGAATGAAATTTTAGGGCTGTCAGTATCCCATACATCCACAGTTTGAAGGTTAATAATTAAATTCATTTCAGACTTCCTTTTCTTCATAACAAGTACAGGCAATAATTTTATAAATATTACAGAAAATTTTATTTTCAGTTGTTATGAAAAATCATACTGTAACCAACACTATGCCACAAACCTGAAAAATATAATATACATGTATTCATGAAATCTAGATTCTAAATGACCTACAGTCACTTAACTGGTTGATATTTTATAAGAAAGTCATGAACTGCCAAATGAGGAAACACTTGGAATTACAATGTTAATGAGAGGACTATATGTGTGGTATATTACGCAAAGATCATAAATTTGGGAAGGATAAGTTCCATGATAACCAGCAGATGACTTCTTCCTTCTTTCAATTCACAAGTAAATGATGGGAGACAAATCTTTCTGTTTGTGTAACTGTGTTGAAAGTTGTCACTGTCTTACGATATTGTGTGCCTGTCGACATCAGTTCTTTGCAGTCATCTTGGGATGAAGTGTCCTCCTCCAAGTTACCAAGCAGGGATGTCAGGCTACAAAAGTTCAAATGGAATAACATAATGGTTTTCTTTTCAAAAATCTGTTTTTTAAACCATAAACCCAACTGCCATTGTTTAAAGTGAAAGACAGCTCATGCTCTCAGATAAATTTACCAAAAAAGTTGGACAATATTATGTTTATTTCGGTAAAGTATTTTTTTCAAACACCTATTACAACAGTGGAAATTGACATTTGACCCTGCTCCATCTACTAGCATGAAACACAGCCATTTTGTCTGGGCTGTGACGTATTTGTTCCAAGCGCGGAACACTCTTGTCACCTGATACTGTAGTATGTTGTTCGGGTTGTGGTTGAAAGTTAAGTATATATGTAAACGTATAAGATGAAATGATCTAGAAACTTACTCTCATCATAACACAATGGTCTGCAAATAATTTGAAGTATTATTCGCACCTGTATTAGTTATCATTAAAACATATAGTGTTAAAATAATGTTCTCTCCCTGTGTTATTACATGTTATATTGACATTCAACGCAGAACATTTACGTTACATTAAACAGCTAATGTCTCCTGGCTCTCTGACTGGTCAGTCTCTCATAAGCTTAAAAGGATGGGCGTCCTCAGATTCCCAGTCGGCAGCACAATACTCCACAATTCAAAGGAAGACAATTCAGCAACGAATTCATACAAATTCAAACAGGTTATTATATTCAAAAGAGAATTTGTAATCTTTTTAATGAGCAGTGTGTCTCAGTCATGAGCTGTCCTTTAATTTAAGTGGAAAATTCTTGAGTCTGGCATTATACACCAATCACATATATAAAATGAAATAAAAAGAAATTTATCCAACAGTTATTTAGAGAATACTGGAAATAACATTTCAAAGTCACAGTGTTTCAGGTTCCAGTCCATTATGTCTAAACAACTAATAACAGGCCTCAGGGAACTGTTACAATAAAACATTAGAGCTTTGTCTTTTATGTCTCTGTTTCTTTTGTTTTTGTTTTTTATTTCTTGTTTTTTGTTTCTTTTTATTGAAACCAATTAGTGAGTCCTTTGCTTCTTGAGTGTGGACAAGCACTACTTCCATCTCCTGCCAGATGATTCTTCTTCCTTGTTCTGAACATACATATATATGCATACAAACAAAGTTGTATTAAACAACAAAGCAGACTTACTGCTCCTTCTCGCCTGTACATTCCAGTCTGATACAGATAGGGTACAGTTTAGCAGTGTGACAGATGTGCAGGCTTCCCACAGGAAGAATGACTCGCTGGTCCTGCAAGCCAAAAACATACTTTGCCTATTTCAGAAAATATGTATGGTCACTTCTGTGATACTTCATAGCAATACATGTTCCTGAAACTGGGAAATCATCAGTATTTAAATAAAATTCACAAGTAGTACTTTCCAAAACAATATACACTGAGTTGTTTAAAATGATTTAATAAAAAATAATCATGACTGAGGCATTCCAAAATGAGATATGAAGAACTAGAAAACAAACCAGTGTCCTTACTCTTTCTCGATGACATAAAAGTTGACAAAAATATGGTAAATGTTAACTCACTTGCTTCACTACTGTAGCTAACTTCTTCTCAAAATCTTCTGAGTGTGCATCATCTGTCGAAGTCAAAATAAACATGTACACAAACCAGAGCGAGAGATACAAAACACATCAACCCACAGCAACAGCCAATCTAACAGCATTAAAGTGAAACATTAAAGAGTTAAATTCCAGGGAAACCTATCAAATACAAAAGACAAAGCATGCAGTTTTCATACCCAAATTTCCTAAAGGGGCTTAACCCTTGTTAAGGCACTCAGTGAAGCTCAAAAACCATAAATATGCACTTTGCTCTGAGCCCATGAAAAGCCAGAATTGTCCCCTGAAACAATTAATGAGATATAACACATAATGTGAGATATGAAATAGTGTTGGCCAAGATGCTTATATGTTACCAACTGTTACTATTTACACATACAGCTTTATGGTCTTGACAGAAGAATTGAAAAATAGATGTGGTAGCAAGGCTACCAAAGAGTTCCCCTAGGGGGAAGATGGCGAAAGAGTAATGAATAAATGCTGACGAGATAGATAATTAAAATATATTTGTAAAAGTGCATAACAAACTTGTGAATGGTGTAATTTTGAGAGAAAACCCATAACACTGGCTGAGCTGAATACACGCAGTAGTTTTTTTAAGATACATTTTGTTGAACATCACTTTCCCTGTTTCTGGGTGTCTGAGCATGAAATTTGTAATTTACAGTAATGAATACGAACGTTGGGCATGACTGATGGAACATCCCTTTGTGTTACTGTGTCCTGATAATGTACAAACCCTCAGCTCAATACATGTAGTATTTTTTAAGATACCACCACTAACAATTTGTTTAACACAGATATTAATATGCAGTACATTAAGTCCGAAATTTGGTCATTTAAAGTATTTAACATGCATACACTGAATCAACAATGCAATATCCCCCTTGTGTTATAGTGCTCTACATGTGTGCAAACCCTGAACCCAATACATGCAATATTTTTTAAGATACCACCCCTAACATTTTGTTTAACACAGATCCTAATACACAGTACGCTAAGTCAGGCATTTGGTAATTTACGGTATTTAATATGCACACACAGGATCAATGATAGAATATCCCTCTCGTGTTACTGTGCTCTACATGCGTGCAAACCCTGAGTTTAATATACACAGTATACACAAGTAAAGGACAGCTCATGACTGAGCTGCTGTTCATCAAAAAGAGTACAAAATTCTCTCTTAAATCCAAAAACCCGTTCGATTTTATAACAATTCGTTGCTGAATTATCTTCGTTTGAAGTGTGTAGTGTGTTGCTGCCCACTGGGAATCTGGAGCCGCCCATGCCTTTAAGCTGATGAGAGACTGAGCAATCAGAGAGCTAGGACATATCAGCTGTTTTCAACCTGTGACGTGAATGTTCTAAGTTGACTATTGCGTACCATGTAATAAAATAGGGACAGCACACTGTTTAATGTTATATATTTTAATTACAACAAGTATCTGAGTGAAGAACACTGCAAATTATTTCCAGACCATAGTGTTCTGGCAGGAGTAAAGTTTCTTTATCATTTTGTGTTTTAAATTTACAGATATACTTAAGCTTCAATGACAACCCTAACAGCTACAGTCGCAGCTTAAAGGAGTGTTCCTCGCTTGGAACAATTACGTCACAGCCCACACAAAATGACAGCGTTTCATGCTAACCAATGGTGCACGGCCAAATGTCAATTTGCACTGTCATAGTAGCTGATACAAGAAATACTTCACCGAAATAAGCATAACATTATCCAACCTTTTTGACAAACTTAACTTTGAACTTGTGCTGCCTTTCACTTCAATATACCAACCCTAACATTCTGTTTAACAGTTTCTAATCAACAGTCCACTACATGAGGAATTCGGTAACTTATGGTATTAATATGCACACACAGAATCAACAATGGAATATCTCTCTGTGTTATTGTGCTCTACATGTGTGCAAACCCTGAGTTCAACGCATGCAGTACATTTTAAGATATGACCCTTAACATTTTGTTTAACATTGCTTTCCCTGTTATTGGACACCAACGCTCACACCCACACCGACCCACAGGATACAACATAAACTATGCCAGTCCTTAGTGCAGGTGGGTCAGTGTTATTAAATATTTATCTGATTGGTGTTTTACGCCATACTCAAGAATATTTCACTTATACCATGGCGGTCAGCATTACTAAAGGAGGAAACTGGGCAGAGCCCGGGGGAAACCCACAACCACCTGCAGGTTGAGGCAGACCTGCCCACGTACGACCGGAGAGGAAGCCAGCATGAGCTGGGCTTAAACTCACAGCGACCACATTGGTGGGAGGTTTCGGTCATCGCGCTGTGCTAGCCTGCCAACCTACTAAGCCACGGAAGCACCTTCAATAATGTTACTAAAGTAGCCTTCACTTTCCTTCCATCTATCAGATTCTCGTGAGAATGTTATCGATTCACACCAAAAAATAAAAGAACCAGAAAAAACTGTTCTGTCACAGCCAATTCTAATTCCTTTCTATCAGTGATAATACAGAGAAAAGACTCTCCTTACCATCAAACCAATATGTGCACTTCCCTTGGCTAGCCAAAACTGCCGACAAGGACTTGGCCACATTTCTTTGCCCAGAAAACAGAACTGGTCTTTTATAGTCCACTGAAATGACAGATACATGGATGAAAGGGTTGACAAAAGACTGAATATACTTTACATATAATATTAGCCCAAATGGTTATAGTTATGTGTGAAGAAATTATCTTATCATAACCAAGTCTGCGAAGAAACAATATGTATCTGACAAGTATCTGGTGAACTAGCTTTTCCACATGTCCTGCACACATTTTCACTTGATGTACACATGTATTTCATTTTGTTGGAAAATAAGTGATATTCAACAACTTCATGTCAGATCACTCTGACGGCCACACTAGCACAGGCAAATGCTTACTGCCACATATATGTAAGCCACAAGAACAGTGGAGAAGTTATAGGGAAATAGTGGGATACTTAGTGTCACCACTTTTTCTATAATTTTTGGTAGCCGACTTCTTCCGGCTGGTTTGCATATACATGACCTGATTCAGAACAACCAGAGCCCACGTACACTTCTTGCTCAATATTGCATCTGCATTTAGAGTTGGGAGAACAACAAAACAAACTTTTTGCCCAACCCTATTTCTATAAAAATCACACACAAAAATCATTGCATAAATCCCAACAATGTGATGCAACTCCATACTACTGTGTTGTAGTTTTCTGAAAACTAGGGGAAAATGAACAGAACCTGTGTTTCATTACTTATAAACATGCATGAACCAAGTGGACTCTGACTGGCAGTATACAGGCCACGACTATTCCGAGGTTGAAAGTTCTACCTTCTTGTGCCCTCAACCCACCTGGCAGCAGTGCAGCATGGTGCCTATGTCATCCCACAAATAAACCTGATCATTACAGCTTTGGTTTAAGACACATATCCTTATTCTTCTAATTTTTGGGACATTAATCTCTTCTTTACATATACTTGTAACAGGAATGCAGTTTCTTTTTCTCATGTGGTAAGTTTGTCTAATGTACCACATAGCCATATTTTTACTTCTCTGGAAAAATTGGGAGAGAAATGTAATTTTTTGGTTTCAACATTGCTAATATTTGTCCTAAAAGTCACAGTTGTACATAGTTGGCAGCTTTGTTGAATGGTCCTCTCATAGTGGTGTTCTGTACTTGCCTGACTCCTTTGTCAAGCAAGTGTACAACCCAATGTCTGCAAACAAAAATAAAACAGATTTTACAAGTAATGTGACAGCCTTTGAGTTTTATAAAATTAAACATGAATGCAAACATAAAATCGATTACATTGTGGTTTGGAGATAGTTCAAAGTATACTGACGGAATACTGGGCTTCATTATCCTATAAAACCTATAAGCTATTTTAACAACAGTTTCACTGCTATAAAGGACCTGATATGTATAAAATCATTCTGTCTCAATATGTTAAAACTGTGTACATATGTAAGCTTTGTAATTAATTATTGATTTGTTCACATATATGCATGTATGTATTCAGCGATTGATGTTTTGAGCCATACTCGGAAATCCTGAACTTGCACTCCGGCGATCAGGTCTATGGTTAAAGTAAACCGGGCAGTGAATCTCTGTATCTGGCAAACCTTCAGGGATAAGTGCCTCAGGCAAACCGATAAGCGCTTGATTTAATGCACTGTTTAATGTCGAATGGAAGCCCCGTTATAATCTTTGTGTTTAAGTCGTGATTTTGTTAATATATGATACATGTATATGTATCTCACTGTGTTTTGAGTGGTTGAGTGAAAATACAACAACCTAACGCCCCATATGTGTGAAACCAAAGCAAAAAGTGAATGCCAACCACAAAAACACAAAGCCCAACAGTCTAATACATATATACATGACATTGCAAAATACTGTTTGATATGTATGATAATTATTTGATTTATCTAACATAAACACAAACACTTTGACCTGAGTTTGATAAAGTACATTCCATTCATACATGTGAAGGCTCATTTTATAAATTTTACTACAAGTAAGGGTTCTTGAGTACTGTTTATTAAAGCAACAATCAAACAGATAAAATATGTGTGAGCTATAACGGGAAGTAACTACTGTACATGCTTCTACTGTCCCATCCCATCTAAATCCAATCCTATTTCTAAAGCCTCAAAAGCCTAATACCTGGCTAGTCAATGCTGCTGGGGATTGGAGGAAGACATGATCTCAATCACTTGGTCGCCCGTTCACTACGCCTTCACTACCAAATTTACTGTTTTGTCCCTTCACCTTGTGCCAAATTTGCCACTGCACTTTGTTCTACATTTTCTGAAGTCTGAATATCATAGTGACAATGTATATCCAGCAGTAATTAATACATGGTACTGTCATAACAATGCCACATATATGTTATCAGACAAATGTTTAGTAGTATCAGTATGTTAAAAAGAATACATGTAAAATACATTTTCTGCAGTATTAATACCATAGACAATCTGACAGTGACAATGTACATCCAGCTGTCGTAATATTTCTGTATTATCAGGCAAAGGTTTAGAGGTAGTATCAGTATGCTACACAGAATGCTAAAACATGATAAAGCAAGCAGGTTTTTCACAAACATCCACCACCATATGGTAAATGCTTAAGATATTTCACTTCTACTTGTAAAATACATGCACAGACACCAGCGGCCATTTCTGTTGATGCAGATGAGGCAATGGCAGAAGTCTAGCGGTTAGAGGCACTTTGCCTTTCAATTGCTAGGACACACCAGGTGTTCCAGCCCAACCTTCTACAGACGGTTTTTAGAGTCCCCTGCTCTCGCTGCTTCTGGGACCTTGGTGACAAATTAAGCAGTTGCCACTGTCTCCATATCGATTTGCATGTCACATGGGAATGTTCCTCTGTTGCTTGTAAAAGGCTGGTGTTTTATCCAAGGCGCTCGTAAAGCTGACTGCCACTGTATAAAGTCTTAACTATGGTGTTATGTATGTTTGGAGATATCTACTAGCACCCAGGGTTCATAGTCAAGTTGCCTTTAAAGTCTATGTACTTTGTCTGTTGTATTCACACATACATGTGTGAGATGAACCACACTGATATATTCTCCTGTAGCAACACTTGTGTGAGTACAAAACTGAACCATGTCTATTCATAGGAACAACAACGTCAGCTGTACCCAAGTGTTTAGTAGACGTTTGTATACTTCGACACACAATCTCTACCACATTATAAAGGTACCTGGTATATTGACTGAGAAAACATCTGCTATTACAACAAATATAAGCTGTAGTCATAACTGAATTTCTGCTACAGTAATGAAAGTCCAAACCATGATGCAGGTGACATGTGGCACTGCAATGGGGAAGACAGACCATCAGATCTGAGTACTTTTTTCACATAAAATTCAGCTCTTTTCCAATGACACACTTTGCTTGATTATGATTTGATTTTTTAAATTTCTTATCAGATACTCATTATGATTTTAAGGACTTCATGTGCTGCTCACTGTAAGTGTATTTTACAGGTCAAACTTTAAGTGAAATACAGTACATGTCCAATGACGCAAAGATAGACTAATAGAATACCAACTTGTTAGTTAAGTGTTGCTAGAATAGGGAATTTATGTCAGCTTCTGTATTTGCAAACAAAAGAGTTAACGAGAACATTACGTCGCAGTGTGGGAAGGAACATGCATCAGCCAGTGTCATAGGCTCCTAGCACAGATGTGGCAAGCTTTCTACAGATAACATGTATACCAGATAAACTGGTATACACAAAGGTAAATTCTTACAATCTGTAAATCTGTTAAAGTAGCTAGAGAGACAAATAGCTTATCTAGATAGGTGTTGCATAAGAAACTGTAGCCCTACAAGAAAGTTTTCCTGATTACAAGAATGGTAAATTTGGCCATAAATCTCAAAAACAAAACATCATAGAAACCCTCTGTACAAGAAATTGTTGCCCTGCATGGAGACTTTCTAGAGAACATGTGTTTACCACAGAAAACAAGTTTATATAAATAAAAATTTTTGAATTGAAAGTCTATCAATTAACATCATTACAAACATTCACAAAGTCACTGAAACTAAAACCGATAAAAACAGTTCAACCTTCCGTCAGTAGGCCCTTTGTAGATGTACACATGTGAAAAAATAAATGAAAAAAAAAAACAAAGCACAACTTTATATAGCTGTATTTCGGAGATAAGAAAAGAAGCTTAACTTTCAATCCACATGAGTGCTATTATGCGGGAACTAAAAAAAGCTTATAACCTTCCATCCGAATATGTACATTTATACAACCTACCTTAGACTCGAGGACAAAAAAAAAACCTAACCTTCAATCCACGTATGAGAGCCAAATATAAAAGAGCTAAAATAAAAAAAGATTAATCTTCCATCCAGGTATGAACATTTACACACCCTCCCTTAGACTGGGCGGCCAAAAAAAAAAAGCCTAACTTTCAATGTACAGGAGCTATAAAAAGAGCTTAACTTTCTATCCATGTATGACAGTTGTCCATGAACTGTACAGGAGCTTAAAAAAGCTTAACTGGATACCAACGCCGCCACTGCCATTATCCTCCCTCTCACAACAGCCTGCCTTAATTTAATAGTACAGGCGAGCTAAAAAGGGGCATATTTCAATTTTGCCGTGGTTTCAGAGCCAGCAGAAGGTACATAAGCTGATCAATTCTGAAAGCTCTTGGTCAAGTGGTTCATTACATGCTATTTTAATGCAGAATAGGTTACCACTGGAATGCTGGTCAAATAGCTGGCCAGATGAATGGACAGAAACTTTCCCCAAAAGAGTTCAACATAAACGGCATCTAACTTATGTTTGCCCTCATGTTTTCTTCACCTGATAGCAGGTGATTATGTCTAGTTATTAAATGATTTATTGCCTTAATGACTTATTTGATTTGTTAATGATAACAGAAAACAAGCTCACTTGCAAGACAAATATACCGAGTCTGTGTTTTCAGAGATGTGTTAAAAACAAAAAACATTGTTCTGGAAACAGATTTAATCGTATCAATAAGCATATAGCATGCTTATCTGTGCATGAATTTAACAACTGACTTCATCATGGCTTAAACCCATCCCACCAGTAAATATGCGCAGCATGCAAAACACTACATATTAGGTAGATACCATCAGAACTACTTTTACTCCTTGAACAGAAAAGAGTCCGCTTATCCACAGAAGGTGAACATCCTGAGAAACAGACAAAACAAGCACAGGATGTGAACAACAAAGAACCCACACATTTTACACTCAGTCCCTTTTTCTATAATGTATGCACCCATAAAGTCAGGCTTTGTGGCAACCCCTAATGAAATAAATTAGTGTTAATGAAGTAATTATTTCAATAGGAGTTGTGAATGCAACCCATACTGAAATAAGGAAGATTCATTTCAATAAGATATTTTCATGCGAAATTTACTTGCCTTTTGAAACTTTTCACCCTGTATTATCATAGATCCGAAGACCTTAAATATAAAATATAGCCTATTATAAATATCAAAAAATCTTTTATTTTCTACAAATTTTTCGACATAGGTATACCTTTCAGATTAATTATTTTCATTCTTATTCATTATTCACTCTTCAAGAACTGCCATAATTCTTTCCCTAACACATTTTGTGTGACACCACATGATGTTTGACACTAAAATGTATTCTAGTATATGCCCAGTGCTTGTATAAGCACAAGTAAAGCTGACATCAGTAACTACAGTTCACGACAAATGACATTCAGAGCTATATGTAGAAGTATTGGATGGATTGATAGGTGCACCTGCTGAGTTTGCCATCATTAAACTGAAATATTACTACAAAAGTATGGTGTTAAACATCAGTGAATGAATCACACTCTGAGTTTCACTCACCACGCTTGTCAAAACTTCAAGCCATATTGATGGAAAGCAAATGATTCTTAGCAAAACCATAATGTATGCCACTAGATCAGACCCAGAACCTTAGTAGGCTGGATTGTCTGATTACCTGATTGTTAATCAACGTGGAGTAAATATGCCACAGATTGTTCAACAGTTCAGACTCTAAGGCTGGAGGTAACAGGAGCAATCCACTGGCATTTTATTGGTTACAGGCCAATATGCCATATATAGCATGATTTTTGAATTTCACCTATAGCCCTAGATCAAAGCACACGTTACATCAGTGAAGGAAAGTAATTTTCAGAAAAACCTGTCGATATCTTTCATACTGAAGCACCAAGAAAAATTCACAGCAGGGTAATCACCCACCTCTGCAAGTCATAAACGCATCCTAACCATATTGGGCTAAGATTAGTGATTTTCAGTGAACAGATGTCCTTACAGTCCTACCAGCATTTACAACAAAATAAATATAGTTTTGACATTGTGACCTATTGTTTCAGAGCTAACAATACAACAGAATGATCTCAGCATATATGGCTTTAATGTAGGACGATTTCTCATCAGAGCAGTAGCAATAAACCCAAGGATGAGATCTGGTGATATTTATTTTGCCTGAACAGTAGAACTAGCTTTAATTTTAATCAGAAATAGCTATGTTTTTCTGTGCTTTGGGGCACAGCGCTTTGTACTTCAAATAGGATAATAATATATATCACATATATCCTAAGGAAAGTGCATTCTGTGTTCCCCTAAAGAAGTATTTATTTTAAAACTAGCAATATTACAATTTTACAAGGTATACTTACAAATATGGATTTTACATAAACATAACTTCAGTTGTACCTCAAATTTTCAATAAGGGTCACAAATGTCAAACAGAACACCTACTGAAACAACATTGTTTCAGTATGTGTTGCAGCTTTAATTTTATTTATTTATTGATTGGTGTTTTCAAGAATATTTCACTTACAGGATGGCAGCCAGCATTATGGTGGGAGGAAACCAGGCAGTCCAGGGGACCCCCCAGAACCATCCACAGGTTTCTGGCTCACCTTCCCAAGTACAGCCGGAGAGGAAGCCAGCTTGAGCTGGACTTGAACTCACAGCGACCGCATTGGTGGGAGGCTTCGGGTCATGATGCTTCGATAGCTCACCAACCGACTGAGCCAAGGAGTCCCTCACAACTTTAATGAAATATTATTTCAATAATAATTATTTTAATGTGGATAATTTATTTCAATAGGGGGTTGCCACAGGCTTTCTCCTGGCTGATTATTACCTGGCACAGATGCACACCAAAACAGACCATGAAACAATACTACATTTGACACAGCATTTTGTCCATGCCTGAATTATTCATTTTGTCTGAATCTGAGGCTTTTATTGATCATAGGCAGACAGGTGTTTTGAGGTTTATTTAGATCCTACTTAACAATTTAGGTTTCAGCACCAGAAGTAATATTTTAATATTTTTCTTTGCCACTAAAAATGCAATTTTTAGGTCACTGCTTAGGGTAAGTACAAGATACTATTATTCCGCTATTCTGTTTAGACATTGGTTTTAATCCCTTCTCATCGCATATCCTTCAATTTCAGAGATCGTTCCATGTTAAACATCTACAATAAAAAGCCCTTAAGTGGCCTCCTTCATTTATTCTTATTCTCAAGAAATGTATTGAACCACATCTTATTTAACAGTGTTGAATAACCCAGAAACATAGAACAAAGATGATTTCTAACAAATACAAGTTAACAATATTAACTTCGCATTAATTGAAGAGAAAAAGTAGTGTTAAGGACAAAGGTTTCAGAAACCAAACATCAGGATAAAGGCACACTATAAACCTAAATAAAATATTCTAATGTGGATCAGTTACATCTAATTTACCAAAAACTGTATAAAACTCACCTTCTGGCTTGTTCTTCTTCACTGCACCTCGCCTGCTCAGAAGGTTCAATGACTCGCTGTTCAAGGGGGCTTTGCTTGGAGGCCTGTGCAAACACATCATGTACATATGTTCTGCCACATGCATGTAAACACAGACAACATACTCATATACACTAACAACCTTCCTTCAACACCACAAGGCTCTGACCTTACTCACAAGGTATTAGATTAAACAATTTTGTTGTACTAATAGGCCTAGAGAGTACACATCAAGGGAGACAACTCTGTAAAAGCAGTTCATCTGGCATCTTAAATTAAAATAATAATACGCAAAGTCAAATCAGAAGCATTAGATGTTACCAAAAAATGTTGGTAAAGCCCAATACAGAATTCAAGCATTTGACTGCATTCAATTCAGCAAAAAAAAAATTCTTGAACATAAATGTGAGAAAAATAGTTTCAGATATTGTTTCCAGAAGTTTCCTGCTGACATTTCCTTCTTTTCTGATTTTCATTTTAAATGTTATCTGTTGTAGTGTGTTTATACCTGTCAAATTTGATGCAATTCCTGATGATGCCCTCCACTTTGGGTGAATATGGATTTCCAGTTCTTGGGTCAACCTTGAGAGCTAACAACTCGTCTTTCTTATCCCCTGGGGGACTGACGTCTATGACCATCAGAATGTCACCAGCTCTGTACGTTAACTCCTCATCACTGGCAGCATCATAGTCCTGATCACATCTGAACATACAATAATTTCCTATATTTACACAGTGACATTTTTCAAACAGCTGAAAATCAGTGAACTATCAGGACCATTAAAAAAACCTGAGATGCCAACTACAACAAGATCAAGTGAAGCCAAAATACACCTGAACAAGTATATTCCCATTAATGAAGAGGGATGCCTGGTAGATAGTGGCCAGGGGGCCTCCATGGTGGAGGCAGTTAGCGTGCCAGTGTGGCATGTGGGAAGGTCCACCAGCAACCTGTGGATGATTGTGGGTTATATCCTGGGCTCTGTTTGGTTTCCTCCCACCATAATGCTGGCTGCAATCGTGTACGTGAAATATTCTTGAGTACGGCGTAAAATACCAATGAAATAAATATTTAACGTGGTGGAAATTTGGTTATCATGGTATCCACAGAAGGGTTGACACATCATATCTATATCTATGTATCTAACTAAAACTAAAAATTACCATACAGGCAAAAAATTGGGATTTACATCCTGGAATCTGGTTACGACAGCAACCACACCGATGAACAATTACAAGATAATTCACACTGTCCTCTCTACATGTGTGTATCACATAAAATTAAAATAGCACATGCTTTATTATTTAAGATACAAATGAAGACATGCAAAACCTGCCGTACAAAAGTTTTACGTAACTAGCACTAATATGTTTGATATTACGACACAGAGATTAACAGAGCTCTGCATGGCTCAGGTTTCAGTCAGAAATACTATAGCTTTTACATGCACTGACTGGTATATTTGTTTTGCATCTGCATTGTCCAGCAACATATAAATCAGAAGAAAGTTGTGCTTTTAACATGGTTGTGAATTTTCTGATCCATTATTAACACTGTATGTTGTAATGCAGGAGTCCTGTAAAAGCTACTGCCTTTACTGCAGGCAACCATGCAAATTAATATGAAAAGAAAATTCAACACTGCATACAGTTGCGAGCAAGCTAATGGAAGCAATAAGCTGGATAGATGTTTCTAGTACCCCTCACTAGGGTTTCTGCACTGGAGGATAAGGCAACTCACTTCGTAGATCTGTACCCATATTAAAGCAATTAATTCTTTCAAGTCACACACAATTTTATGCCAAGTACCCTGATTCTTAAACTTGTTTGCATATGAAAGAGCAACTTTCAGTGCCATTTATGTACATTTTTAATTTGATATTGGAGACAAAATTACACTGGTTGGATTGGCCAGTTTCAAGGCCAGTCAACATGGAATAATGCTCTCAGAATATTCTTGAATAAACACCTTTCAAACATGTGAAAAGGTTAAAGGAATTACATTATTGGGCATTTTATATCTAAAATCTTCAATCGAAACAGAAAAAGACACATAAAAAGCAATCAAAAAAAAAAAAGAAAAAACCAATGTTATCAAGGTAGTGACACAGGCATAAATCATCACATGCTTTTGTTTGTCCCATGTATTACCAGTTCTGCACATAAGTACTGATGCACCATTCAGAACCGATACCATTCAGAACCGATACCTGGCTGGACTGACACTGGCTGCTGCCTACAATAATAACCTTAGGTTACTTTTCATTCAGGGTACACATGACATCAGACTGCCTTCCTCTGGAGACAGCATGCTCATTTCTTTTTAAATCTCAAAATCACACACAGCATCTATTATACTGTCATGGATAAAACATCAATTTACACATAATTATGTGTTTTTTGTGACTATAAGTGGTAAATGTGAGAGTAAGGACATGAACAGTTTGACAGCTCATCACACCCAAAACAAAGTAACCACTGCAAATCCCTGAATACATGATTGGTTGTCACTAGATTTTACACGTTAGTGCAGGTATCAGCAAGAGCAGCTGGGTAATCCTGGGAATGCTTAACTAGTGTGCAGTGTACAAGCTGAAAGAGGTGAATGCAAAACAAAAGCGAAGACAGCTTAAGCTTTGTTAAGTGTCACATGGCATGTAAGGTAATTTGCTGAAATTACACAGAATATGCTTATCAGAAATCTTCTGTGTCTCATCACCGAGTCATTCAAAAGACACACAGCTCAAACAGGTAAATCAGCCACAGATATTACTACGAGCAACGGCCACATCAAGTACTTACAATGAAAAATATGATCTACAATGGCGGATTACATGAAGAGAAGAATTCATAACCCATGCAAAGCCTCATTAGAAGAGGACCTTAATTCTTCTAACCTGATACCTGATCTGCCTTTTTTTCACTAACATACATGTACTTGTAACAGAGAAAAAAAGTTTCTTTAGTCTCCCTTGGTTAGACCATCTAATTACCAAAATACCCATATCTTTACTTTTCCAAAAAATAGGAGAAATGTAACATTTGCTTTCAGCACAACTAATATCTATCCCAATAATTAAAAGAATTAGGGTATGCAATATCAGTATCTATCTAACGGATGATTATTTTATACTTTTTACAAAAAAAAGGGTACAGAACTATGCAATGAAACTTGAAGTTAAGATCAGCAGAGGAAAGAAAGTTTAAGTGTAAGCAAAGAATATTGTGTTAAGAGTAGAGCATATGAATCCTAGAGTCAAATACACATAGATATGAAATTACTGGGAGCATCAAAAAAGACTGAGCACTGGTAATGTCTAGAGATAGCCTGATTTCACAAGTTATAAGGGGTCACATTTAATCAGCTTCCAAACCAGAGGAAAAGAGGTTGTATTAAGTGGTAGGATACACAAACTGTTAGAAGAGAAAATAAAAGTTGTCAGGTGAGTCTCAGTTACCTGATGTAGAATTCAGTGGAGGTTTCTAAAATAGCAATCAACAAAACACAAAAACAAAATACAGTAAAACTCCAAACCAAATACATCACTTAAACAAAACCATAAAAATCCAAACATAAAAATTAAACCAATATAGATCAAAGAACGGAGAAAAGTTAAAGTTCAAGTTCAGCATGGCTAGTTGGTGTAAACCATGCGAATTTGCTGTTTCTGACAACACCTAGCCAAATTTTTTGAATGATTATGACTTAATAACATCACTTATTATTAAATCCATAATGTGGCCATAATTTCTTTGAAGACATTTGGTCACCTAGAGCTGTATGGTGTGTGTTTTACATGTCACTTTAGCTTGCTTTAACAGTTTTACCTCAGTCATTACATGTATACACTCACCTTCAGACTTGCTGCTCTCACACCCATCCTGTTTAATCATAAAAAGTCACTGCTGTTACACAAGAAACATAAATACCACAAAACATGGATTTCTCTCCAATTCTCTGCAATTTAATATGAATGATGAAAGAATGAAGAGCTAACACCTTATTGATAATCTGATGAATGTCTGTCAGCTGACAATGCAAACAAACTTCAACTTAGCGTGCCACCTACCATGTGCAACGGAAAGCTGAGGTGCCACAAAATGCTCAGAAAACTACCTCCCAGAAATATCGCAAAAAGGCCATGTTAATTTTCTGGTGTTTTCGGTGATGATGATAACAATTACTTGGCATGACATATTTGTGTGATACAGTCTAACCTAGGTTCATTATGTGGGACATTGTTACACATACAAACACAAAGGGAAACAAGGCTCAGATATTGCAAGGCATATATAGCACCATCCAGAAGTTGTTTAAGGAAAGATAGCTCAGTTATATAGCCCATTACTCAGGGATACAGCTCACTAGGCCATAGTACAATTATCTTCTCTTATACCCCATCCACCTGGCACTGTGCCCATCCTGACCATGGGTCCTAACTGTGTATTATTTCTCATTTGATACACTAATATACAATTAACAATTTTTAATGAGCTAGTTTAGTCATTATAGAGTGATATCATTATATATGTGCATGCTGGTGCAACCGATGGAGCAGACATGACAAACAAACCACCATCTCCTCCTAGATACCTTACATGAAGCTGTAGTAGAGCTTACAGCATAAGAAATGTGATGCAACAATCCAAAGGCTGTTACCTCTGGGCAAAAAGTCCAAAGATAGAATTCAAAGGCAGAAGTTATTATAGCAAAGGTGCTTTGGTACATGTTGAGGCTCCACCCTGCATGTCTCTATGGCTTTGCCTTGTACTTCACTATTAGCCACACAGACACTGCTTGGTTAACTCAGGTCAAGCACACTTTTTCGCTCTACGTCCATAACATTTTCTTCCCTTCTCTGATTGTAACAAATTCCATGCACGTGCACTTGCAGCTGATTTTAGACAAGATATGTATCAATAAATTTGTGTGGAATTTGTTATGCTTGGAGGCAGGAAGAAAATGCTAAGGACTTCAAGCAAATAAATATGCTTGATTTTAGTTAACCAAGCAGTGTCTCTGTCTCTAATAGTAAATTTATTTATTTATTTATTTGATTGGCGTTTTACGCTGTACTCAAGAATATTTCACTTATATGACACCAGCCAGCATTACAGTGGGAGGAAACCGGGCAAAGCCCAGGGAAAACCCACAACCATCTGCAGGTTGCTGGCAGACCTTCCCACGTACAGCCGGAGAGCAAGCCAGCATGAGCTGGGTTTGAACTCACAGCGACTACAACACTGATCCCATCAAGGTCTGAAATATGGACTTACCAAAATACAACACTGATCCCATCAAGGTCTGAAATATGGACTTACCAAAATATAACACTGATCCCATCAAGGTCTGAAATATGGACTTACCAAAATACAACACTGATCCCATCAAGGTCTGAAATATGGACTTACCAAAATATAACACTGATCCCATCAAGGTCCGAAACATGGACTTACCAAAATACAAGACTAATCCCATCAAGGTCTGAAATATGGACTTACCAAAATACAACACTGATCCCATCAAGGTCTGAAATATGGACTTACCAAAGTACAACACTAATCCCATCAAGGTCTGAAACATGGACTTACCAAAATACAACACTGATCCCATCAAGGTCTGAAATATGGACTTCCCAATACAAAATATTGATCCCACCAAAGTTTGAAATATGGACTTACCCCAGTGTAGGAGTCCAGACCTATATAACGAGGTTTCAGCAGTGTCTCAGAACTGCAAAACATACAATACCTAATTAATTGTATCACTTACAATACAATATTTAAGAATTTTACTCTGATACCATGGTCACCGAACTGTGACAAGTTAGTGATGAACTTTCCACTTGTGATGAAGAGATATGCACAATACACATGAAGGCACAGGGGTTTTTTTAGATAAAAATCTTTTATCCAACTCAATTTGAAAAATGCTAAAACTCAAAAGTGCTAAGCACAAAAAAAGGAAAAAACTCAATTTTTCAAGCTTTTCATTGTAGTGGTGACATAAAATTCAACTTTCATGCTTTTTTGACAGTGACATTCAAAAACCTGTTGGTATCACTTTCTTCCGAGTTCAAACATAATTATAGGTCTAATCATATCCGGTGGTAATGCACTGTACAGTATTGAGTATTTTGCCACAGCCTTACCAACTTTGTTACTCAGGATATTAAACTGTGAGTTCTACATAGTAATTATTGCTCTTTGCTGACAGAAGGAAGTTTATGGGTTGTTTGCATGTACGTTTGTAAACATGCCTATTCCCTACACAAAACCCTCCATCCAAGAGTCCTTTCAGCCTTAATGTAGGCCTAAACAGTCAGCCTATAGTTTACTGACACCATTGCCTAGAAATTTCAACTGGGTTCATACAGAGAAATGTGAATAAAATTTCAGAAGTTTCAGATTGAAAGGAAAGATTTCAAGTTTTCTAAAAAATGACTTTGGCCTATCTTACACTTCTATCTTATAGGTTTTCCTTATCTTAAAATACTTTTCTTTATTCCTACATTTCCTTTTTATTATTTCTATTATTCTACTCTTATTTGCATCAGAAGTTATAGTTTAGCCTTCTCAATTATTTCATTAATATATAAATATATAAACAACATTCACAGGCTATGGGTAGGCTGGCTGTGTTCTAAGTGAATTTGCTTGTAAAAAGACTGTATATTAAACATTTTTAATAAAACTGATTTTACTTCAATAGATTTTTTGCATTAACTGCTTTTATCCCTGCCAAATAAACTGTACTAAACTCTATCCTGAATGAAATTTCGCATGATCCTGCTGATTTGAAATTTTCACTTTCCCAATATTACAAATGACACAAACTGATCACCCAGAGCCTTCAAATACAGCTACAAGTTACAGCATCTAGGATGTCATTTTAATACAGATTAATTTCAACTGACCCTTTGTTTTCTTTTCACAGGAACAAGTCAAGCAGTATACACTACCCAAGGGCAATAATGGAAGCCAACACATCAAGGCTGTTCACCACAGAATGATCCGGTTCACTGTTAGAAAGGTATGTAGGTAAGCTATATCTAGGTATCAGAAATTAGACCATGTACGTTCGCACATAACCTTTACCAACGTTACTTAAATGATGCAGTTTGAGAAAGCCCTTGGCAGTGGTTGCAGAGGTTATTTCGGGCTAGGTAACTCAAAAAACTCAATTTTCTCCAGGCATCACAGTGCCCAGTACCCTCCAAATAACCACACAACTCAATTCGCACTCCATTTGCATTGGGGTTACCCCAATGAGAAAATGTCTAAAAAAACATCCTGGAGACAAGTGGTCCTCAGAAAGCATCTAACTGTGAAAATGGTCACACTTGCATAGTCAACTATCCACTGTCACGAAGGCCACATGAATAGTGAGAACTGGGGGATCTACAAATAAGCTTTCCAAGTTCTGGTATGAAATACCACCTTATGTGTCCTAACAAATGCAAGGCATGCAGGTAAACCACTTAGCCTCAGTTCGGTCTTTCTGGTTTAGAGATAATGACAAAACACATTCAAGTATCTTTATGAAAATATGTACCGACATAGAGAGAGCGCAGGGTAATTTTAATATCAAGTTTCATTAAAGGTATAAACAAACTCATTTCTTAGACATTTCTGTCCGGACAGATAAAACATGACACCAAGACTGATTTAGTTCTTGGAAAGAGTGCCACATGACCAAACTTCACAACTTTATTTGAGCCACTGTAGTAAAAATGTATCAGCATTCAGCATTTATATTCATGGAAAAAAGATAAACAGATATACCAATGACATATTTACCTATTCCCAAGAGTTTTATCCTTTCTGGATACCATAACATCGACACATGGTTCTGGAACATATTTTACTGATAAAAGCATATGAGAGAAAGTTTTAGTTCATGGCCAATCTTGAATTTTGCATACAAATTAAATGAGCTTAAACTTGTGAGAAAATACTTGGGTGAGAGAAGTATAACAGTAATGTATGGAGGTTAATGACCCAGTTATCCAATACAGAAGGGAAAGAATGGATATCTTGTTGATCCACCAACTAGCTTAGTAAAGTACAAAAGCATAGAAACTCCGAAAAAAGAAATGTAACACATGGTTGACGTTCTCAATATTTCGACTAAGTTTTACTTGTCATCTTCAGGAGAAGTAATTTGTACAATCAACAAACACACATATATATACATTTACAGAGATGCGGACAATAGAAGGCTGAATAAAATACACTGCTATGATTGATCAAATGATTCAACCAATGGAAATTAAACATTGATCACTTATGGTCATTCAGGCAAACAGCAATAAACAGATGTAGTTATGACAGCACCAGGCCTTTGATCCTAATACAAAGAAACTGCTATTGTTTAAGTGATAGGTGTTGAATAGGGATTAGGACGATATGTAGCGGTCATTCAGAGAAAACAGCAGAATACACACATAGGGATGACAGCATCAGACATTTGACCCTACTAAAACAAAATGTTGTTGTTTTAGTGATTGGTGTGAGATATGGATTAGAGCGATATCTAACAGTTACACAGAGAGAACAGCAATATACACACATAGTTATTTACAACGCCAGGTGTTTGACACTGGTTCGAACAAACTGTTGTTAGATTTATGATAGGTGTGAAATAAGGATCAGAGTGATCAGAGATAGCACTGGAAGTGAAAGAGGATAATTTACAAGTGTCAATACAGAAGCTTAGTGATAATACTGTTAATAAACGGGGAAAAAAAATGCACACAAAACATAGGAAAACAGGGTAGAATGGGACTAATTAGCGAAACAAATGAAGCTCTTTTGAGGCTTTTATACCATTGTTAAGCACCGAGTGGTTTCTGCGAATGGCGAGTGCTTCCTTAAACAAAAGAACATTCCAGTTATCAGCTGTATCAATTACTTCAGTGTTAAGAAGAATAGCAGAGGTAAGTGATATGTTGGGCAAATTAAGTAATCTGTTAGGCAAATCAATTAAGTTCATGTAATCATGGAACTGTTTACAGGACTGGGTGTGCGAATATATTTCACTGTTTCCAGTTGCATGTTCATCAATGCGGATTGCCAAGCAGCGTTCTGTTTTGCCTATATAAGCGGCATTACACCTGGGACAACAGAATTTGTAAACAATGTTACTTCTCAAATTGCGGGGAGTGCGATCTTTGTTGTTGACAATTTGCTGTGTTTTAGTTGTTTTCCATCGGACAGTTATACACACTGGCTTAGGAAGGTTCCGTTTGATTTTTCGAAGGTACTGGCTGACTACACGTTCGCCGTACTGCCCGACGTAGGGCAGGCTAAGCCATATCCTAGGTCTGTCGTCTTTAGGCTTTTCTTTGGCTGGTCGAACCGCAATTTTGGTAAATTTGTCGATAAGACCCCTAGCTACCGATTTTGGGTATCCGTTCCAAGAAAGAAATGTTTGGATCGAACGGAGTTCTTTCTTGAATAGGCTGGGATTGCTACACAGTTTGTAAGCTCTGGAAACAAGAGCTCTTGTCCAAGCTGTTTTGGTTCTCCAAGGTTCAAAGCTGTCAAAATTAATGTACTGTCCAGTGGAAGTTGATTTCCTGTATACGGTGGTTGTCATTTCAGCACAGATTTTAATGTCCAGAAAGTGCACATCAGTGTAAAGCGGAAAATCCTCCATCGTGAATTTTAGATTAGGATCAAAAGAGTTGAGTCTGTTGAGAATGATGTTGCTCTCCTCAGGTCTACAAAGCACAAGTGTGTCGTCCATGAAGCGGATATAGAATTTAATCAAACCCTCTTCCAACAGCTTGTTGACAACAATCTTCTCCAGCTCCGTCATAATAATGTTTGCCAGTGTTGGGCCTAATGAAGAACCCATCGATACACCGTCTGTCTGTCTCTCTGTGTAACTGTTAGATATCGCTCTAATCCATATCTCACACCAATCACTAAAACAACAACATTTTGTTTTAGTAGGGTCAAATGTCTGATGCTGTCATCACTATGTGTGTATTCTGCTGTTTTCTCTGAATGACCGCTACATATCGTCCTAATCCCTATTCAACACCTATCACTTAAACAATAGCAGTTTCTTTGTATTAGGATCAAAGGCCTGGTGCTGTCATAACTACATCTGTTTATTGCTGTTTGCCTGAATGACCATAAGTGATCAATGTTTAATTTCCATTGGTTGAATCATTTGATCAATCATAGCAGTGTATTTTATTCAGCCTTCTATTGTCCGCATCTCTGTAAATGTATATATATGTGTGTTTGTTGATTGTACAAATTACTTCTCCTGAAGATGACAAGTAAAACTTAGTCGAAATATTGAGAACGTCAACCATGTGTTACATTTCTTTTTTCGGAGTTTCTATGCTTTTGTACTAAAGAATGGATATACTTTTTTCTTTCCTTGGTGGAGACAGTGTTCTCCCATCCATGTCAGGGTCAAGATTTGGTGTGTCTCCAACTTCAGCAGAAATCGATAAATCTCTTGAGATCTGTCCAGTATTGCCCCCTGTTGGAGGAACAGAATGTAATGGGTACACTGTATACAAACATTACCGTAACCAATCAAGGGCTAAATGTATCAAGAGTCTGAAGTATCTATAGTGTTCTGGAAGTTCAAATTTTGTAAGCACATCATTGTCTTAAGTCAAGTTTTCATCTCGTAACTACAAATCTTCTTTGAAACTCCTTTCTTTACCGCTCAAAAGGAACCTTGCTAAATATAATTTTGATCACATTAAGACTGAATATTTCTGGACTGAAAGGGCACTTGATAAAACAAATGCCACATTATAAAGCATCTCTGCAAACCTCAGACACGAGTAGTAATTAAATAAACCATTACAGGACAATTAACCAATAAATTAGGGTTACCTCCGAAGCTACGAGATTGTAACATGCCTGGCGATGAGTCATTTTGTTCTGATAACTGGAGAAACAAAACAAAATTCCATCGTAGCAACAGAAGGATGTATTTAAATAAAGCACAAGTTATAAAAAGAACTACATCAATAATTACTATACACATATAATATTATAACTTCCTGAAATGTCATTACTCCATCTGAAATGTCATTAAACTGTAGCTGAAATGCTATCTCAGCTGACAGTACTAACCAAGGGAAATAAGAGATGGTGATTGCAGGCATAAAGTTTCATGCACACAATTGAAAAGCAATTGTACCTGTCTTCACGCTAAGAAACAAAACTTAGCTTGCCACAGGCCTCGAGGTCTCCCAAACAGTGGACAATTCCTGTTTGCTGTGCATTATCTGTGGTGATTTGAACTTTCATTAGTTACGTTTTATTTCTATTCCAACAGACCATTATGAAATATTACGGTGCCTTCTCATTTCTACATTTAAAGAATACCGTGCAATGCCCTTTGGCCTTAAGCACAAGTACAATGCAACAAATAGATACCAATTCCAAGAGATATTATGCAAAATACCAGCCATTCATAAAACCGTGTAGGTGTGGTATAAGTTTGGTGAACTTGAGACAAAGGGTTCATGAGATAAAGGATTCACAAGCCTTGTATAAACTTTAAATTAATTACCTCAATGACCTTCAAGAAAAAGTTCAAGGTCGCTGCAAATCAATAGGGTCCTTCCTCACATGAAAGTGTAAGTATGGTGTAAGTTTAGTGAACTTTGGCTAAACTATTCTAGAGACAGAGGGTTTACAAGAATCCAACTTAAATCACAATCAATGAAAATCAATAGGGTTTCTCCTCATGGCAATGTGTAAGTTTGGTGAACTTGGGCTACCCATTCTAGAGAAAGAGTGTTTACAAGCCTCATATGAAATTTAACTTAAATGACTCAATGACTTTGAATTAAAAGATCAATAGGGGTCGTCCTCATGCCGAGGTGAAATCGTGGTGTAAGTTTGGTGAATATGGGATAAACCATTCTAGAGGTAATGCATTTACAAG
Organism: Acanthopleura granulata; assembly: GCA_016165875.1. NCBI lineage: Eukaryota > Metazoa > Mollusca > Polyplacophora > Chitonida > Chitonidae > Acanthopleura > Acanthopleura granulata. The sequence goes on from JABBOT010000002.1 coordinate 28,446,318, forward strand.
GACATGGACAGACAGACGAAGGGACACTGTCCACTCCAACAATACCCCTTGGCTAAAATTGGTCGAGGGGTTAAAAAGTAAGGACTGAAAACACTCGCTCTCCCCCTTTTTAACATGGAGGTATCTAGGGCTGTTCTGTCATCATTTTGGGCAAGTCTATGCCAATGACACAGGTGTGAATGGGTATAAAGTGAAATGTATGTCTTCTTTACATTCAAGGATTGACTGAATTATTGTTTAGGAACTATTTTATACCCCACTGAAGCTAAAATATATTACAATCAATATCTATGATTAAATTCAAAGATGCACGCACTTTCCTTTGATTGTAAAATGTCATATGTCTATCCAGGTTTGAATGCAATCGGTCATGGCACTCCCAAGTTATTGTCCGGGCACTATTAAACATCTGCACAACAAAGACGCCCAAAGTGGACACTGCTGAAAACTTCCTCGAGCCATCCTCTCACTAATGCAATATCACTGCCCAAGTTTACAGCCAACTAGGCCTAGTGAAAGCATTCTCAACTTATTGTCTACCAAAGTTAACCAGCTGGCAAAAAATGTTTCACACGGATGTGGTGGGTATATTGATTTACTAACTGAAAAGTAATCCCAGCAATCCTCCAACTGATGTGATGGCAATATCCAAAATTAAAAGCGTCAAAGCATATCATTTGCCTGACACTATCATGGAATGACAGAAATGGTAAATCCATAAATAACTCCAACCAGTTTTGGGAGAGCACAAAAGGCATTCATTCAATAGCTTACTCATGATCAGCTGTATACAGAAATACCAAAGAACAAGTACCTACTATTATTACAGAAATGTATTAAACAGGCACATAGAATGGACCAGTTTTGAACAAGAAATACTATGAGACACAATATCATACATATTTTATGAAAATATTTTTATCAAGTACCCTAATTCTTCTAATTTTTGGGACACTTGGTCTGCCCTTATAACCCAATACACATGCAACAGTAACAGGAATACTTACACAACTGGAAACTCAGTCTGGGGATGGAGTGCTTTTTGCACAATTCATGTTGACAGGCCTTCAGGGTGTCATTCGGTGCTTTCTTGGCCAATGAAATATTTTCCCTCCAATTTAAACCAAACACTGTTTACTCCAATGTATAGCACCAACCTTCAATGTGTCGGTCTAGTTTTCGATGTGGTCAAGTACAGTTGGACACATATCATCTGCATTTGTATTACCAGTCATTTTTCATAACACACTTCCGTCCCCTATCACCCACTCTACAACTATACGTTCTTTCCTCCTTGGGCACTTACTAGCAAGTTACTCCTATGTCAGCTCTATCATAAGAACGTTTATTGTACAGCTCTACCGTTAGCTTGTTCACAAGTCCGCTTTACTCAGAGCACATATTCACTGTCAGCTCTATCTTGAGCCCATTCAGCTCTCTCGTGAACACGTCTCGTCTGTACAAGTCCGACGGTCATTGCATGTCACTTGTGATATGTTGTCTGCTCATCGTGTTCTGTGTATCATTTCAGCCAGCATAGCAAGAATTACTCCAATGCCCATTTTATCTACTGAATGAAGTTATGAATCTCAATTATTCATCAGGATTTGGTAAGTGTGTAAATTACTTTTTCCACAAATGGCTAATCCATCGAATGAACAACATATCCTAAGTTGTAAGTTGGTGGAGATATAGTGTGCAAACCAAATGGACAAAATGAACCGCAGGATACAGACACATTGGACAGACTGACAGACAGACAGACAAAACAACTATATAATGGAATGCACAATACATACACCTGCTCAAGAACAGGTCTTGTTTTTTTTTCCATGGTAATAGAGAGAGTCAAATAAGAATAAACAAACAGCATTTGAAAGTGACAGCTACGCAAGTGACGTTTGGAAGTTTTCACATTCAGTACATTGGTAGGAAAAGTCTTTCCCGCTAACACCAAACATGCTGCTTTGATGTAACTGATCATCCCTTATTATTATGCCAGGATGATCAGAATTTTAATAAGAGATCAACTGAAGACAATATACGTTTGAATAAATAACATTCGTTTGAAATGTATAAAAGAATACCGGCAGCATTGTGATGAGTATAAACTGTGAGGGAATATGTACTTAATGAGTTTTGACAATTTGTCATTGTATTAAATATTAAACTTACAAGTACACATAAAACAATGAGTTTGGAAAGAAATGGTTTCAAAAATATGTGTACTTGAATTGTAGTTCTCATCCTGTTACAAGGTTTTGGGGTGGGGGTACTCACTATCATGACAGCCACAAAAATATATGTACAAATGGCCAATGTCACCTCTGTTTGCCGCCTCTGTATCTATGTATCTGCCAACGAACGGACATGAAATTTTTACCTAGCTATATAGTAGAAATCAGGGAAATAGTAATCTGGTTACCATGGCAACAGTGAAAATCGATAAATTTGAGTCAAGACACACGGTCATATCTGTATATAAGTACACATCAAGAATTAATTTAACTAAATATGGCCAAGACACAGAGTTCATCCCTATCTATATAGTATATATATTAAAGGCAAATAAAAAGTTGTGACACATCATCACCTATGTATCTATGCATGAACCAAAACTTAAAACTCTACAAGAAAAACAACTGGAGCTGTAGCCCGGACACCAAATCAAATCTATTAATATAGTATATATAGAGAAGATGCTGATCTGGATACCATGGCAACCATGAAAATGGACAGAAATGAGCTGTTAATGAAAATTAAAACTACACATGGAAAACAATTTCAATTGTAGATCGGACATGAAATCATATCTATTTATATCGTTTAGGTAGTGATAATGGCAATCTGGTTACCATGGCAACGACCAAAAATGGACATATGTGAGTCGTGATAGATTGGCTCCTCCATATCTTAAGTACATGTATTCACCAATAATTAAAATTCAGTTTGGAAAACAACTGGATTGTAACCCTGACACGAAGTGCCATGTATTTATACAGTATAAATGAGTGAAAATGGTGATCTGGTTACCAAGGCAATCGCAGAAATGGACAAATGTAACTCAAGACACATCATCACATCTGTATCAATGTATACACCACAAATTAAAACTGCTTGTTAAAAACAATTTAAGACACAAATACGAATGGACAGATGGACAAAATCGCTATACCATTATTCAACGACCATTGATGGTGTTCATATAAAATGCAACAGAAATTTATGTCACTGGCACAAGAAGAGATCAAGTCTTTTCAACTGAAGCCTGGCAGGGAGTACCTCACTGACTTGCCCCGCCAAGTGAGGTTCAAAGAGGGTGTCAGGAACGTAAGAAAATACCACTAAATTATCAGTGACTGCCAGCAGTCTGTTGGCTATCCCCTACTCCCCAAAGAACGTTAAAAACTTCAAGACAATAGCATTCACAAAGCACCTTGGGGTAACTGTAGTTGCTAAAAATGCAACTGGAATTATAAAGTATGGAAATGAAGAACTGAATGGAATGGACAGACAGTCGGGTACATGTTGACAACAGGGCAATACTCATGAAGGTTGATGTATGCATAAAACTGTACTTCCTGACCTACCTCACTAGAAGATGTACCAGTATGAATGCCAAATAATCTCTCCTCTTCTAGGCGCTTGATCCACTGATGAACAGCATCATTGAAGCCCACACTACCATTGGAAGATTTCTGAAGAAATAAAGAAAAACACCAATACATAACTTGCATCAACATGATTCATAAAAGGCAACAGAAGAATTAAAGTGAATTCATTGTGGAACAACAATAAACTCCCCCTCTTTAGCCACAATCACTTTAGATATTGACATATATAAACCTGTAACATTACCTCAAAAAACAGGTAATACATGTATGAAGACCTCATGTATTAAACTGATATTACACATATAACATTACTTCAAAATACACTGGGTAAATTTTGTGCTCACACGTTAATTATTTTAGGGAGGGGGAGGGGGCTATATTGCATTGTAAAAATTTTATGTCGTTTGAACAACTGTATGTTTCCAATGTGAAATAAAAGGAACAAGCGGATGATCCCTGATCTCAATGAGAGGACTGACCAGTGAGCTCCTCATGTCCTGTTTCAGTTTGTCCAGCTGTTTCTTGGTGTCATCATATTGACTCTCCATCTTCTTTAGCTGAGAGCTCAGACGGTCACGTTCCAAACTCACTTTGTTATACATATCCAGGTAAAAACGCTGGCTCTCCATTGCCTAAAGACAACAGAAAACATAACAAATGTCCAAGAACAGAAGACAATCGTGACCCACTTCACCTATCTTCAGGTTTACATCGACAATGGCCGAATCTAATCTTGTGTGTATTTAGTGGCCATCTTCATCAAAAAAGTGGGCTTGGTAGTATTTGCAAATATAAATAAAATATTTTCATTATGAATGGGAAAAAATGGGTATATCCCACAAGCAGTATTAATTTTGAACTTGCCAACTTTCACTCTGATAAATAATTTCTGACATAATGTCATTATTATTCAAGATGACTGTCCCCATAGCTTTTGTTCGAAGATGCCTTGTTGCATGCTAAACGTTCTCTACGAGTGACAAACACAGATCTCAGAGAAAAGCGGATCAAAACAGTATTCAATGCATATCAAGGTAGTGACATGATAACTGTTCTTCCAACAGGATATGGGAAAAATGTGATATTTCACGACTTTTTATATGTCTGTGCAGGGCGTGCCTGGTTCCCGGTGTACGGAAGCCAGGCCATGGTTCCCAATATGTGTAACCAGGCCTGGTTCCCGACATACAGAACAATGACAGCAAAATAAGAATTTGCAGCCAATTCGCATTTAGCAAATATTTCACTCCTTCAAAAATTTGAAATAATTAACCTTAAAATGACAACTACTACAGGTAATTTTTTTCTCTCCCATCTTTTAGACATGAAATTTGCTGATACTGTCAGGCAGTATGCACAGTTCTCCAGTAATTCAGTTACTTTATCTTTCTCTTTACGCAGCTCATCCACTTGATGCAATTTATCACTGCAGCGTTTCTTCAAATCCTCAAGGTTTTCTTCTGAGTTTGCAAGAGCTTGCGCACTTTTCTCTTGTTCTGCTATTGCCTGAAAAGATGAAAATTTACATAGAACAAAGCAGATATATTGCAATCATTAAACATACACCCTTTGTCTGCACATTCATGTCCCTCTCGGGACATGAATACCTAGAGTAGAAAATAAGCAGACCGGTGGATGAACGAATGGGTAACAAGACTATTAAATAATCATACCTGAGAAATGGTTCTAAACATTATTACCCACATGAAATCAGTGGTATTTACTGTCTTGAAAATAACATATACTTTTCAGGAAGAAACACAGTGTTTAATGTTATTAATGTCATCAATTATGTCATTTTCATGCAGATTCACTATCTGCAAAATCAACTTCAACATGCACCTGTAGTGTCCTTTCCTGCCAAAACTTTTGTAACAAAACCAAAGGCTTCAGCCCTACGTGGGACGCCACCTGCAGATGGTCATGGATTTTCCCTCGGCTTGGTCCGGTTTCCTCCCACCATAATGCTGGCTGCCATCGTATAAGTGAAATGTCCTTGAGTATGGCATAAACACAAATCAAATAAACAAATAAAGTCAGAGGTGTGAATTACTGTTACCTTTCCTTTTTTAACCCAGTTTTGGTTTTCTTATTTATTTATTACTTGATCATGGTTTTACACCACTGTAAAAAAAATATTACCCATTTTCAAGTGAAAAGGTTTGTTTTCTAAACAATGCAATAATTCAACAGAAGACATGATTCTGAACATAATCAAGAAATATTATTTGCCACATTAATAATTTAGCCACATATACTACAGTTTTGATTGACAACTTGTATTATGTTAATATTTCTACAATACTTCACTTCAGAAGATTATCTCCCTTGCTATCTGCATTTTCTGTCGATTAGTCACTTCATTTCTCCCAAGGCCATACTTCATTTTCAAAAGTCATATGTTCCTTCATACACGTATTACCAAATGATATCTAAACAGCAAAGTGCAAGAATATCCCCAAAATAAGTAAGCATCACATGAAAAACCATTATACAACTCTATCCAAAACAACATTTATTTACTTACTTTTTTTTTCTCGAACAGATATGATACTGTTAATTTTTTGAATTTTATGATTGGCTTTATGAAGCCTGTTGATATTGTTGGATGCCAGTGAAACCAAGTTGTTGTGGTTTTAATTTTACCTTTTGGGTGAAACTCTTAAGACATTCACCACAGTGTAACATCAAATCATGCACAAAAAATACATGTATTCATGTCAACATCAAATAAAGTATTTGGGAACAAAACCTTTTTGCCTCAAAATAATAGAATTCAAACATTGGAATACATTCTACTCAGTCAAAAAAAAATTCAAAGAAAAAACATGCATAAATCAAGGTAGTTTTATGTGGTCCTTTCACTGACCTTTACTCATTTTTGCAAGATTTTTCATTTACAAGAAATCTTTAATGTACAAAGTCGATATTTTGCTTGATATTTTGTTCCGCCTCACCAATCTCAACTTTTCCCCCTCCTGGTGAAGTTGTGTTCGGGTGTCAAACAGTTGTTGAGACACATTACTAATTTCTCCTTGAAGTTCTCTTTCCGTCTCTCGAAGAATATCTATCTCCTGCTCTAGTTGTAGGCGTACACTATCGGTGAGGCTCTCATTTTGGGTGTTCTCTACGAAACACTGTAAGAAAGAGAACTGATTAAATTTCTGCTATAGTACTTTACTCTGTCACTGATATAAAATTCATATATGGTAAACACAAACAGAGTGACACAATAAATATAAAACTAGAGTCTCTGATGAGACAGTAACTCCTCCAGTTGGGACAAAATTATCACTGAGTCGATTACAAAATTATGTACGTATAAAAGACAATGGACAATCAAAATTGAAATTCAATACTATCATACATGTATAATGAGTCACTTTGACCAAATTTTCTTGAAACTGGACCATACTGTAACAGTAGTATCATTTTGAAAGAAACAAGCTGGATGAACAGATGGACAACTGATCATCGAAATAGAAATCCAATAAAAATTGTAGGAGTAGCACTTTCAAAGATATGAGCACATATATCAAATAAACTGACAGAATTGGACAACCAATTATCGAAATTAGCAAGTCTCTCTGATGAGGCAGTAGCTCTGCTGGTTGGCACAAACAATTACAAAATTGTTTATTTATTTTATTTACTTGATCAGTGTTTTGCACCGTACTCAAGAATATTTCACTTATACAACGGTGGCCAGCAATATGGTGGGAGGAAACTGGGCAGAGCCCAGGGGAAACCCATGACCACCTGCAGTCTGCTGGCAGACCTTCCCACATACAGCGGAAGAGGAAGCCAGCATAAGCTGGACTTGAACTCACAGCAACTGCATTGGTGGGAGGCTTTGGCTAATTGCGCTGCGCTTGCGCTCTAACCGACTGAGCCATGGAGGCCCCCAATTACAAAATCAAAGCTGTTAACCAACGTTTGCCGCAGTTCAAGCTATTACCTATTTACCACATCTGGTAGTTCCATAATAGCTTCATGGTAACAAAAAGTAGAAAAAAACTGAAAAGACTGAAAAAGACTGAAAAAGAATAAAATGGATTTGACCCCTTGACTGTTATACAATGGTCTTAGCTGTAAAAATCGGTGTGGAAGCAATGCAGTTTTGATCTTTTGCTCATAGCCCATAAAAAATGACATAAAGAACACAGTGTAGCAAGGATGATTGCCATTCTCATGGTAAACTGCACCCAGCGATTTTCAGCTTTACAACAGAAACGGTTTCCTATCACGTGACACCTAAACAGTATGGGGGAATTTCTGTTTTTTGAGTTTTTTTGCACTGAAATTTTCAGCATAACATCTGTAACAGTTTTCTGCCATGTCACCTCCAATTAAGGGGAAAACTGCACTTTTTCAAACTTTGACCATAGTTTGCATCAAAAGTATACATCACAGGAAATAAACGAGATTTAAAGTATTTAAATTCAAAAACTTTTGGCCATGTGATAATTTCACTAATCAGTGCATTTCCACAGTTTTCAAGACATGGCAAGGATTTTAGTACAGCTAACTTTCCCCAAGGTGTTCTATCTGTATTATAAATTTCAGCTCAATCACATACACCGTACTCGAGAAAATGACATATCATTACATTCTATTCAAGGCAATATGGGTAGGTCAAAGTAGGTCAGGTTGAACAATAAAAATTGTGGGGAAAAAATTTCCATGTAAAAATGATAAGAAATGGACGGGATTTAAACCTCAGAGTGCTAGGACTACCCTAATTTCTTCTCATTTTTGAAACATCTGATCTGCCTTTTTCAGCTAAGGTGCATGTAAATCTAACAGGGATGCAAAGCTTCTTTTTCCTCCTATATCTAAACCAGAATAACCCGCACTGAAAACAATTGCTTGGTGAAAGTTAAAATGTTAACTGGGGCTGTGGTGAAAGCCAGTGAAAAGAAAATAAAAGAATACCAGAACTGAGCCACATGCAGGGAGAGACTGTGCCTTTGATCTACTGCTCCCAGCACAAGTCAGACCATAGTAAAGGCTATGAGGATGTATGGCAGAAAGTTCCTGCCTTAATGTATTTCAAGATGAGTATTTTGACAAATTTTTGTTTGCTTCTGAGTGCAAACTTGAAAACTATACAATGCATCGGAAAGTGTGTTTGTTTAATCATTTTAAGCAGTATTTAGACGTGACGTAAGTTTTACCTAAATTAAAAAGTCAATTACGCACAACCAATCATCGAAATGGAAAATCAATATTATGATTTATGTATTTTGCGATAGTCCAAAAATTAACCAAGTTTCATTGAAATTGTACCAAAACTGTAAAAGTAGTAGCATGTTAAAGGACATGTTAACACGAACACACAGATGGACAAATGATCACCGAAAGGGTAAAGCGATACTATGAATTACATATCTTGATATAGTCTACACTCGAACTATGTTTCTTTCAAATCAAACAAAAACTGTTGGAGACGTAGCGTTTTGAAAATTTTAACATATTCTGGATAAACAAACAGACAGATGGACAACTGATATTTGAAATGGAAAATTGGTATTATGAATTATGTATCTAGATGTTGTCAACACTTGACCCAAGTTTCGTTCAAAATGAACGAAAACTTTAGGAAAAGTAGCATTTTGAAGCAAGAATTAACAGCTGCCAGACAGGCAGACAGAGAGGCAGACAGATGCCGGACAACTTCCTAATACATAAACTCTTCTGGTGTCTAACCAGTAAAGCTAAAAATCAACACATCAAATTATTGTTATTATTAATTATCTTGATACTTATTATTATCATTAATTATCTTGATGTAGTCTACTTTTCAACTAAAATTCATTGAAATCAGCTGCAGGAGTAGTTGCGTTTTGAAAGAAATGTTAACATAATGGATGAACGTACAGGCAACTAGACAACTGATTATCGAAATAGGAAACTGATGCTACGAATTATACATCTTGATGTAGTCAACACTTCAGTCAAGTTTCACTGAAATCAGACAAAAAATGTAGGTCGAGGAGTAGCATTTTGAAAATGCTGATTTATTCTGGATAAACCAACAGAAAGATAGGCAACCAATCAACAAAACTGAAAATTAATATCATGATATTATGAGGATATTGTGTATCCTGTTGTAGTCTACACTTAAACCAAGTTTTGTTGAAATCGGACAAAAGCTGTAGGGGGAGTAGCATTTTGAAAGAAATGTTGACATGGTAGATGAGCTGACAGACAGATAGACAAATGACTATCGAAATGGAAAATCGATTCCACGAATTATGTATCTTGATGAAGTCTACACTTCAACCACGTTTCACTAAAATCAGACAAAACTGTAGGAGGAGTAGCGTTTATAAAATCCTAACATATTCTGGATGAACATGCAGAAAGATGGACAACCGATCATTCAAAACTGAAAAACAGTCTTATGAATTATGTATCCTGATGTAGCCTGTACTTGAACTAAGTTTCTCTGAAATCTGACAAAAACTGTAGGAGTAGCATTTTGAAAGAAACGGCATCAGACAGAGGGGCAGACTAGTCTTTGACCAGTGAAGCTAAAAATTAAATACCTAACTGTTTTGAAAATAAGAAACTAATTCATTTTCATTTCGAATTAAAAATACTACAATATACATTTATTCTCAAAACAATTTTTGATAACAGATAATTCAGATGAATTCAGCATAATGCATAAATCAGATGTTTTTATTACCCCTTATTACTGCTAGGTCTCGAAGACAAGAATGCTTTATTCATCAGTCCTAAACACAACAGTCTTACCTAGTAGTCTAACACTGTTCATAATGATATATGCTGTGAAAACAAGCATAATTGACAAATTTACAATTTTAACTAAAATAATTCCAGTTTGGTCCATCAGCACAATGGCTATATAACAGAACAAAAACAAACACCGTTCTGTTGAAATCTGGAACTTGATCTGTAACTTGTCTAGATGGACTTCAAGTTTCCGAATTTAAATTTTGATTAAAAAACTGTTCTCACAAATGTTCACATTCACGACAGGACAAAGTTTGCTGTAATTTTGTTGAAAATGGAGGAAACAACATGAAGCTTAAAACATGACCTGTAATTCATCATGGAGAAACCATATCCCTGGTTTCAATCTTTTATGCAAAGAAGTCTGTAAAAATGCTTGATTAGAGGCTGACAGATGTGGTGTAACCTGTACACATGTAGTGTCCTTTATTAAAGGTGAAGATAGGGATTCAAATTTATTTATTTATTTATTTCACTGGTGTTTTACGCCGTACTCAAGTATATTTCACTTACAGGGATTCAAATTCTTAAAATTCAGTATAAAAATACCGTTCAATTAATACCCCTCGGCCTTACGTACATGTACAATGTAACTGATAGATCCAACTTTAATGAAAGTTTGCAATAATGTGTAGATCTTCTTCGAGTGGCATTTAAAAAACTGTGGACATTATCATTACATCTAACAGAAATCACTGTAGTGACCTTGATATGGTCTGGGTGGATGAAAATCAACAGGGTCCTTAATCATGCTGAAGTGTATATGTACGTGTGGCACAAGTACAGTGAACTTGGGATAAAGTGTTCAAGAGACAACAGTTTGTTTACAGGGAAATGATCAAGTACAAGGACAGGAGGACAGGCAGGTAAAATAAGTAAAAATCAACAGCACTCTGCCTCAGAGTGTAAGTGCGCTCTACGTTTGGTGAATTTTAGTTCAACTGTTGAATAGGTACAGGTTTTATCTGGAAATAACCACACCAACAAGCAGGCGAATGACCAGACAGTCAAACACCTGATTGTGCAACTTTGAAATGAAATAGCATTTATCTACAACCCTACATTTAAATGTCATGTAAGTTGCTAAACTTTGAAGGAAGTTAATGTCGTTGAAAATCAATAGGATTCTTCGCATGCCAGAGTGTAAATGTGATTTAAGTTTCGTATACCTTTCTAGAGATAGGCTGTTTACAAGCATATGGACAGACGGACAGACACCTGCTCAACAACACCCCTTGTCCAATATTGGCAGACAGGTTATGATGACAAGGAAATTCTATGGAACAGAGCTAACACTATAGTTCAGAAGAATTTCTAGTGAATAACACTATTTAACTACATGTAGATGGTTACCATGACTGTGCCAGGACAAAATAAGCCATGAATTAACAAATTCCCAGGCTGAACAAAACAATGAGTATCACTTTTAAAGGAGAAGAGCAGGGAAGTATTGGGCAATTTGTTGTAAATGTGAATGGTTTGTAGATTATAAATGAGCTTCTGACCTTTTTTTTTTAGATTTTTTTTACCTCCGAGGGAGAAAATTTTATGGTAGGTCATAACACACACTCAATCCCGAAAAATAAATACCACAATGTAAAAGGGGACGTAACTGTGAAAATAACTGTGATCAATCAGAATGCAGGATTATGTACAGTTCGATTAGCGGATATTACATAAATCGGGTCTTTAAATCATTACCATCCTATCTGTCGAATTTACATGATGCTACTCATGTATGGATGCAAATTCAACTCGATCACAGACAGCTGGCTGCTGCTGCTCGTTTTGTCAGTGCACAGATAAGAATGAAGAGCTCGCAGGATGACACAGTGTGCAGATTTTGGCTGCACAAACAGCACGTCAAATACAGACAGGAAGGAGCTTGGTGTAATATTTCACTCCTAGAGAGCAAAAAGCCCGAAGTACGTCAGTAAGCCAGCATCAGGTCCATAAAATGTTGGCGTCTTTTGATAGGTTCATGTATGTATGTCTCTTAGAGAACATCTGAACAATTATCGGATGGTGTCTTTTAATCTTTAAATGTTGCTCTTTTCATGACAACTTAGGATACACTTTCATGGTCTTCTCCTTTTATCCAATGATTATCATTTAAACTTCATAGAAACATATGTTGTTTATTTATTTCTACATTAAGTAAAATAATCTTACGGCATCAAGTGAAGGTTGCTTGGGTGTACCTTGCAGCCTCGTTTTTCGTTTTTCTTGGTCTCTTTCCACTGAAACATTTGAACCCAATGAAGATCGTAATATTTTATCTACACAGCAATCGTACAAATGTCTTTTTTTCAAGAAACTATAAAAGAAAACACTTTATATCCAACAGAAGGTAAGACATTACTTCTCTTGGAATTCTACTTTTTTTTAAAATATACATGTATAGGAATTCTTTGTTACGTATGCCAAGCAATAAGGTAAATGGCCTTTACATTTCACCAGAAAACAGCATTTTAGAGGCATATAAATGTCATAACATATTGTTGGTAAAAAATTTTTTCCCATGGGATATCTTTTTTTCCTTTCTTTCAAACAAACCTCAAAACACTTTTCTAACGTCAATAAAGCTGACAGAATCAAGCAAAATGTTAAAGAAAGGGCTAAATTTAAGCTCATTTACCCTATCTGCTTTTGTGTTTTCCATAAAAGACTAGGTTGAGGTTTCATTGCTGACTAAGGCCATGTTACCGCAAATTGTTCTCTTACTTGTAACCATTTCAACTTCATTCCTGAGTGTCTCATTTTCGTCAGACAGTATTCCTAGTTTACTTTTGTATTTTTGAATGTCTGCTTGAAACTCTCGACATTTTCTTACTGCTCGATCTCTCTCATGAATACAGGCAAGTGTTTCCTTGGTAAGATCATCTGAAACAAAGACAAATGAGTTGATCATTGAAGCTTGATCGACAATTACGTTGCAGACAGCTGAAATAAGTGATTAGGGTTACCAGTGCATAGGGACTCTTTGGAGATGCAATTATATAAATATCTAAAACAACAGCAGTTACATGTAAATAATTTGTTAAATTTATCAAGACATCTTTCAAAAAGTGTTCATCTACTCAATGTTTCAATGAAAGGTATGAATAATTTTGAAATCTCATGAATTCTCTTTTCTAGCCTTTCTTCAAAATGCGATTTTTTCACCTGAAAGAAAATTCGAAAGAACTGACAAACTTGTACATAGTACCAAACAAAATACCAAACCCAGTCCATAAGGCAGTGACTGTTTGAAGATAATATAATTTATCCTCACAAAACATATTACAATAAAATACACCTGCAGGTTAATTAAACTCAGTGGTTGATAGATGTTTACAAAACACATGAAATCCCTCCCTCTCTCTTACCCCAATATTCCAAACCTTTCATGCAGTTATGGGAAATACTGAAATGCTCACATATACTCTGCATGTCTCAAATTGTAAAACTGTAAAAGTGTGGGAAACGAGTTTTGGAATAAATCTCCCAAGAGCTTGATAACCTTTCCTACGTGACTACAGAACGCATATCTTACAGGTCAAAGGCAAAATCGTCTCCATTAACTTTTAAGTAAGCTGGGCCAACTGACTTCCATCCACAGCATTGACTTCACCATCAAGGACATGACAGTTAAATCATGAGAATATTGAGGACTCCATCAGATACCTGTACTCTTGCGCATCCTGGTGACAGAGCATCTTTTATTTATTTATTTGATTGGTGTTTTACGCCGTACTCAAGAATATTTCACTTATACCACGGCGGCCAGCATTATTGTGGGAGGAAACCGAGCAGAGCCACGACCATCCACAGGTTGCTGGCAGATCATCCCAGGTACGGCCGAAGAGGAAGCCAGTATGTGCTGGACTTGAACTCACAGCGACCACATTGGTGGGAGGCTTCGGTCATTGTGCTGAGTTAGCATGCTAACTGACTGAGCCACGGAGGCCCGACAGAGCATCTTACCACTCATCCACAACCTGCTCCAAACAAATGTAACCCTGTCAATAACATCAATAATATGCTACCTGGTCTAAGACACATCATTCTGAACAATCTGGGGTAGAATTTGTCTGCAGGTTTGGAATGAAGAATATTCAACTAGCTGATTCTGGATAAATTGATGTGGGCAAAATCCAAGATGGCTGCCATGTTATGGCTCACCCAGTGGTTTTAAGTGTAAATGCTGTAGCCCCATACATGTGAGGTATGAATCAGAATAAGGACGGAGAGGGGGAAGCTGTATCAAGTGTAAGAGTACAGGTTGGGTGAGGCTGGTGTTCTGTTCATGGAGTGTACAGCAGACAAGAGTTTCAAGTAATTAATATCAACTCTGTCAAATGGATTCTTAAATTTCTACATGCACTTACGGTTTTCATTTCTTAACTTTTCGTTTTCAGAGTGAATAATATCACAGTTCTTTTTGAGCTGAGGCAGGTCTTTTAATTCTAATCTTGAAACTTCCAGTTCTTTCTGTAATAACAAATATAAGACATGCAATTACAGATAAATGAAATACACTCAAATGTACAAGATAAGCAACCTTATGTGCCATAAATACAATCGCATGAACCAGAAATACAATCGCATGAACCAGTTAAGCTATGAGCCATGAATAAGTTAAGCAACCACATACATGTACAAGGAATGCAGATACAGATTGAACAAAATTAACTGTACCCATCATTTAATCTGCATGTGTAAGGTGTGTGCTGAATCTATGAACATACTTGTATTTAGGTGTCTTCTTGCACACAGAATATATGCAGTTACATTCACAAATATGTTCCTATGTGCACGTGTAATTATGCAAGTATTCTTGTTACATATTCTCTCGAGGCACAACACTGCACAGATGTATTACACATAGACCTAGTCTTTCTACATATATTCTGTTTACAGGTTTAGTATGTAAAGATGCACTTTCAGAAGCAAACAAAGGCCTTGAAATGATATTAATGACAGGAGCACTTAATTTTTTCTGATTAAAAATTAATCAAACTTCACATGCTAGTCTTTAGGGTGATATACAATATTCCCATATAAGGTATATTCAAGGAAACTTTCTGGCAAGCAGGGGCGTTTGTAACAAATGTGCAGGACGGCAAGAGCAATCTATAACGCTGATGGGCGACAGGCAGAACGCAATGGGTTAGGAAGCCTGTAGGTCTGAACAAGTTATGCACAGCATCCCTCCACTGGATTGTTCCATTTTTCGTTGAATGTATATAAGCGCAGCATATCCCTGATGGGGGCGCTGATTAGGTCTGCTATCAAAGACTGCTGACATGAGCAGCAAGACAGGAGACTGATCAGGGCTGAACTGCTCAAGAGCTGCTAAACGGGAACAGCAGGGTATGTAAGCTGGTCTATTCAGACGCATCTCAGAAGGCCAAGAGGTTTATCGACAAGAGGTTGCAAGCCATGACCAGGGGTTTCCTGCGGGAGTCCATCTACGGAACACATCGAGGCCAGTGTGGGTACGCTATACGTGTTCACCAGAGGTAATAGCTCGTAGGGGCTGCCTGTATTGCTATCAGGCTGTAATAGGTGTTGGGGGTCACATTCAGAGACATACTGGAGGGTCGCATTCACCGGCGCTGGGCCGGATCATCAGAGGGCCGCAGGACGTTGGCTGGGCTGGACCTTTATGCCGAGGCCTACACCGTGGCCGACAGGACACATTGGAGACCGTGTTGACAAGCGGTATCAGGCAGCAACCAGGCCCCTGATTCTTTCTGTCGTTAAACTCATCTGACCTTACACATGTACCTTTGTTTCATTAAAGGCTTCCATATATATATGCTATATCATTTCTCTGTCATCTTTTTTACCTGAGTTTCTTCCGTACTACATCTAGCTCTCATAGTAATGTGGATGTCTGTGCTATCACTGGCAGAGGTTTACCGTCAGTTATTAATTGTGACAGACCGCTCGGAAGTAAAATCGTCACACACAAATATGGTATGATTTATGTAAGCGATGAATACATATAAGATATACATGTATAAGTATATATATTCCTCTTCTTTTGCTTATAACTATCTAAATACTCTACCCCAATCATTTCCTTTATGGTGTATCTTGTATTTGAGATTTGGGAATTGGTTCTGAGAGGAACAAAAATGTTTACAAAAGAGTAAAACTACAGAAATATAAAAAGAATCAAATGGTCGGTTTTGCTAACAGCATTAACTTGTCTTTTCAGTGTTTAATATACTGCTAATACACATCTGATAGGTTTATGCCTTTCACTCCAAACTACTTTGCAGGTGGCTTGCTTCATTTATGTGGTGGCATTCAGGATCAACATGCCAGGAAAATTACCAACAGTCTACTTCCTTTGTTATCAGCCAATGATCTTTTTGCATTGTGATATCTATGGCTATAAAATACTATACTTCTCCACAAGTGCCCCATTCTGAACAGTTTTCATCACATTTATATCTGGTCCCTGGTGCTTATATTATGTTTGCACTGACCACAAATGTACTGAAGTTGTAAAATGTCTGAAAGCAGGCTATAGTAAACCAGCCAAAAATAAAGGAGCTTTACAACCTACAATAAAAATGATGGTCCAGGTCTCCCAGCTACTGTATACCACAATATAGGGAAAAAGTCGATAAAAATGGGGCATGCATAGGATAAATATAAGTAAATCAAGGTTAAATCAATCGAAGTTCCTATTCGATAACATCATCACTTTGCATGAATCATTTCCTCACTGATGAAGTTTTATGCTATAAAAAGTACAGTTGGCCTACTCATACAATTGGACTATCAGGCATAAACAACGGACTATCAGGCATAAACAACGATTTACATGGACAGGCTGCACAGTATCATCATCATATTCGTTATGCTGCAAACCGTGCAGGAATCTGGACGTACTGTCTTGTTGTAACAGTGTGTCTAGACCCATATAATTTGAGCCGCAGGGAAAGGTGAGAGAATTTAGGTCCGAGGAAATGTGGTGGACTAGAGCAGAGGAAACACTATCCCAGGCCTATAGGCTAGGGTCCAGGGCCTGGAAGCTCAGCCTTTTCTTTCAGATAACCAGATGAGTTCTATGCAGTCATTAAAACTGACTAGAACTTCATGCGCAAGGGGTCAGGGGTTACTAGCTTGTCACATTGAGAAATCAGACTAAATGGTCTTTTGCTCCAGGAGCAATGTCTTATTCGACATGTTACGAGGAATTGACCGTCATGAAAGCATATGCAGACAACCAGAGCACCATGGGTATGTAAAAAATCATGCGAAGTTATGCGACCCATGAATTTTCATTATCTAGCAAGTCTTGCTTAGGGCTCAAATAATGCCCTTTTTCTTGCTGAAAAGTAGTCAGGATACATCTCCAGCCATCATCTAGGTTGCTGTGCCTTTGCCTATTGAACTGGGATAACTGATCCCTTCCAAAGTTTTCTTCACGTCTATTTGATACCTTTCAATGAAACATTATATGTGAGCACGTGTTCTTTCACAGCGAATGGTTTACAAGTCATGGTTCAGTTTTGTTAAAGATTTGCAACAATACTGTAACAATATACAAGTTTTTCGTGGTTTAAAAATGCAGTCATGTGACGGACAGCTGATCTACCTGTAAGGCTATTAGCTTTCTGATGCTTTGACAGGGGTATAAGCCTGGGTACCCTGATATAAGATGTTACTGGGTGGTGAAAACCAAACTACATGTACTGCTTTTCTCATGGAACAAACCAAACTACATGTACTACTTTTCTCATGGAACAAACCAAACTACATGTACTGCTTTTCTCATGGAACAAACCAAACTACATGTACTACTTTTCTCATGGAACAAACCAAACTACATGTACTGCTTTTTTCATGGAACAAACCATACTACATGTACTGCTTTTCTCATGGAACAAACCATACTACATGTACTACTTTTCTCATGGAACAAACCAAACTACATGTACTGCTTTTCTCATGGAACAAACCATACTACATGTACTACTTTTCCCATGGAACAAACCAAACTACATGTACTACTTTTCTCATGGAACAAACCAAACTACATGTACTGCTTTTTTCATGGAACAAACCATACTACATGTACTGCTTTTCTCATGGAACAAACCATACTACATGTACTACTTTTCTCATGGAACAAACCAAACTACATGTACTGCTTTTTTCATGGAACAAAACAAACTACATGTACTGCTTTTCTCATGGAACAAACCATACTACACCCAAACCATACAAAATTTTTTTCACACACGTGTTTAGATTCAAACCTCTGACAATCATGACTCTGGTCAATTACGTCAGTGACTAGTCAAATGACGAAATAGGTCATTCATTCAAAATACCTAGCCAATTCAGCTCTGTTAGTGATTCAAATCAGTACTGGTTGGGACCTAAACTGAAATACATGTACCTGCAGTAGAAGTATAGAATATAATATTACAATAATTTTGACCAGAAGTGTTGTTAAAATAAAGGTACTTTCTTGACTTGGACATGTTGGGAAAGGACAGGCATCATACCATAAGTTGGAGCATTTGACTGAACATATGTTGTTGTAACAGGAATAGCAGAGACCCTCTACAGGTTGCTGGCACTCCTTCCCACTTAGGGTCGTGGGGGAAGCGAGCATGAGAATATATGACTACCACAGAACTGCAGATAAACCAATCACAGCCTGATAAACAACTGGAGTACATTTCCAGATGTATGACTGAATAAAAGAGATAAGCAAACCCACCTCCAGCTCAGCTTTCTCTTGGTTCATAAACTCAACACTCTGTTGAAGTTTCTGTAAGGAATCTGCCAGCGTCTTAGAATTCTTCATTTCTTCTCTTAGTCTTGAGAACACTTCTGGCATTTGTTCCAGGAAAGTTGACCAACGATCCAAACGGTTATAACCTACCACATAAGGGTCAAATAGATTATAGAGGATAGGAAATTGGCTTTAAAGTGAAGGACAGTGCATGTTCTAAGTTGAGTTTGCCAAAAAGGTTGCATGTATAGATATATACTGTACTGTTTCTTCTTAGACACCAGACATGACACCCCATCAGTCACATTATACTGAAACCGAACCGACCAGTCCTGTTCAATTGCTCTTACCTCTCAGTGCTAAGTATCAAGCAAGGCAGCAAGAAGTACCATTTTGACGGTCTTTGGTATGACCCCACCCTGGATTGACCTCGGATCACCAGACCATTACCCAACATGAATGTAGTAATATTCTGTTGTGATTTTGTTGTCAAGGGCTGATAAATATGCTTACATGTATGTTAACCAAATGAAAATAAAAAGTAATACAGCTATATGGTTTATTACAGAGTATATGTACAATGTACCAGGACATTTCCATTACAAGTACAGAGAACCAATACTCTTTAGTCTGTAACAAAGCTATGACTGAAGCAACAAAAATATACTGAGCTCAAGATCACCATTATAACAAACTACCACTGTTGAATAGATTTACACATACCAGGTTTCTTAACAGCTTCTTTTCCAGTCACTTCTTGGTAAATGTCTGGGTATTCATTCTCCAACATTTTCAAGAATGATACAAAACTTTTATACCCCTTGGATGGCAATAAATCCAGTAGTCGAGCTAAAATACGAATCAAAATTCACTTTTACAACCAACTTTGTGATTTCATCTTATCATTATCTAAATTAGGGCTAAAATTTATCTCACATCTTCACAATGGTCTAATTTAACTAAATTAAGATTAACTCAGTGATTACCTGCAGGTGATGCAATCTCCACCTTCCGGCTACCACATATAGTAAAAAGTAACAACCTAATATTTAGATTTGCCTTAGAAACGAACTCAAGGAAGTGGTGGTTGTGGGATGGAAACTGTGAGGTACCACTGATTCCAGCTACAAAACTGTTTGAGTCTCAGAGGTAAAGTGCGTATTTGTCGTAGTAAATCATCCTAACCTTACACTTGTTACATTAAAAAGTATACAGAATACTTAAAGAAGTCCATAAGTATTCTGTCATGGATTGCCATTTAATATCGGTAAAGGCTATCAAACAACAGTTTCAGCTTGATATGTAAAATAATACCACATTAATTACTATTTTATTATTGCTTTGATAATGAAATACTGTCAAAGATTCTTTGGGTGGAGTTTTATGGGGAGAGGAGATTAGAGTGCCTTCATGGTGAAGAAGAGCTTTGGCAAATTGATGAACTTTCCCATATGTGGCAGATATGCATATCATATTGGTGGAAGAGGGGTTATAATGTATAAGTGAAAACATTCTTCAGAACAGCATAAAACACCAATCAAATAAATAAATAAATATTGATGGAAGACAAGTTGTCTTGAACAAGCGTTCGACTAAAAACAGCCACGTAAGTGTCACTGACCTCTTATTCCCATCAATGCTCAACGAACAGTGAAAGCAGGTGAATCTACAGAAGTCCAAGGCCAGGATTATTAACACACGTGATCTAGTGATTGAAAGACAATTGTCTAAACCGCTCAGCCATGATATATCCTTATTCACCGAGTACTACAGACACTTATATATACCCTTAGCACAAATCATTTCATTACCCAGTTTCAATAAAACTTTAATGAAGATTTGCACATACTTGCTTGCTTCCTAGGTGTTAATAAAGATCTGATTTCATCTCTGTCTTCTTCATTTAGCACACACTCCTGGAAGAGAATGTCCACGATGTAACCGGGTCGTATTCGTGCGAGTACCATGTAATTCTGTCTCATAATGTCTTCCCAGTTGTCCTCATTCACTTTCCCCACTGCGGTCTTGTGACCAGGTTTGTACGCCATCTTGCCCGGTGCTCTCTGGTGATCCTCTTTGTTCAACTGTCACTTTGCACATGCAATTGCAGCAAGATCCCTAAACCCTGGAAAACAAGGACAGCAAGGATTTAATTCTCAGCCCATTGAACTACATACATCAAATGCTTTTTCATCAGGTGATACTGAGAGATTGGTTTACAGAGCAACAGATTTACACAGACTTTAAATGGGCAAGTATATTCTGTATATGTACCATCATCATGGTGTATACCTATCCTTTATTACAATGTAGTTAAAAAGTCTTTGAGGACAAAACAAAATGCGGCGGCGATAGATAAATCTTGACAAAACCTATAAGCCCCTCTTGGGAACTGCTTAATTATTCAACAATACACATGGTTACATACATGTAGACTAATTATCACTGTATCACAGCTTACTGTCACATAGGCATGGCAGTCACATGTAGTGTCATCATGGTTACAGTAAAACATGTACCTCACACCTTTCTTCTCCGACTAACTATACTTCGTAAAATTCATTATCACCTTTCTGCAGTTGTTAGAGGGGCTACTGATACAGCTGAAATTGTCCATCACCATTGTGTACCAGTTTTCAGAGCCCACTGGCACAACTGTAACCTATCAACATCATCGCACTATACCTCTATTCAAAGACGGCTGGTACACTTGTTGTAATATTAACTATCCACAGACAAATGGTACACCAGCACTCTATCCTGACCATTTACACCATGTACTGCACACCCATTAATCCCAGTAATCCACTACATCCTCATAGTCATAATGATACCATGGATATTTACAGAGCACCGAGAGTGTCAAAAAATGAAATTCACAACCACAAATGTAACACACCCATCTCAGCTTTTTTGTTAACGAATACCTGTGATGTCCTGTTTAGTAAATTTATAATAATGCACTGAATCAGATGAACATAGTAACAGAATACTGAAACATGTAAGCCCTTATCTTCCTGTAATTCAACAGGCCTATAATAAAACCAAGCAGTTCTTCCCATGAAAAAATGCACTGAAATGAACTACTCTATAAGCAAACACCTATATACTCATCATGTTTTTCAGTTTACCCCATCCTCACTCGATTCCTTCTTTCCTCACTCCACCTGCATGTCATTTTACCCCACACATTGGAACTCATTATTTTCCTACTGGCTTGAAAATATAACAAAAGATGAAATTATTATAAAATCTAACTGAATGACAATGCCACACGCATCAGTTTTTAAAATACTATGACAAGAAACAAGGGATAAGTGTCCTGGGCATTAAGGCAGGCGTGTTTTCTTCTTTTTTCTTTTGTCTCCTGGAATACCTCGGCAATATCTCTGATTCATTCTGGTTCCAGACAGGTTAGATATAATAAACTAATAACATAAAGGTGAATTGTCCTGGTTTATCAACTTTTTCACACAAAATTGGCATAGTATATCCCAGAAGTATCTGAAACATGGAGCCAAAGTCATTTAAAGTATAAAATTTGCTATATATTTTGTAAGAAATCTTTTTTTCAAGACCGATAGGCTGAGTTTCAGGAAGATTAGTATTCTCTACACGTTTATCTGCCCTTGGTGTCCCCTGCTGTATGACTTCATACTGGCAGTATGCTGTTTTGTTCAGCAATCACCAGTCCTAATCACACACTGCAATACGATGGGATTAGTTTTCACTGGACCTGTCCATGCGATGAAAATGATTAACTGCCATGCAACGTGACCATGCATTCCGAACTGAAAAGGTAGACAAGCGATGTACGATTTCTTATAGAAATTTTTGGTGTTAAATATATTTTTATTTCCTACAAGTAAAAATACTCCCCAGATGCATTTTTTGTTTGTGTCCTTTTTTTATATCACAGGTATATCATTCAACTAAGTGAAAAACAGAACTAGGACAGTTCATCTTTAAATTATTTCTACATTCTTAGTAATAATAGTCAGAGTGTGTGCTGGTGTGTGAAGTACTTGTTAGTGAACAGCTGTAATCTGGCAATTTATCTTCAAGGTAAAATAAAGACATCCCCATTTATTGTGATGATGAGTGTATATCAGCACACTTCCAGTTGTACCCTATAACACATGTGCTGCCAGGAAGTTTACGATTGAAAATTTTAATAAGCATTGTATTCACAATTCCAGGAAAATATCATTTTTTGTACACTACATGTTCTTTTTTTCAGGAGAGAGGACTCCTATGTCAATGCAAGAAAACAAGGAAAACAAAAGGAAACACAAAAATTAAATACATGTAGCATTGGGTTTCATATTTTAAATCTTTATTTCAAAAATGATGCACAGGTGTACAGGCATTTCAACAATGAGTTACTCATTCATAACCTGGTCTAAGCTTTATCCACGCAAACTTTATACTACAGTAATGTACATGTAGGCTGTTTAATATCCCAAATACAGCGTATTGATGATCAATGCAAATGATCATATTGCAGCAGTGAGTGTGCAATTATTTACTCGTACCTGGTGTGTCCTAGTGAATCATAAAGCAAGAGTTTGTAACCTCTATAGCCTGCTTCCCAAGACATAATTAATTCTGTTCTGATTTATTTCATTGCAATGAAAGTTTAACACCTGCATTCATGTTGAATTTTTATATGACGTACCCAAGCAAACACAGTGCATCCAATGGCACCTAATGTGAAAGGCAATATTAGCCAGAGGTTTTGAAGAGATTCACGGCAACTGAAGGTCACACAGTTCAAGGAAGTGCCTGATCCAGTTTGCTGATTCATGCAGAAAACTTTAACTTCCTCTATGGCTGTGCACGGAGAATCTAATACAGGATCTCAGTTGCCCAGAACACAGCTGACACTGGTATACACAGCTGGACGCCGCTAACATCTTATTGAGTGTTACAACCTCTGTGCACTGTCTGACACTAACACACAATTACATTTACTGACAAGTTATATATTATATACAAACAGTGCTCTCTGCTAGATGGACAAGTGAGGATTGGATTGGAGGGTTAAGTAATAAGGACCTCTGAGTCCTGGTCACTCTCCATGTTACAGTTATAACAAATGAACAGTGGTTGACTACACCAGGCTTGGAGTGTTTCTGTTGTGCCGTTGTGATAAAAAACATAACGGACTATGTCTGGACAACTGAACAACTGATCATCTTGGTCAGAAATAATATATACGGCCGTACCCCCGTTCATACAGTGGTAACTGATTTCTCCTAAGGCTGTACACTGACACTACTCATCAAGAAATTAGGCCTACATATATACATTCATCCAGCTACAGTAAACTCTGAAACCTACGCTGTACTTACTAAAATTTAAGGAACAATACCACGGATGGTGTTGTAAAAAAATGGCCACATAAAAATCAAACTACATGACAATATGTCAATCACAGCCCACGTCTTTCTGAAAATTCAAGTACCATTATCTAATGACCAATATTTTAACACTGTTCGATCAACCATAGCTCCACATGTATCAACCATGCCGCTATGATCACAACAGAAACTGATATGAAGGAAATCTTACAGAACAAACCCAACACCATGCTTCTAAAGGATTTTCGATGAATAACACTATATAAAACATATAACTGAAGATTCTTTAAAAAAAAACAAAAAATTCCCCTTGTAACGTGATAATATTACTTATATGATGTTGAATCCCGCATGTGACATCTACTAAGACATTTATGTTGGGCTGATGTCAAGTGTATTTGAAAGGGCAGCATCATTTGTGGGTACAAGTCAGTGATTGGTGACGTCGTGTTCATGCGAGACATCACACCAGACGAAATAGACATGCTAGAGACATTTTGTTTCTGTACTTTACGACGAAATGTACAATATCTGTTATGATACACGACAATTTTTCAGGTTGGACAATCTAGGAGAGCAATTCAAGCTATCCCAGTCTTAATCATTTCACATTGGTTTTAAGACACAGAGGTTTTGACACCAAACCTCTTTAAGCTACATGCTTTACATCATATATGTATGTCTGCATGAAGTGAGGCATGATTTAAGTTCAAAGCCACGATAGATTCCTACATGTAAAACTTATAACTACTGAAAGACATGCAAGTCTACAATTGTCAGAAAATCTTTGGTTTATCACATTTACAACTGAATAAATTAATTAAAGTAAACAACAGGTCATGACTGAGGTAAAATTCAAAGATTTCAAAATTCTCTCTTTAATTTAAAAACTGTTAGAAATTTTATGAATTTGTTGTTGAATTATCTTTATTTGAAGTGTGGAGTATTGTGCTGCCAACTGGAGATCTGAAGGTATCCATGCTTTTAAGCTTATGAGGGATTGACTAATCAGAGAGCTAGGAGATATCAGCTGTTTATAAGCTGTGACGTAAATGTTCACAGTTGTCTGTCAATGTAACATGTAATGACATAGGGACAGCATTTCCAGACCATTGTGTTGTGGCAGTAGTAAACTTCTTGATCACTTCATATTATAAAATGACTTCTATACTTAAGTTGCAAACACAACCCTGGCAGCATACCACAGTGTCAGGTGACCAAAGTGTTCCGCCCTTGGAACAATTACATCACAGCCTAAACACAGAATGGTGGCCTTTCTCACCAGTCGAAATGTTAAATGTCAGTTTCCGCTGTCATACCTCCTGTTGGAAAAAACACTTTACCGAAATGAGCATAATATTGTGCAACCTTTTTGACAGACTTAACGTAGAACATGCGCTGTCTTTCACTTTACAGAATGATACTTGGCATTGAGCAACATTATCAGTACTGCAACCATATCACTGACCATGTGTGAATCTTAAGGAGGAAGTCCATGGTTTTTGAAGCAATAAGGAGACCAGCCTATAGCAAATGTAATGGGCATTTTTACAACCAGAAAAAGAAAATTTCAAATAACTTCAAAAGCCACCATGCATATTATATATTATTTCAAAATATACAATGTAGAATATTAGAAAAAGAAATATATGAACTATAATTTTTTTATATTTATATTATTTATATTTTATAACTGCCTGTAAGTAATGAATGACAGCATAAAAGCCAAAACTTGCCAAACTTGAGTACAGTATACACATTGAATTAGGGTAGGTCTGATGCCACATCGGGCATCACATGGAGCACACTTTGGAGCACATGTAACCATATGCACGTAGCAGAAAGAACCTGCATGTCCGCTGAACTAGAAAAAGGCTGGCCTTGAGTGAACTGGTGCACAAATCTGATTGACTTGTGATATTAATAAACATAATGTCATTGTTCAGTCTTTTATGTGATGAGCTGGCTTGTTGCGTAACAAGGAAGTATAACATATCCCATTCAAACACTAAAGGTATCTCATTGGTATCACCCTCGATCTAAACCTCTGTTCACATAAATATTTAGTGACTTTGAGGAAGTATTCTTCCAAAGTTTTATACATGTTTACACAGTATATGTACACGTCTGTTAAGACACCATTTCAACTCAAAAGCTTTGCACACAGTCTCCATCTCCCCTTGAGGCTCACTGTCATAGAATACATACCTCCACCTGGCCACCATTCTACCCAACATACACACTGATCGGGCTTTTATCATGGGACCAGCACTCAGCATCTACTATCAACATTCAAGCATCATGGTTCAACCATTCAACCATCAATGTTCAGATATAACATTCAGTCTAAGCCTTTCTATGGAAGTATTCATGATGTTAACTGCCTGTGTGCGACCATCCAATAAGAAAATGGATAACCTATCATGCAATCCCATATATAATAAGAAGACAGATGCTTGCTCACTTGTCCAGCTGAATGAATAGTTGTCCTTTTTTGAATTACACTGTAGATGTTTCTATAGTTTCTTTTTTCAGATTGGATAAATTATGGCGGTGTTCTTTCTTGTTGCTTTGAAGCATACTGATCTCTTTTGTCATCATTAAATAGACACAGTCATGACAGGATACCAGGAAGCACGGAGAAGAATGCTCGCTCTGTACAGACTGGATGAAATGTTCTTTTCTGTGCAGCCTTATGGTGGAGAGGAATGCTCTCTCTGGTCAGGCTGGATGAATGGTTATACTATGTCCGCCTAAAGTCATGGTTGAGAAGAATGCTTTCCCTGGCTAAATCGTTGTGCTGACAACTTTGATCACCATTGTTAAGTAGGGGAAGTGTTGCGCTAAATATAAATATTGTAGAGTTCAGTAATTTAGTTTGGCAATCAAAAAGCAGGCTGGTTGTAGGGAGAGAAAATGAGGGAAGACACCAACGAACAGAAAAGCTTTTCAAGGTGACACTAATGTGATTTTTAAAATTTCCAACAAGCCCCTAAACTTTAATTGTTGGTACTTTTATTGACGGGGGGGAGGGGGGTGTTCAGGGTGGGGTGAATAAATCACTCAGTGTAAATCTACTTAGGGATGATTGTTAAACCACAAATTATAGTAAAATCACACTTGATTCTGTCCTCCCAGTATGTCCATCATTGCACACTGCACTCATCATTTTATTCCTGCATCAAAAATCATTACCGTATTATTACTATCTATATATGTATATATAGTATATATATGGAATAATAAAAGTGTTCTGATGTTTGCACCAATTTTCAAAATTATTCTTTCAAGAAACAAGGAATCACTTGTTGGCCTAAGGTGATTCTGCTTGCTTCCTTGTTTCCCATCATCGCCTGTCGAAGTCATCACCTTTACCTGCACTGGAAATGATTATTTCATTTTTTGGTCAAAAACTGTCGAAAAAGATGTGGTCATCACAAAATGCTGCAAATAGGTGTGACACAAAATTTTCCGTTTCCCACACCAGTTTTCAAAAATATTATGGCAGGAAGCAAGTGTTCAAATTTCATAGGTTTTCCACGCAAGATGGATATATAAACTGCGCAGATCTTGTTTAAATTTTTGTTTTAATATGTATCATAATCTGTTTTTCTCTGCATGATCTAATCAAATCACCACTTCCTCCATCCACTTCTACAGATCTTCCCTCTTTCCGTTGTCGTTGTGGCTGCAGGCTGTTTTGAAGCAGAAGACCTGCACCGTCACTGAAGCAGACTTACATGTAACCGATGAGAGGCATCAGTGTCAATGTCATTATACTACAAATGGTCCTATTACGAACTAATAAAGCAGAAAAAAAGCTCACTGACTGGACTCGAAGGGAATGAAAATTTACCCGCGGGAATCAACACACAATAACACTGCCGTTTCATCTGTTGGTGATCTTTCAAGAATTCTTACCTCATGACATTCCTCCACTCAAACGCTTTCCACTATTTACATCGAACTTTCAGACATATGGATCTAAGCTGCCGTCCCAGTTCTTTTGCCTGTGTCTTGTGAAGTTACGGTGCGCAATTCAGGAGGGGGTAACCAAATGCGTCCACGTGGTAAGCACAATAGTTTAACTTAATTGTTGCCAATCTTCTGGAAAATGTATGCATATAACTAAAAAGTCAATACTTCTCAAGGCTTCACCTATGGTCATTTAAAGGCACAATCAGTAAGCAGGATGCTGACGCTTGTGAAACTACATCCGGGCAATATAGCATACCCGTGACGTCATCGTTATAACTCGCCCTTTTGTTGCGGAATAGCCGGAAAGCATTTCTTTTTACTGCATTACTTTGCTCTATTTTCTGTACAAGAAGACCACCGATAACCATTATGGGTAGAAAGAAGAAGAAGCAGATGAAACCTTGGTGTTGATATCCTTTTTTGTTCATGGGCCTTGAGAGTTGAGCCATAGCGAAATGCTTTTGGCCTCAACATTCAGAAATTACAACTACAACAGTTCATCACACGGCAGCTTAGGTTTAGGATTCATAAGGTTGTGAAGTTGATGGTACTGTCGTTGTTGTTGTTAAGATACTTCTTAAGCTTTTATTGGTGAAAAGGTTGCCCTGTACAGTTTGACCGTGTGTTATACAGAACATAACCCAGTTTTGGATCACCTAACGGTAGCAGGTCACTGCTGACTGTATAATAATCTGAAATAGAAACTGCTTTAGTCAAAATTTGTCAAAATTTTTGCTGTAACTTGTGACATAATTTCCATACTTTCAGTGTAATTTGAAGGAAACACGATAAAAGCTAGTCTCCTTTCAAATTAGACAACAAGGTGTGACTCATGAGGTATGCTGACAGAAGGTTTATTTCTTTACCTGTATTAAAAAATCCACCATATGTGATTGGTATATCCCTAATGCAGAGAATGACTTTTAAAAATGCAGAGTTTAATCTCCCTAAACTTAGGAGAACTTCACTAACTTGACAAGTATCATTCAGCGAGAGCTGTTATTTTCCCTGCGCCCAGCATGGCTCACTTTCTAATGCAGTAAAGATGTCAGACTGGTAACAACATGATTGATTCATTCACATATGTATAGACTTAAGACATTGAATCAGTCTAAAATTTACATAGCAGATGAACAGATGCTGTGTGTTTCCATGCAGGTAGAAACACAGTAACCAAGGTAATCCTGTTTGACACAAACATTAAATGGACAACATTACCTTAGCGGCCTGTAGAAATACATTGAGTGAGCGGTACCTTCAACAAAATGGCTAGTTCAGCAAATCTGGGGTATTTAATAATGAGTACAAGTCATTTTTAGAAAGAGGAAAGAATACCGATTCTAAGCGTATTCTTTTTTTATTAGTGCACAAAAATTGTGGTGAAAGTAGAACAAATATTAAGTGATTCGGAACTGACACTGACCCAGAACAGGGTCGTGCTCTTTACAGTCATTGTGGCTCTTGTAAAGACTAGATTTGTGCTTTTCAGATGTTCATTGTGAAAAGCTGGTTCTTCAGTGAATTAACACCACTCTACCAAGTGACAATAACATAAGCTTATAAAATCCTGTTGGTTTTCCAGCTCTGGTACACCTGCATGATTCCAGCTGTTGCCACAGCCGGAACAGGTAATGCAAAAATACCCCTGTACTAGACATGTATGTACATTATTGATGTAATACCTATGATTCATGTTCACCGTGTGGCGGAAGGTGCATTTGCTCTGTGAAACGGGCCCCTGAATAATGTGGTAGGGCTATGCTGCAGATTTGGTCCTTAACAGTGTGATGTTCACATCTCCTTTGGGAACATTACTTATGGCCCTTTTGATCACACCGCCAAATTTTTGCAGTTCTGAATTTGCATTTCGGTTCAGGTTGGGGGGTCATGCACTGAACTAGCCGAGGGTGACTGTACTCTCTTTAAAATGGGCTGGCAGAGTATCATAGCTACAGCAGCAACCTGTAATAAATCATACACAGTTTCATACATTGCAATAAGTCCCTTCTGAACGATGCTCGCGGTCCAAAACAGGTCAACTGTAGATCTGAAAGGTCACAAAATTTGGCGCAAATAAAATGATCGCGCGTTCGTTACATGGAGTGTAACTGTGCAGATCGATAACTCGGCGAGGCTGATCTGTCCCCGGGAACATCAACACAAATATAGTGCTTGAACTGCGCAGTGCAGTTACCAACCATGAAACTTACCAACCACTTCAGGCTGCTCAGCCCCTCAAAGTACCTCATGTAAGTTAGTTCATCTAAATAGCACTTCCTTCTTCCAATTTCATTGTCATTTTCCGGTCGAGTCTAGAATCCCATCTTCTTGATTTATTAATTTTACTCCTGAAGCTGTCTTGGTATTACAGTAACTAAGAGAACTTCAAACGTACCAAACGGCTCACCATTGGAAGCCATTCTGAAAAGTCTCGCCATCTACTGTAGCTCCAGTTCTGGCCTAGAAAACAACATTTTCATTGTTATCTGTAGGTTCTACTTAAATCTTCATAATACAACCAAGAAGGCCATAAAAAAATTAAGTTTTTGTCAGTTTTGAACATGTGTTGGTTTTGGTGACATGAATGACATCTGCATCGATGGACTACACGCAGTTGTGTCGGTGTGGCCTTCGCAATATATGTGAAACCATTGTGTCTGCACATGTGCCAGGAATGGGAGGTGAATTAAAGTACACTAGATGTGTCAAAACTTTCAGTTTGGATAAATCCCAACTACCATGCATTGCTCTGCGGTCACATGATTTTTTATCAAAATGCCACTGAATAAGAACTCTAGTTTTGTAAAGAGCTTCTGTTATCTGCGTGGTGAACGACATGTCGCCGAAAATTAAACCATAGTACATGTACATTGATGATCGGCATGGCTTCAACACAAATTATCATCTGACATCGTCTTTCATGGTGACATAAACTCTGATTCCAGTAATCTTTGATCTTGCCAGTCTGACCAAATGGAAAGCCTTAGAGAAGTTATAGTAAATAATAGGAAAAAATTACCAGGCAGTAGCTGATGTTATGAGCCACAATTAAGTGCAAGTAGCTAATTTGTACAAACAGTTGGTCTATTTTCGCATCATGGAGAAACCGTATGATCAGTTATTCAAGGCTTAAAACCTGTGACCGATTTTTGGGGTGTGTCAACCACCCAAATTTCATGGTCTGCTTACCTCTCAGCTTGGCTGTACACACAACACCACATGTGTATTCCGCTAGGTGATCGCTTTGCCAGCACCAAATTGACAGCATCGCAAACTATATTAAAACAAATCTCTTCTACTCAGGTTTAACTTGGTTTTCAAGCTCTGGTCTTTCATGCCCACAGCGCCTCAAGGGTCAGATCAGGAGTCAATCCTGGGTCAGGGCATATCAAAGATTTTAAGAATGGCACTTGATGCTGTAAGGCTGGGATCGAGGCACAGACAAAACAAAAAATACTTGCCTTAAGTTGACTGCTAAGTAGTCTTTTTCTATGCAGTTGCAAGGGTTTGCAATTTAAAGGTCTGAAAAAGATGCTACGAGAAACTTTTCTTCACGCTGTTGTTGTTGCCAGGTGCTGAAATGTTAGAACACTGGAAAATGAAGGCAAGACAAGTTTGCTGACTTGTACATCACTGACAAGCATTGATATCGGCTGGTGTGGGCATAATTGACTCCATAGACATATAGAAACAATATCAAAGGTGCAAGACTGTATGGCTTGCCTGTTTTACGAATATGGTATCTTATTCAAGGCAGATATTCAAATCAGAGGCCTAGAATTTTCTCTGAGTTGTGATAAAGTGGCGTATTCAGCAGACACGAAATTTTTAATTGTAACAGTGTTTTGACTAATTTCTTCTGTGTGGATCCATAAATATCACATTTTACCTTAACTGTTGATACGTATTGTAACCGGGAATTCGATGATGAAAAAATCCTTCTACAGCACCAAAAAGCAAAGCATTTCAAGTGTCACATATGTCATAAGAAATTGTACACAGGCCCTGGACTCTCTATACATTGTATGCAGGTAAGTGTAGTCTCAGTACATGTACAATGAATGCAAGAATAACAGGTCACTAGCTGTACATATGCTTCAACTGCAACAACAACATGTCATTATCTGTATATGTACAGTAATTATAAGAATAACATGTCAGTATCTTTACATGTTTTCATGAATAATATAAAAGAGTAACAGGCCAGTATCTGAACAAATACAACAGTAACAGGTCACTAAATATCTGTAGTTTTGTCGTAGCTGCTTTTGTATCATTATAATTTAGTAAATTTAAGGTGTCAAGTGAAATCACTTTGCTACTTTGAACACACTTGACTTACAGGAAGCATGATGTGGTTGATAACTGTAGGAAAACCTTGGTGTCATTCTCTGAAAATGTTAATGTGGTTTTGACTTTGTTACAGGTTCATAAAGAAAAGGTAGACAAAGTTCCAAATGCTATCCCTGGTAGAAACAACATTGAGATAGAGATTTATGGAATGGAAGGCATTCCAGAAGAAGATTTAAAGAATCACGAACGGAATAAATCAGGTAAATTTGAAGTGAAGGTAGAATGTAAAGGAGGGCACAGGAAATTCAAGAAAGATCAAAGAAGTCTGTATAAAATTGCCATCACTATGATTTGTAATTAGACTATAGCTACAGAGTATTGACCGAGCGACAGCCCTAGCCAATGGGAAAGAACAATAAAAATACCTCAGTTATAAATTGGAGCGGATAATATGCATATCAAGGCAGAAGTAGGACTACCCTAATTCTTCAACCGTTTCAACCAACTCTGCAATCGATAGAGAGAACTGTGAGGTGTAGAGAAATAATTTGCACAGTAGTATTATGTAGCTTGTACCTTTAATCACACAAACAAATCATTTTTACCTTCATTTTCATAATCATTGTATGCATAAATTCCACTGAAAAAATTGCTTTAGTAGTTGAAAAGGTTGAAGATTTACAGTGTATGTCATAGTGAGTAGACCATATATGTCACAAATCAAACTGCAACAACAAAAGCCTCGTGATGTTAAGTCCTGATTCACTGCGGCAACACCAGTCGGGGAGAGGCAAATCTGCCGATATCTCATTACCTTAACAGGAAGTTTTTATGAGTAAAATTGCACACTAATGTGTATTTTAAGGTAATGGTAGTCTGTGAGAGTCTTAAATATGAAGGCTTTATCTAGAAAAATATTGAGTTTCGATTCTCTGAGAGCTTTTTAGTCTATGAAAGGAAATTTGTGTGAAAACCAAATTTATAATTGGTAAACCATCATTTTTTTTATTGAAGTAATTAGTTAGTTTTAATTCAGTTTACAAGTTTATCCCAAAACAGCTTGGGATTACATTACAGTCTGCATTACAGTATTAAACTGACAAATGACCAGCAAGGGTACCTGTATCATTTTGTTACACTTTCCCGTTCATTTAGGTATTAATAGTTTGATGGGATGTGTTTGTTGTACCTGATACTATCGTTTTCCGACCACTCTAAACTGCGAACTACCCCAGGTTTCTCATATAAACATTATTGAATGACATAGTCATTGTGGACTTACGTCACATCTGAAATATTTGTTTTTCTGGCACAGTGATGACTAAAGCAATGGGGAATATCTGATTTACTGATTAAATCCATTGTGAAGTGCTAACCTTCTTCTGAGTGCTTTTCATACAAATGTTAATCAAAAAAAAAGAAGTTTTGTCTCATTCAACACAAAGATATGCATGTTCATTTATTCAGTTACTCAAGTATCTGTATATATATATATAGTATCTATGTATGTCAATCTATTGAAGATGGTCAACGAAGGCAACATGGGCAGGCTGATTCTGATGACGAAGAAGAAACTTCCAACTCAATGCCTGGGCCAAGTCAAGCATTTCCCAATGGCATGCCTCCAATGCCACCAAATGCCTTTAACATGCCCCCAGTAGGGCCCCAAGGTATGCCCCCAATGGCACCTCCTGGACCCGGCGCGATGGGTCACATGCCAATGGGACCAATGGGGCCAAGAGGTCCCATGGGTCCGATGCCACCAATGGGTAAGTGCATCTGTCGTTATTCCAGATTCTTAATGACACATGAAACCTAAAGCTGTGGAGAATAATTAATTTGAAGCTAGCCTCGTTAGCTCTGATGATTAAATCCATGTTGGTTCTTTGCAACCATCATTCCCTTGTCGTTGCTTTACTGAAGGCGCTCCAGTTTCCTCTGCCCGTAAACTTCACTGTCTTCATATATAAGAAGTGAAACCTTCTTGAATATGGCATTAAAAAAACGGACCACTGTTAAACAAAGTGCACATCGTCTAAAAGGCCATTTCACGCTGATTCCAAGTATGGTCTTCTTTATTTTTTGACATTTCTTGCCAATTATTAAAGCAGAAATAAAGACGGAGTTACTACTACTTAGACCTTATTAAGCAGGCTGTCTGTATTCTCCGTGAATGTATATATATATATATGTGTGTATATAGTACAGCAACTGCATCTGCATTTAAAGCGGAAATGTAACAGTTACAGCATATTTAGCAGCCAAAAAATAAGGTGGGACGTCACTGTGCTTCAGCCTGTTAATTATGGTGCATAAGTCCACCATAGAACCCGAGTCTTCATTTCCGTTTGGATCACTCTACCAAAATGCCGATAAATAATTCAGACCATATTTGGAATCAGCATGCAATGGCCTTCTAGATGATGTGTGCTTTGTTTAAATGTTGTCTGTTCTTACAGTATTACATGAGGCTAGATGTATTTGAACCATTGTTAACAAAACTGTTGAATACAGTCGAGTGGAATAAATGGACTAACGATATTTTTTTCTATTCACAGGTCCAATGCGTCCAATGGGACCAATGGGGTTAGTATGTTCTACTTGTAGATATATTCAGATACAATTTTTAAAGATTTGCGTTTACCTTTTGCTTGTATGCTATATGGAGCATCTTAGACAATCTGGTGCACTTAAGTGTATTTTTCGTGTAGGATGCCGGGTAACCGTCCCCCACCTGGGATGCCCATGCCACCCCGCCCAATGATGCCAGTCTCGCAGCCTGCTACCATGCAGAGTGGCCCAAATAAACCTCTGTTCCCGTCCGCTGCTCAGGTACTACACTAGTTATCTCCACACCTCAACTCACCACACCTCTCTCAGACAGGTTAGAAGTATATTATGCTTTGTATAGATGCCCCAGGACTTTATGTTGCACAGCACATAGGGAAATAGGATTTAGCTTAGAAATTTTTTTCCTTGTTAAAAATCCTTGTTTTTCCTTTGCTTAATCATAACCTCTGCACAGTAAAGTACCTTGCACCATTATGTCTTGCGCAATCATGCAGATTGGTTGCAAGATTTGGTCATATTTCATTTAAAAGGCTTCACATTTTAAAGCTGTATCACTGTTATAATTAAATCAGTCATTGTCAGTGAAGAGGAACCACTTCCAGACATATCATTGTCATGTACAATTTTGATAGGTGTAAGGTAATAACATGCTGATATCTGCTGCCCTCCAGTGCACTTAAGCGAGCTTGTATTTCTTCAGATTTAGCCATTCTACATGGTAAAAATCTAAGACCATTGTGTGTAAATGTTGAGGGTTAATACTAAAATTCCTGTATGTTGTTATTTTACAGTCCCAGCCCTCCACGGCAGTAGGTCCAGACTTTAAACCCACCAGCATAGCTGGGGCAGGCATTGGTCCTGTGAAGCCAACTTTTCCAGCATATTCCTCAACTGCCGGGTCTGTTACCCCCTCCAGTGCTACAATTACTGGAGCCCCAACTGTCAAAAAGCCAGAATCCAGCTCAGGTTTGGTCTCTAAACTCATGCACCCTGAAGAAGATATTTCTTTGGTAAGTTCTGATCAATTTTGGCTATAGCCTCAAGGTGAGCATGCATACTATTGGTTTTAAATACAAGGTAATATTCATGTGAGAGGATTGTGGGACATAAAAATGTTATATGAACTGTCTGTATAATTTTGTCAGAATATGAAAAAATCATTGCTTTGTGTGAAATTGTTGAA
This sequence comes from Acanthopleura granulata, assembly GCA_016165875.1. NCBI lineage: Eukaryota > Metazoa > Mollusca > Polyplacophora > Chitonida > Chitonidae > Acanthopleura > Acanthopleura granulata. The sequence continues at coordinate 28,482,831 of JABBOT010000002.1, forward strand.
CCATGCATTTCTGTTTTCCGGATGGAAGTATAAAGTATACTTACTTTCTGTTTTTTTAGGAGGAATTAAGGGCATCTTTACCAAAGTACAAAAACTTTGGTGGACATGTTCAGAGTGGCACCCCTACAACAATGATTGCCCCAAACATGATGGCACCTGGTATGATCACATGGCTTCCATTTTGCAACTAAGAAATCTGATACTACTTTCCAAATTGGGTAACAGTTGTGGTCTGCAAACTACAGTTTATCTTGAATAGCATAGTACCACTTAACCTATGATATCACTACTAGTTTTATTGACTGATGGCGTTAGCTTGGTAGCATGAGAAATCTGAATATTATCTGAAGCACAAAGTTTCGTTGCGCTTATTGGAAATAGGGAAATTAGGGAAGACGCATGCAAACACTTGCCTTCTTGTGCACATATCATTTACTAAACTGCCAAGCACTTGAGAATCGGAGATAAACTAAAACTGTGCATTCTCAGATATTTTTTTTCCATTGAAAAAAATGTGAAGATCAAGAATTTGCATATAGTTGATTTATTTATTTATTTGATTGGTGTTTTATGCGGTACTCAAGAATATTTCACTTATACGATGGCAGCCAGCATTATGGTGGGAGAGCCCAGGGGAAACCCATGACCATCCGCAGGTTGCTGACACACCTTCCCACGCACGGCTGGAGAGGAAGCCAGCATAAGCTGGTCTTGAACTCACAGCGACCGCATTGGTGGGAGGCTTCGGGTCATTGTGCTGCGATAGCATGCTAACCGACTGAGCCACGGATGCCCCAGAATTTTAGAAAAAGAGGTTAGAAAAATTGAAAGTTATAGATTATTACTATTCTTGTACAAATTAGACTAATCATGGGTTGTAAGCCCACCAGTTTTATCAAATTGGGCAAGGCAAGAACGTAAGAGTGGCGATTAGTGGAAGAGAATAACATGAAATCATGTGTTTGATGACACAGATCACACAAGTTCAGAACATGATTAGTGAAAGCAATTGGAGGATTATCTCCAATCTCTTACAGGTCGAAAAGACTTGATACAGACTCGAAAATAACACTAATCTTGCACAGTGTTGACTAATCTTGACCTATTATTTCTAGACAAGTTTGATCTGTCTGATTGGCAAGAGGTCAGAATTAGTACCTCACAATTTCAGTTCATGTTTATCTCATATGAGGCTAAAAAATTTTGGGAAAACTTCCTCCTTTTCTTGCCACTTATTCTCTGGTTGTTCTCTACTGTTGAGGTTATTTTGCATTTTGAGAATTAGAACCGAGAATACGTGAAAATGTAATAACCTAGCCTGGGTTTAGCATTTCTTGTATTCACAAGTTGTGGGTTATTGAAAGACGTGGTTCAAGGATGTGAATTGCTGCTTCCATGTTCCACATGAAGCTGAACTATGATTCAAATATTTGTTGCTTTAGGTCAAAACGAGGAACAGTCAAGATGCATTGAGCAGTGAATCGTTTTTATTGCCAGCTAATACCTACTGAAAAGATCACAAAGGACTAAGGTGGTGGGTTAATCTTAGGTGGCAGTGAAATGTCTGGTAATGAGTCACATAGTTGGATTTTCCAGGTACCTGCTATGTAACCTGTTTGGAATGTTTGCTGTTTGTTTTCTCAGGACCAGTGATGGGTAACATGCGGCCAATGGGGATGCCTGGGCCACCACAGTTTGGGATGCAGTTCCAGCCGGGAATGGCCAGACCTCCACTGCCACAAGGTGGACGGTATTGAGTTAGAAGTCACTGTTTGCAGGTGGATTAGTTCAGTTGTTGCGACTGCATGTGTACATATATACGTATGTGGATACATACACTAAAAATGAATTCCATCGATTTGTTGTTTTAAATTTTACATTTCATCACCATAGTATACGTTTCCTTCATTCATAACAGTATATGTATCAGTTATGTGTATAGCTGGACTTTGTCTCTGTTTTTAAGAAGCACACTATTAAGGTAAGACTGAATTTAAAGAAACATACATGTACCAAGTTCATTGACCGTCTTCTGAATGCGGTAAGTCATTTTTAAAGGTTACAGATTATTGGGAAATTTGTACCGATTTGGACTTCTGTTGTACATTGTTAACCTGTGGTGTTTTTAATGCCAAAGTGGTGAAAGTTTGTGGGTGACACACAAACGAAAGTTCAGGTTTGTACAGATCAAATTGTTGTATGAATAAAACAGAATGTCAACATTTTTACTTTTGTTTTGCTTTATATGGAATGACTTGAAATGCGATGTTGAGCTTTGTAGAATACATGCTTATCGGCTTCATAAACAGCTGACATCAGAAATGTTTGGCAGACTCAGTGGGTTGTGATAAAAAATGCCAGCTGCTTAAATAATTCTCCTGGTCATATATGTCAGGCGTGTTGATTCTTTGTTTCTGTTGCTTTTTTCTGCATTTTCACATAATTATAGTGGCTAAATTCCATCTCTTCAGAATTAAAGGTAGGATTCTGATTATCTTTTTCTGACTCCACATGTGGCTTGTATTGATGGGCAATCTTCCCAGAACAGGCAAGTGAAAAACATCACAGCAAGCTTTTGCTTGTTGTTGGGCTACATGCCCCCAACACTTTGTTGGCGATGATCATGATTTTCTTTTCTTCCCACACCATCGTGCAGAATGACGTTCCATGCAATCCCTGTCACAGCAGAAAAAAAACACATTTGCTGTTGGGCACTTTAGCCCCCAACATAAGTTGGTGACATTGTATTCCTCAATATCTATGTAGATCTGCACGTTCAGACATTCCTAAAACCAGAATCGTCACAGTAATAACTGTTTTCATTTTTACACCAGTACAGTGTAACATTTGTACATTTTAGCGAAAAGGTGATAATTCCATTTTGTTTTAACAGAAGGGATTCATATTCTAAGGTTAATATATTGGCCTCGTTATTTTGATGCAGATTTTGTGGCCTTATGAAGACGTGACAGTCCGTAGGCTCTGGCTCTTGACTTCAAGGCAAGTCTTGTCACAGTAGGGCATTAGCTGTGCCTTGCTGTTGGGCCTAGAGACCCCCAGCATAAATGTTGGCGACATTTTTTTTTTTTTAAAATTTTCCTCATCTTTTTTTCTTCTCTGATTTCCGGCATTTATTGTTGTCATGAGTGAAAAGATAGTACTGAAGGCAATTCTTTCAGCAAATGTGTGACACAGGCATATAATCTGTCAGTTCTGCCAGTTCCTAAAAGTGATGTATGGAAGAATGATATGCCCTTATAAAAATCTGTTTCACACTTCACTTCACCTAGTCTTGCCAACTCTCCGAAGAACCGGTTTTGTACACAAACATAATGTATGCGTTAAGTTTGAATGAGTGCATGAAGTTCAATCTCTACCTTGAATGAGTGCATGAAGTTCAATCTCTACCTGAGATTTTTGTCCAAAATCCATATTTGATAATCAAATGAAATTGTCTCAAATCACCAAGAGTAGCTCAAATTTTTGCCTTTCAGAAAATATCAAACTTGTATTATTTGATCTAAAGTTTGAAAAAAGTGACTCTCATTATAAATTTATTAACTTCATTACTTATATTGAAGAGTAACAAATAACAAATGCACAGACAAGGTTGTTTTGTTTTGAAAGGCAATTATTTGGGTAATTCTCGCATAATAGCAAAATATTTTTTTGCCAGAAATGTGCAGTATATTACCTTGAAATTGTTTGTTAAAAGATTATTAAATACAGCAATACAGGTGTTTGTGTTATCGTTTAGAAGGATTTCAGAGCACTTCATCTGTGATCTACAGTACTATTATCAAGCTACATGTACCAGTGTTACACAGGTATGTACATGTATAAGATGGAGTGGGAAGGGCCGCCAGCAACCTGTGGGTGATCGTGGATTTTTGCTGGGCACTGCCTGGTTTCCTCCAACCATAATGCTGAACACCATGGTATAAGTGAAGTACTCCTGAGTACAGCATAAAACACCGATCAAATAAATACCTAAAATGTATAAAATGTGGGCTTGTTTTATCAGGCATTGAATATAGCATTTAACACCAGTCAGTCTCTCATTTGGCTTCCAGATTTGTTGTCTGCCTTTAGTGCTGTAATAAAATCTAGAGCTTATAACATCTTTTAATGCCAGGACATTCACCTCGGTCTACAGTAGGGGAGTTTCGAGATCGAACTGTTTTATTGCTAAAGGTAGGAAAGCCCTATTGTACCAAGTGATCTGTCAAAAATGTTCAACTATTTCTGATTGCATGTTTCTGTCTTGGAAAAGTTTCACATTAATGCTTTCCCGTCCCATTAGAACAGCGGTTAGATAACTGTGTTCCGGTTGCTTGTCTTGTCTCGACAGTCCATTTTAATACTGCAATAGGAAGTCATTTGCTCAAAATGCAAATTGTTATTTGCTTGACACATTAAGGAGTCTTTCACGCACCGCTAAACCTTGCCCACCAACATATCTGGATTTTACCAGGCTTTTGAATTCTGGTTGGTCACCTTGTTACTTGTTACAGAGAACTGGAAAATTTGAGATACTGACATTTTGACAACAGACAGATCATGACTGAGGCGCTCTTCATTAAAAAGAGTACAAAATTCTCTCTTGAATGCAAAAAACTGTTTGAAATTTTATGAATTTGTTACTGAATTATCTTCCTTTGAAGTGTGGAGTATTTTGCTTCTTGACTTGGGATCTGAAGGCGCCATGCTTTTCAGCTTAAGAGAGATAGACCAATCAGAGAGCTAGGATATTATAAGCTGAGACGTAAATATTCAGAATGGCTCAGTCGGTTAGCGTGCTATCGCAGCACAATGACCCGCAGCCTACCATAAATGCGGTCACTGTGAGTTCAAGACCAGCTCATGCTGGCTTCCCCTCCGACCGTACATGAGAAGGTCTGCCAGCTACCTGCGGATGGTCGTGGGTTTCCCCTGGGCTCTGCCTGGTTTCCTCCCACTATAATGCTGGCCGCTGTCGTATAAGTGAAATATTCTTGTGTACGGCGTAAAACACCAATCAAATAAATAAGTAAATATTCTGAGTTACCTGTCAATGTAACATGTAATAACATAGGGACAACACACTGTTTTAATGTTATATATTTTAATTACAACAGGTATGAGGGAAGAACAGTGCAAATTATTTTCAGACCATGGTGTTCTGGCAGGAGTAAAGTTCCTTGACCATTATGTGTTTTAAATTTATGTACATACTTAAGTTTCAACCATAACCCTAGCATTCTGAGAGCTATGCTGAAGCGATGAACTAATTCTCGGGCTACCAGGAAATGTACACATGGAAACAAAAACGTTTTTATTGCGCAAGAAATAAACATCTGTAATGAAATCTCACACAACATTTTACTATTGAACACACATACATTTATCACTTATCCATTGTAGAAAAACGGTGGCGTAATGTTTTTAGCACCCTGAAAATATATCTTTTTGCATACTGTTATAACTGTCTGATTGGTGGGTCACAAAGTCAGCAGTTCAACTTTGGTAAAAAAAAAAACGACATCAAAATAGATAATGATTGTATCAATGATTCTGAAAAATTCTAATGATCTGCTGGAGTGGCTTATGCTCTTCTCTCCTGGTGGATAACCCTGCGCAACATCTCAAGAGCTGTATTTCCATTGTCTGCAGGAACCTGGGATTACAAGAATACATGAAGTTAAGCTTGTTCAACCTGGATGCTAAGTCTTGAAGTTAATTTGTTGTGTCCACTGCTGATAAATACTACAGTATAATAATGTCTTTATTTTCTGAGGGTAATACAACTTAGTCAATATATTTCTGATCTTTCCTGAAGCCTTCCACAAACATATATTTATAAATACTGGTACATATATAATAATATACTAGTAGAACTAAACTGAAAATCTAAAAGAAATAACTACAGCCTCCAGGCACTGAAATGTATTCTGTGATAAAGGCTCAGGTTTCTTGCATGTAGATAATTCTGTTGCTTTGCCTTTTTTTATGATCAAGACACTATTATCAGTAAATCTATCATAATTTCACACTTTTATTCATCAGCTGTTTGTTGTGCGAGACAGGAGGTTTGAGAATAGCTTTATAAGGAAAGCAAATACTAATTTGTTATAAAACATTCGAATTGTTGCCTGCAGACTGATAATTTCACTCGTAATGGCCTAAGCGACAACTCTTTGGTTCTGTGTTTCACGTTCATGGGAACCAACATGACACACAAGAAATATAAAATTGGTTCCATGAAAGAAAGTAATGAAAAACCTTTCTTTGCCAGTAAGATAAAGTCTGCATATAATTAACTGATATACCATAATTTTTTTTTAACCATAATTTATCCATGTGACTGCCAAGTGATTGTGTGAGTGAATGGAGAGCCTCAGGGAAGATCGATACTGTCATATTGACTGAGTTTGTTAACTTCTGAAAATAAAGATATTATTAATATTACATAGTCTAACTCTTTAACATTTCAAGCAGCATACACATCTACCCCAAGAAAAGGACCACGAAGAATTTCATTGATATCCAACCAACATAGAGTTTCTCTACATTTTATACACAGAATGCTTCAGGTGAGGTATGCCAGCCTATACAGAGAGCAATTACAGATTCCTGCTGCATGTGGTCGGACAATGTCAACCCATTTCAATAAGCCGAATCGGCATTGGAGGTGTCTCGCGAGATGAACACTGTTTGGCCGAGATTTGAGCCGGTGCTCTCCCAAAGTAAAACAAAGTAACACTAAAACGACGTGCTTTCCTGCAGTCCCTACAACAACATTCTAAGGTACTTCGACTGCCGGAAATCACGTCTTTTTAGCTTAATTTTGCGTTAGTTTGCCTATTCGGTTTACTGACGAGAACACCCCATTTCACCTCAAATGACCCAAATAAACCTCGTAAAAATCATGTAAATAAGCTATGCTGAGCTTTATAAATTTCCTCTTTGCATGCCCCACATAATGTTACTACGAATTGAGATACATTATACAGTGTCTAATTTTTGTAATTACCGACTTGCGACTTCTGACGCGTTTAATTTTAAACGTAAATTTATTTTTAGATTTGTATTGTTTGTGGCAGGTACACATGGGTATGGATCTGTGTCATTCTAGAATTCGACATCTTCGTTCTAATTCCTTGAAAATTGATTTCAGTCGCTTCACATAACCACTCGAAAGTGTTGGCCAAGTAAAAGCCGGTCTTAGCTCGTCTGTCGATCTGAGATTGGGTCTGGGTATTCGGCAAAACCGCAATAAGTATTGATTCAAATCAACTACTGTTCAACAGCTATTCATCTTCCATATTCAGCGCGTGAAGTAATATTTATTCAGTATGGCATCTATGAGATATATAGTTACACAAGCAGGCTTCGATGATGAATGCTTTTCCAAGATGGCGCCTAGTATCAAGCAGGCGTGAGGCCCTTGAAGACCGAAAGCAGTACAAAAACAAAACAAAACGAAAGCGATCACACCTCTAACACTGAGTTATTAGCGTGAAAATAACGCTAAGTCACGTAAAGTTTTTTTTATTATTTATATATACTGATAAAATTGTCCTTTGAATCATTTACCTCTCACAAACTCACAGGTATGGCAATGTAGCCCTAATGACCCTCACAAAACAACAAAATATTCCTGCACATGAGGGAGAAAAAAATTACATTTTTAAATGTTAAATTGATTTTACTGAATTGTTACTTCACATCTCCTCGATATAGTACTTACCAAAAAGAACATGTAGCAAAACTGGACACCAGAAGGGTTAAATCTGTGCATCATCTCTAGAACTTTTTATTTTTGGTTGTACTTTGGTCAACGACTTCTGGTCTGAGCGTTAGGAAATTGTCATGACTATATAATGCATTGCTATGCGTTCGCATTGAATACATAAAAAAGGAGTATATGGTAAAATGGACTACAGCTAAATTGTTTCTAAGCTAGCTATGGAAACTGTACAATGCAAACTGTACAGTTTGTACAGTTATGCAACTATCTTTAAAATATATCGGTTGACAGCTTGCAATAAAGGCACTAGAAATTCTATTTTGATGAACATTGGAGTAGTGGGGAGAGCATTCCAATTCTAAGAATATGGAAGATATTCAGAATGAGGAAAAGGGAAAATTTGTTGAAATGTACTTGATCTTAGTTATCTTTCTTGCTCTTTGATATGAAAGACTTCCAACTAATTTTAATTGACTGAAAGCAATCTTAATAACAGAGATGTGGTTTCAACTTTACCATGTGCCCTGCTTCCAGTATCCAAAAGAATGCAAAGTTCTTGGCTCTTTTGACATATGCAGACTGCTCATTTGATACTGGGTCTTTGATAGGTTCTCTCTTGCCCTGGTCAAATTCTGAAGCAATGGAGAGTTTTTCAACCCAAGCCTCTGTGCCTGTTAATAAGATAAGGAAAACTATGCACTTAAGTGATAGTCAACCAAACACCCATGTATCCTAAAAGAGGTGCACAGCACAGGTGAAGGATTTCAATGTTTATTCTTGTCACACAAGTTTAACTGCTAAGCTTCATTTCAATGAGACTTAGTTGTCGATTAATTTAGTCAAATTTTGACCTTAATATATAAAGTTAAAATGAAAGAACAATGAATTGTGAATGGTCATGTTTTACTATGCATCATCCAGACCACAAAGATCTGTCCACTTTCATTCATCCACAATTATGGTCGATGTCACAGAAGGACAGAAGTATTAGAGTATTACTGGCTATGGCTTATAACATCAACCAATAAAATAAATACATGTAAAATGAAGAGAAAAGTAATGTTTCTACTGTGCACTGGCTTCCAACACCACATAATTTTGGGCAAATGTACAGTTTCTGGCTGCTACACTTTATGCTAGCATACTTCATTTGACCAGAAATTTACGAAAGAAACAACTAAGTGGTCAGTTGTAAATGGTTGATTGAACTAGTCTATGGTGAAAGGAGGATTTGAACTCCTGTACTTGTGTCAAAGTCGCCCATGCTAGCCTTTCTGGAAACAATGTTTTAGAACCTACCCATTCCTAAGGAAAAGTGCGAAGACAAATAATTATGTGGTTAACAGATTCAAATACAAAGACAGTATGTGTGGTCAATTTTTTGCAATATCTGTGTCCGAGAGGGTTAGCGCACTAGGGCAACCTACTTACCCTGTGCCTCTCACAAATGCAGTCGCTGTGAGTTCAAGTCCAGCTTATGCTGGCTTCGTCTGTGGCTGTAAATGAGAAGGTCCGCCAGCAACTTGCGAATCGTCGTGGGTTTCCGGTTTCCTCCCACCATAATGCTGGCTGCCATTGTATAAGTGAAATATTCCTGAGCACAGCATTAAACACCAATCAAATAAATTTGTGCAATGACAATACAACTATTATACATGTAGTTATACATACATATTATTATTGTGTTATGTTCTGAGTTGCTTAATATCAACTTGCTAAATAGCAAGTTTTATGTTCTCGGGTAATTCTGGAGACAATATATGTAAATGCTGAAATTTACATACAAGATATGGAAAACGACATAGTTTTCAAACCTGCTGTATCAACAATAAGATCCAGCTGTCCACTGTAGACCACAATGTCCAGGCACCTTCCAAGGGCAGAGCAGTTCTGAATAAGTGATTCCACTGTCAACAAGAAAAGGAATAAACTTCCGATGGTTCGCTTGATTTATTAGATTTATGTTTTACGCTGTACTCAAGAATATTTCACTTATACAACGGCGGCCAGCATTATGGTGGGAGGAAACCAGGCAGCGCCCAGGATGGTTTGCTGGATGTGTTCACTGCATGTACATGTAATCATATACAGTGACTCTGTTTCTGAAAGCTGAAAAGTAACTTTTCAGTAGTGGTATAAAGATAGCCACAGTGGTTGAAAAGATAAACCCATGCCATTAGATAACACTATGCTTTGGGCCATCTTTGGCAGATTCAGCATTAATTTGACTCTGCCGATCCTTCAAAAATTGGAAACCAAATGTCTCACTGTGGTACGACTTTTGATGTACATGTATATGCTATTAGGTGAAGTGAAAAAAAAACTGCCTCAAAGACACAAGAACCATCAACAAGGCTATGAATTTGGTTGCATTGAAATGAATAAAATTTGGGACCATGCTGAGAATTTGGCAACAAACCACTTTTCCTAAGATTTAAGCACTAACAATCCAATACCGGGACTCGTTCAGCATTCCATCAGGATGTGAAATATTCAGGTGCCAGAGATGTACCTTTTATTTATTTTCCTTTTAATACACTAAATGACACAAAAATTTGCCCAATAACTTGCAATTTTAAAGTCGAGTAAATGATGTCATAAAATATTACTTTTGGTGATGAAACTTTCCCTTTCAATTTCTACATTTTTCGAGTATGTAATTTCTATCTTCCAATCAAATCTTAAAATACCCTTCTAAGATCAACAGAAACCATGGAACCATGCAAAATAAGCAACTTGAATCACAAGCCAAACTTTTACGTCATTTACTGTACACACCTACATGTATGTCAACAATACCAAGACTACCTACCAATGTCAACAACGGGCTTCATGAAGTCTCTGGACTGTTTGGTAAAAACCATGCCAGATTGTCCTGAAAGCACAGTCATCAGTTGTAACTGCAAGTGATTCATCTTATGTTGCATTCTGTGAAAATTTGAGAATAAAACACTGATGCCAACACTGTTGGTGGCAGAAACTTAAAACCATGGGGAAACTCAGTGTGTATGGCCAAGAATACTTTGGTAACACTGAAACTAGAACCGATTTAATTGGAGAGTTTCGTGTTCGAAGTCTTTTATCGCTAAAGGTAAAAAGAGTTCTTTCATCTGACAAAAAATGTTTGTCAACAAGGTTTGTTGACTTTATTTCACTGATCACCTCTGCGACCGTGTCTTTCCGTTATGAACTTCCGTAGTTCACAACTCTCCAGCTCTTCAATTTTCACTATGGTTCGTCCAGTTTAAATATCTTTTTGTGACACATTTTTAGGCATTCATGTTATGGTAAATGTAATCAGAAATAGAAACATTCTTGTCAAGCCACCTGGTTCAGCAGGGCTTTTCCTACTTTTAGTGGTAAAAGAGGTCGAACTCGACACTCCCCTATTCATGGGACCTGAATTTGAACAAAGAGCCAATCCACAGCACACACTGGAATGACATGGCTACTGAACTGTATTCAACATTGCCAGACTTAAAGCGAGCTTAAAGGATTAGCGTCCAGATTTTGACACTAGTCTTAATTCTGTCCACACAGGATATTACCGAGAGGGCTTCTGAGAAATTCAATATACTTGTTGCCACTCTTTGTTCTTTTTAACACTGAACTAAATGGTGGAGCTCTGACAGCTCCCAAAAGGTTGAACCTGTATGACGTAATTCGCCAGAGACTACCGAGTGATGGCAGAAAAAATGCATAAATGCATACTTAGATTAATGTACACTTGTTAAATATATTTCTAATCTCATTATAACAATATGTTCGAAAACAGATAATTATGAATAAACACTAAATCTGGACACTAATCCTCTAATAATATTTTGAAACATGCTGTCTATTTAGCCCTGAAGTTCAGTAAGCTGTAAAATGAGTATTATAGCAATATTAAAGCATATACCAAAGTTACTTTTTCTCAATAGAGAAATATTGAGGAAAGAGTGTCCAGTGCAAATTGATAAGGAAGATTCCAATTGCAGCCGTATCATGGTGACCCAGATAAATATTTAACCAACTTTATGCAGTATTTTTTGAAGATTTATGATGTGTTATATTTCTTTATCATATTTGATTGGTGTTTTATGCTATACTCAAAAATATTTCACTTATACGACAGTGGCCAGCATTATGGTGAGAGGAAACCATGCAGAGCCCAGGGGAAACCCACAACCATCTGTAGGTTGCTGGTAGACCTTCCCAGTTAGGCTACTTACCACCCCATGTTACATTTTTGGGGATAATTCCTAATTTTTGCCGAATTGGTCCATTCATAAGAGATGCCAGGGTATCAGCTTGCATGTAGGAGACATGTCTACGATACAATCTTTCTGGAAATACACAGTAGAGTACTCAAGATAGTACAAGCAGCTTACTTTGTCTTGCTACCAATTTCACTACACACCTGCCTAATAATAAAAGTATGGTGATCAAATTTCCTCTACATATCATAAATTAATTCCAAAAGCAGTGAGAAACAGAATAAAAAATGCATGCCCATAAAATTATTCACAAAAAAATGCCAACAAAAGGTTTAATTATTCTTACTGGATGATCAGAAAACATATAACAGTCACAAGTGTATATTAGTTACCCTCCACAAGAAGATCTTACCAAGGGGAGACAATTTTTCCCAGTGAGAGGGTCTGATATAACGCTCTGCAGACCCCCATTGTAAGATGTTATAGAAGTTCACACCATTGGTGGTTTGCTCCACGATATCCTCAGTAACACTCCAGCTGTTTGTTGCCTCTGCCCATTTACCAGCATCCACCAGCATTTGTGTCTTCTCAGCAGAAGCTTGGATTTTCTTCAGCCCTGCTTTATCTACCAAAGACTAGTGGGAAAAAAAACACCATATTTTCTTTAGCTGTATGTCCGCTGATCATAACTGGCTTCAGGTGGAAATTTGTCTTCTTTGTCACAGTGACCTACTGAATGACCAAGCCAGACAGTGCATTCTTATGGTATGGTTAACAAGTGAGTAAAAAAGGTAAATGCTAGCACATTTCAGTACACCATGCTCAGCCTGAATGTCTTCCAAGATTTATATACTTATTCCCAACCTTTAAGGGGCAACAGAATATCTACGGTAGCAATGCTTGATGAATAGATCAGTGATAATCAATTCAAGCAAATGACTGGATCTAGTAAACTGCTGGTACTGTATTTACATGTAGCTCAATTTTGTACAGCTCATAACCATGAAAGATTCACTGATCTCTTATGATGCATGCGGCATGAATGCCCTCTGAACCCTTGCCCAACACACCATAGGCAAGCCCATTGCTCATAGTGGTCTTGTTCGAATACCATGGCAGAAGAAAAAGTTAAGACTCACAGTTGCATACAAATAAGGCCCCCAAGTATTCACAGAGTCCATGGGAGATATCCATGAGTCGCCTAGAGCAGCTCCCCGGAAGTTGGATTTGATTAAACCACTTTGAATTGCCTAGAAAAAAAAAAAAACAAAGGTAATCACAGTTTGTTTAATGTATACCTTTTCTGTTCATTTCTACCAGACAAAGTCTACTTTCCTTGCCATGACAGCAGGAACTTAGTTCAGGACTTGTCATTGGCTGGCTGTGCAGATCATCAACTGTTGTCCAGTAGCAGTTATGAGACAATCTCATGTTCAAAATATTAACATTTGTACAATCTATATATACAATTATTGTACACTGTGTGCTTGAAATCAAGATAATTTACTGAAGACGAAGCAGGATGTGACAACATTGGGGTTTGGACTAAAGGTCATGTCTGTAGCCTGTGCATCTTTGAACAAATCAAACATATTGGTTCAGTATCTGAGTGAATTCTGTGAAGCTCTTCCACATTCTATGCCTTTATTAAGACGAGGTGACTTGGGTCTCAGTGGACCTTTCTGGAGCACCTACAAATTCCACACCTGAACTAAGACGGGAGAACCTGGGTGTAGGTGAACCTTCATGAAGCACCTACAAATTCAACGCCATCATGTGACCACCGAAACATCAAAATAACTAATATTGTTATTCAAGTAGGTAGAGGGTTGCTGGTCCATTAGTTAGAACCTCACTGTCTTAATATACTAGTCTAAAATTCATTTCCCACATCGGCATGAACATTCTTGCTCTACTTCTCCATGGACTGATCACCCAACAACTGCTGAAAGCCAGAGGTAGTCATCTTGTTTAACTCTTCCAGGCATTACTTGTCATGTGATACAATGGTGTCATCGATTTCTCTAGGAACATAAAACAAGGTATCAGCTGCAGTACGATTTTACACCTGTATAATAAAGGCCAGTACCTGTCTTAGTTCCATACTGAATGCAGCTACCATCTTCCCTCCATATGATTCACAAAAAATGTAAAACGGAACAGTCTGAAAAAACAAAAACTGAGCATGAGTTATATTCACCACATACTATGATGCATCTTAACCAAAGTCAAGGGCCTCCGTGGCCAAGGTGGTCAGTCTGCCAGTGCAGCATAATCACCCAGGAGCCTCACAAAAATGTGGTCGCTGACAGTTCAAATCCCACTTTTGTTGTCTTCCCCTCCGTCCATACATTGAAAGGCCAGCAACCTGTGGTTTCCCCTGTGATCTGCCTGGTTTCTTCCCCATATTGTGCAAGCTGCCATCATCAGCCCTTAAGAGTTAACGTCTGCCTTACTCGTCTACAAAATGCTTTCAGATTTTTGTGGAAGAAACATGCAGATCACTGAAGGAAATGAAATCAGTTGGCACCTATAATTATTATCAAATGAGGAGAAGATATCTATAAAGAGCACTCCCTGTCTTCTTTATCTCTTCTCAGTGCTGTACTATTAACTGTCTTGCACAAAATTTTCCTCTGATAGCCAACGAATGACTTCTGCTTAACATGGGTTAAACAGAAGTTTTCAAGCTCATTTTTCTGTACAGAAGATCCCTAACATGTGGAAACTTTGTGCCCTAGAGGTGATTTTGTAGACACTTTTCAAATGTATGCCTGATTTATACTAACATTTACTTTGACAGAAGTAATTTGTTAAATAATATGGTATTACTTCTCTTTTTTGGAAAAAAAAATTAATGAAATAAATCATTTCCACTGTTCATCAAAACTGGGAACAGAAAAAAATTTCAGGAGTCACCAAAGTGAAAACTGAATGATTGGCACAACAAAGCCACACCAAGATTTATGTGATCAAGGCTTATGTTTGTTTTTTTTGAGTTTTTTTTTTTTTTGGCACTTTTTATTCCTTTGACATTTTGTAAATGTTTGATGACATCTAATGCAGTAATTTTCATTAAGCTTTTCTCATAACAATACAATTCTATCTTTGCCCGTGTTAACTACATACATTTAAACTCTAAACAGTGTCCATGTTACAGGTATTTGACTTACCTGAAACTCTGGGACACGCTGTAAAAACGCCTTAAAAAGGGTCACCAGGTCTTGAGCTATCTCCTTAACATCAGTTGTATAAGCATTGTCGTTTGTAACGTAACTGTAACCTGTTCCTACTGGGTTATCTACAAATAGAAGGCTAGCCTCTGAGAGCTAAGCCCAGCAGAAATTGTTTTCATCATAATCAGCCAGAAATGCTTTACTTTCAGTTGCAATATGCTACAGGCAATGCATGAGACTTGTTGTAATACCACTTTGAAAGCCACTTTGAAATCATCACTTCAAATCCATATTTATTTCTTTCAATTTTTTTAATAAATAATTTCTAAAATCTTAATTGCTATTGTATAGCAGTATATACGTCTCAGAAATAAGGTGATCAATAAAATGTTTCAGGTATCTCACTGATATTTAATTAACATTATCACAATAATTTATTTTACAACCCAAGTAGTGTTGCGTGGTTGGAGGTGAACAGTGAGTGGGCCGATTTCCTCAAAATTTCCAAATCCTGTAGATGAGCCACCAGGTCCACCCTTAGATAAAGAAAAGTGCACAGATGTATAAGACATAAACATAAGAGTTGTAAGAGGTCACAGTTGGCCTGTATAACTGTCAGCATTTACCAGCTTACCAGGTAGGCCAAAGATCCAGTCGTTCAAGAATGAATGAATGAACGCCACATCAGTAATATCTCAGCCATATCTTAGCGAGCCAGTGGTGATATAAGTGGTTATGCCTGCACTAACTGAAGTTGCATCAGCCAACAGTTAAGTCAAAGCGGGTAACAAACAGAATATATATATGCACTGCTCTGGCATCAAGCATTAAAAAGATACAAAATACAGTATCATAAAAATGTCTACATGTATCATAGCTGCCTACATATCGCAATTATTATCATCATGTCATTCTAAATTACTGCATGAATTGAACTGAAAAAAAAAAAAACAATCTCCTAAAGCACAAGGGGCCAAAGGACTTCAGAAGTAGAACTATACAATTATGGTTCTACGATTGTAGTGACTTTCAGATACCTGGAGCCACATTACAAGAGGAGCTGTTTGGGGGGAGGGGCTGGAAGTGTGGTACAGCCACCAGAACATGTAGGCATCTGGCCGCACGTTCACATAGTCCCACTGCTGCTTGGTTTCACCAGGCACACTCCACGAGCCTGCACAATAACAACATAGAGAAACAGGAGAAAAGACAACCTGTTTACTTTACCAACCTGCAGTCCAGCTTTACATACCAGTACTACATGCATGGAGTAAATCAAATGCAAAATATTAAAACTGTTATACATTTGTAACTACAGCAACCCTTCCTTTTCTGTCCATATTCCCTAGTTAGAGTGTCACAGGTCTGTGCAATCTTTGTTTTTTCACCCCTGTGAACATTCAAACTGTTATATAAAAATATTCAAGTTCCATAAAATATACATGTCTATTAATTATTGTCATATGTGCACAGGATTTACAAAAAGATTTTATACACTAGATGAAATACCTGCTGCTCCAAGACAACCGACAACGACTACAAGAATAGCGAGCATCATATCAACAACATCGAACAATGAGTGTGCGGTATGAAAAATGTATCACATCACGTGTAGAGCACGTGTAACTCGTGAGGCTGGTGTCTGGATCTCCGATCTGGTCGTGTAAACGGCATTCCACGATTGTTGGCAATGAAACTCTTTGAATGTACTACGTCAAAGAGCAGGGCTGGTTTCAGTCTCCAACTGAACACTTCCTCCAGCATCAGCCTAGGAGGGCGTTTCAGGGGTATCAAGGGGAGTCACTCCAATGTGACTTTGCAACGAGGTTACTCTGGGCCCACTCGTAGCAATCCTAACGTTTCTCGCCCATCACATCGCCTTGTTGTCCTCTAAGACAAATTCCCCAAACATTTATTTTACAAGAAATTAATAAATTGACTTTTTGTCAGTAGATCTGCGACAGAGTTGTTGAGAATGAACTTGAACACAAATGCGTTGAAATAATGTAGTGAGTGCCGCTCCCGCCCGCAGAGGAGAAAATTGTACGGCCTACTTCAAAGAACTTTCTCAAAGAAGTCTTACAAACGGACAAGCTTTTCATTGCGGCAGCAAGCCACGTAGGTAATTTAAATTCCGATTCGGTGGAGTTTTGACGTCGTGAGTTGATATGCTCAAGCAAACCGCAGTATAGATGGCGCTGTGCCTGATGATGCTAGATGTAGCTATCAACTGTCGTCTGCCCTGCTACACAGTCTACAGACATGTGGTATACGTCAGGGTGAAGTTCACAAAGCTGGAAGATTACGTTTAGGAACCAGATAAGGAAAGTCGAAATTTACAAACACACAACGTTGCGTCTGCCAGTGCTTGCTGCAGGAGGGAATTCAGCCAGCGAAAACAGAAGTTGTAAATATATGTACGTTGTTCATTAGCGATTCGTGCTTGCATATGTGTGGCAAGAGCGGACCACAGAGTCCACTCGTCAGTCGTGCGAACTGCTTTCATAATTTTCTAATTTTTTTTCAAATTCATTTCATTACAGGATGTAAATGAAACGCAAATATTTCGGAAGTATAAATTTACTTTAGCAATTTTGTGTTACTCTAATTTGGAGAATTTAAAAGGACGATGATGATGTATCATTTCCACTGCTTCTGTTTTACTGTATTTTTAAGCTGGTCTTAGATGAAAGTGTAAAGTACATGGTCATGTGTAGACCATGTTTTAGTACATGTAAATGATGTGGATCAGATTCAAAATTTGGTCCATATAGTGTCAGTTACCTTACATTAATTGATTTAAAATATAAGCAGAACAGCTTTTTTCTGTTTTGATAAAGCCTATCTAGTGAGTAGAGATTTGAATAACCAGAGAATAACCAGTTTGTGTTGTTGTTACAGGAAAAGTGTGGCAATGAATAATTTCATTTTAACCTGCTTGGCTCTTGTGTGCCTGTCAGGTGAGTACATTCAGTTAGGCTCATTGAGTGTGATCAGGGTTGCCATGTCAGGCAACATGATCACATTTTATCTCAGATCTGGATATAATTTTTCCTCTGTTAGATACACACGACACCTAGGTACCTATGGCTCACCTACTGTATTGTAATGTGCTTAGGCTGATGGACTCAGGGCTACATTTACTCATTTGAGGCTGCAGACATTAGGCAGATCAAGTTCCAGCTAAAATGAGGTAGTTTGGTGGGTTTCAGCTAGAGAGGGAATGTCTTACATGGAGCAAAAGTATAAGCAGCATATCAGATTGTGGTCACCCATTTTTAGTTGTGGGTTTCTTGAAAATGAGCACTGAACAATATGCTTTTACATTTTCACTGTATATATCTAGTCTGAGATGGCTCAGTTGTTTGCATTAGAAATGCTGTGGTGGACAGTAATTTAGTCTGAATTTCAGAGCAGCACACTACGTTAGAGAAACAAGTCTAACATAAGTCTAACTGAAAAAAATATACCTCCTGAAAACATTCATGTCTTCAAATCATGTTATTTAGCCCATCTAAATTGCAGGAATGGGAATTGCATTTTCCTCCAGTTGGCCAATTTCAGACTTTTTAGTAAGAAATGATAAAGATAAAGCAACTGATTTCCTAAGAACAGGTGATTGCTACTGTAATTCTAAGGTAGACTAGTAGGGTAAAGTAATTCAGTAATCTGTTGAAAAATTTCAGACTTCTCCAACCATCAATTCCCCATGCATGAAGATGCAATGATGGCCTTTCTCGCCCAGACACACCACAGGACTAAGGAATACTCATTTACAGCATACATGTTTGGGGGATTATTGATCTCATGGGATATTAGAGGAAAAGCCTAACTCCAATTCCCATGCCTGAAATTGTTCCCATCTCTGATGCTCACAGAAAATAAGTTGAAAACAAATCTGTCTTCACTTGAATGCATAACAACAATGAACAGATTTCTGGCAGCTATAATTTGCAGGATATCATGGCTCAAACTGAAACAATTCAGCTCACATTGGATTTACTTAAATCGGGCTTTAGTAACATGATATGTTTCCATAGAGCATTTTTGTTTCAGTTTTAGGCCCAACATTGGCATGTGTCTTGCATGTAGACTGGTCTGAAAGTCAGACTGCATCGCTGTATGGTTAATATGGAATAGGTCTAAGATGTGGGATTTCGCTGGCGACCATGTCATTTCGAATGCAAATTCCAATGTATAAACCATCTTGGACCATTGTTTAACCAAAGTCAATGATTGAACACGTTACATCCAATGGTTACCTGTTCAGTTAGCTTTTACTCTGATGCAGCTAGCTCTCTGTCCATCAGAAGAACTATACTGTACAATATGATTATATCTATATCCCTGTTTGTACATGATTTTTTATGCCAGGAATTTGTTACTGATATCTTGATGTATTTGTACATGTACCTTAAATTCTGCTTAGCATTTTTTGGCATCCTTATGATTGATTCATCCACCCTATAGGGCCACTCTAAAGAGATTTTTGTGAAGTTTGATTATATTCTTCTCAGAAAAAAAATTAAGCACTGGCATCAAATGTATCATTTTAAGACATTTTAGTGCATTTTTACTTACTAAACTTTAGGTAATATACGGAATATTATCCATATACATTCTTATTAATGTACTTATGTCACTCATTGTCGGCTTTGGAGCAAGTGTTTGAGGAAAGAATTAAATGTCAGATTATGCAGCTGAGTGTAGAAACTTACAAATCAATAGATAAGTTAACTCAAAATTGTTTGCGATTGTTTGAAAGTAGCTCAATCTGGATGGCTTTGTACTTAGAACATCTTATAGAAGCAGGGACAAAGGAATATAAATAATCTTTCTGAACAGAAACGTCACTCAAGAATACACATTCATACTATTGGGCTGTAGTATTTTGCAAGTTGCAGAGGTGATGCTTGGTTGCTCAGACATTTCCTTATGGCATTCTGTAACTGATGGTGAATACACTCTGTTTACTTGTTTCAGCTTACATGTTCCATGTCACCAGTTGGAAAATTCGGCTTACACGAAGTACCAATACTCAGTCTGATGGTCAGCATGATCAGAAAACTAATGACTCATCAACTGTCCACAGGTCAAACACATCATCCAGTAGACCTCAAACTCCTGATCCTAACAGATGTAAGTCAATGACATTTATACTTCATTCACTAAATGTAGCAAAAATACAGAGTTTCTTTTTTCTGACATGCATGGTTACTATATTTACTCCCTCTGATGAAAAACATAACCATTTTTTTGCTTTTCGGAAAATAATAGCAGAGGAATCTTATTAGCAGTGGTGATATATATATATATGTCTTAAAAAGTAGAAGAAGTACAAGAATCACTGTAAAATCAGTTTCAAATGAACCAGGGATTTCCTGACATAGTAATTCAGCATATTTGGTGCACAGTATCTTGCAGTGCCCTAGAAAAATATGACGTCCCAAAGGCACAAAAACTTCTCTGGTAACCAGTAGGGTAAGCTTTTACCTACAGTCGCAGCTGATCGCCATCTGGCGAACTGTAGTATAAGGACGGATAGTGACACTGTCTGCTAACTTCAGCTTGTGTGAGCTCCTAAACAGTGATCAGTTAATTTTTTTGACAAATCACCATCCACATGTGTACTTCTGTGCATTGCGGTCAAGGTCATAGGGTATACTAGAATGGGGAGGTTGTTTACCTCCCTTGCTGGAGCATGTTTTATGAAGCAGCCGGAAATTGTGCCTGGTGTAACTTTCATGACAACGTGCATTGAAGAGATAGATACATGACCATGGTAACTGCGCTTGAAACTTCCTGAAATGATATTTCCCCAGATATTAGGCACAAAAATGTAGTAAAGCGCACATACAACTTAGTATTAACCAGGCAGTCTCTACATGGGTGGAATCTGTGTACAGATGGCTGTCAAATTTATGGCTGTCATTAGGCCTACCCTGGTTACTGAGATAGTCCAATTCGGAATCATACAGGGCTCAATTAGGTATGGTGTAGCTGTCGTCCAAATTGTATTTATATCACTCCAGGAGGAATTCAGATCACTGTCATCGCTGTTATAGAACTAGCCATGTTAGCTGGCACTGTATGCCAAGATATGTGTGATAAGCCTCCACTATTGTTGTCACTGGCCTCAGCACAGTCAAGGTTACTTCATGGCCAAGTTAAATTTCAAAAATGTATAAATTTAAAAAAATATATGACTTGTTTATGGACAGTGAATACCTTTCCTTTCTTATACATGTATTTAAATTTCAATAAAAAATGCATTGAGGAAAACCTTTCCTTTCTTATACATGTATTTAAATTTCAATAAAAAGTGCATTGAGGATAACCTTTAACAGCCTATGAATCGTCCCTTGGATGAATTCTTTCCTGTCAACACTGCAGTCATGTCAGTACTAGCTTAAACAAGACCACTTTCAAACAAAAGATAAAACTGATTCAAAGTGGTGACCAGCCTTCACAGAGTTTGTTCTTTTAATTTTTTTCTTTCAACTCAAAGAAGCGTACATGTTTATGTATGTTATAATCTTTGCAGTGCTGAACTCAGTACTGCTTCTTGTGTCTGCATAAAGCTTATTTATGTTTCTCTGTCTAACGGAGAGATTGTTCTTCTGCATGCTATAGTGTTCTTTTATTTGTTTTGTCTTTTGGCAGCACTTTGTGAAGACATAGGACAAAGGTGAGTTACTCTAAATACCAGATCCTGAGTTTATGTGTCATTAGTTAGAATGCTTCCATTGATTCAGTGTCATGACTGTAGGTAGACTGACTTGATGCACAAGCTGCATTTACAAACAAGTCTTGAAGCAGGTAATCAGGCATATGTATTAAAGCTATGGAAAACGCTGTATAGTGGGGCAGCTAACCAATTTTCCATTTAATGACTAAAGCATGAAAGTTTCTTGAAATAATCTACATAACCCAAGGTTTTATTTTAGACATGGAAGCATTTTGTATCTGACCTTGACATCTCATTTTTGCTCTATTTTTCCTGTTATTGCAATAGTATTGTTCCCAGAATAGCATCTTTATTCTAATTAAGAATCTTACCTATCCTACCAAATGTGTGTGTTTGTTTTCAGGCAAGAAAGACACCTTAAATTAACTTATCAATGAGTTAAAATTAATATTTGTGCAAGATAATATCTGCATGTGTGAGCTAGCTCCTGGTTTTGTGATCTATGAAGAGCTCCAGTGGTGGTTTTATATTAAAAGTAGAATGTCTGTAAAACCCTAGGCTTGTACTGTCTTCCACATCTGGTGTTTGCTTGTTTCTTTTCACTGTCAGAATGCCATAATGATTGTTTCTGCCAGGCCTTGTACATCTAAGCCTCCCACGCTGCCTTGCACCACTAACTGGAAAGTATGTGCCCTTTGCCAAATAGAAACAGTAGAAGCTTTAAAATGCCCCGATAGAAGCAGGCCACCAGTAGGTGACCTGTTATGTGTCACCAGTTGGCCAAGGATCTCCCTGCATTTCTGTAACTTGGACAAATCCCAGCTGGAGTGGTCCTTGACAGATGGATGATGGGACCATCATGTGAGTCACACTGGTCATATTCCCTCAGACAC
Organism: Acanthopleura granulata; assembly: GCA_016165875.1. NCBI lineage: Eukaryota > Metazoa > Mollusca > Polyplacophora > Chitonida > Chitonidae > Acanthopleura > Acanthopleura granulata. Next base: position 28,505,516 of record JABBOT010000002.1, read on the forward strand.
AAGACCTGTAACTTTTAAACATACAATCAAAACATGTTGGAGCGAAGGCTGAAGTCAGTTGAAAAATGCGCAGCAGCCAAATGTATTCAACTGAAGATTCATGCTGCTCTGCTCACAGCCATATCAAGATTGGAAGGCCTGTGTGCTTCATCTGCAAGGAATAAGCTGGCATTGGAATGCACCACAAGGCATCAATAGAACAGACACAGATGATAGGAATATACTAACATGGAGAGTAAAACCAGAGAAGCCATGCTAATGTGATAGTTGGCAAATGGTCACACACAGCAAGAGAAATCTGGCTTCCTGTAAATTTACCTCATTTGGTTCCAAATGCAGCGATGTTAAATGCATAGCGAGGCAAGACAGTTTGTATGAAATGATGAGCATGAGGAAGAGGCAGGGGTGTAGAGTTGGTGGTGTTCATCTAAAAAACACGAGGTGACGATTGTTTCTCAGTGTTCAAACTGTCCCACCTATGCAAAGTCTGACTGGAACAGCCTGGTGTCAGTGTGATGCATCGGGTGCATCCAACTAATGATCACATAGACTGAAGAACAGGCTTCTCTCTGTATTTGAGGGCGGATTCACATGGGAGAGATATTCTTTTGAGGAAACATTGGAGATGCTGTCAAGAAATTCTGTGATCATAACATTGATGCCATGCGTTTGGTCCAGGTGTGAATAGTACACCTCTAACAGAGATGTTTGGCAAGAGGTTCGTCTTTGATAGCTCATTTCACCCTGATTGTCAGAAACAATCAGTACTGCCATCTCTTTTGGCCCTGCACACAATCCTGGATCAGATGAAAATTGGGTACCTGCCTCAGGTCAGGAAAGGCCACTACAACAGCTGCTCTAACACTACCATCTTGCAGTTGATGGTCTTTTAATAATGTCAAACATAAACAGTTAGGAAAGTGGTCAGTTACAGTGCACCAAATACAGTGACAAATAAACTCCACTATATTGCACAGAAATTCCATGCTTTCACTTGTAAATGGTAACCAGTCGATATACTTATAGGAATGTTGATGTTCAGAGTTGCATCCTGCAAGTGTCGACCAACAATGCCAATGGAGTTTGCCAACACTAAGGTGTAGTGTGCCCACCAAAAGTGAGCAGTGCCTTTTCATAGTAGCAACTGTGGACAATGTAATCCAAGATTTTGGAACAGCAAAGGTCTCATTTTATGGCACAGGCATCACTCTGATGCTCCACCCTACACATAAATGTGCCGGTTTCAATGGTGCTATCAATCAGTAAGTTTCGCCACAAGGTCGATCATCTCTCTTCCACAGGTCTAAGCCTATCCATATCAGTGTACCAAACCTTTCAACAGGATGACAGCCATTGTGGGCCACCCTCCCAGAAAAGTCACATAGTTGTCATGAATTTATCCACTGTCCAAGACGGCAGTGCACTAGGCACTGCAAGTGCATAAGGCTTCTGTCAAGTGGATTGCCCATGCTCAAGATACTGCTAGGCTCAAAATGGATAATATGTTGGTAAATGGATGCCAACAGCACAATTATAGCTGAGATAAATTTATTTCGTGTTAATTCTAATTTGTGGATATTCCTTATACTTTGTTCATGCTTTATGCTTTCCTAAAACAGAACTTTACTGCAGTTATCAGTTACTGCAGTAATTTACATGTAATGAGAGTGATAAAACAATACATAATTATTATCCTCTGACCTGTCATTTTTAAAGAAGTTCCTTGAATGCCTATTGATGCATACATATATGTATATATGTTTCTTCAGTTGATAAGTTCAGAGTCGAATTATCATCTGAAAACTAGTAAACATCCCAGACCTTTGACCTAAACCTTCTGACCCTCCACATTTCATACAGATGCTACATAAGTGACGAGTGACATATGTTTTCCACATTCGATGGGGATGCTACAAATATGACAGGTCATACACGTGTAAAGTTTGAAAACTCCTAATCAGTTGGCTGGATATTGGTTTCTTGAAACCTTGATAATTTAAGTTTTGACCTGTAATACTGATTTTGATCAGTAGATGTGGCAGATAGTTTCATAAGTTTTGATTACGATACTTTTAGAACTTTCCATATATCCCCTGAACCTCCCCACAAATAAAGATTAGGCACAGGTAAATGTTAGATGTATTTGTATTTCATTTTCACAATAACAGTTTGTTACAGTTCTTATTCTCATTGGGGTTTAATACAGTTTATCAAAATAACTAAACACCAGTCCTGTTCTCCAGCAGTTAAAAATAGGAGGATTTATAGTCTCTGTTAGGGGTGGTGCATGGATCACGGCAAGTGGTGAACATTGTCTCCCTGAAACAAGTTACGTCAAGCAGTGTATTCATTTGTTATTAATTTCTGTAATCCATCACTGTTGCTGTATAGTTTTGCTTGCAAAGAAAACAGGTAGTTCGCAGTGATGTATTTGTACACTGCTTGGGACCGGCATGTGTAGGCGTGAATATTTAAGCGATCAAACCCAGTGGCAATGAAACCAGTCTGTTTGATGAAAAAAGAAGAATTTTTTACAGTATGGCATTTTATTGTATAACATGACATGGATCTTACAAATAACCTGAAATCAAGGATATAAACATAAATCGTGAGTTTTTTTTTTTAATGAAAGTAGTTATTTAAACTACATGCCATGTATCATATGTACATATAAAAAATGTTCACATTTCAGGATTCAGGCAAATCCACAATTCAAGATTCCTACCCTTTGTTTCCGTGAGATGAAAAATGTAAGTTTTGACAGTACCTGCATTAGTTGTGTCATTTGTATGAAAATAACTAAATACGAAGACAAAACAAATGTAACAGTTTTAAGGGGTACAATCAAGTGACATGAAGAGTTGTAGTACATGTACATAATATGTCTTAATTTTGGAATAATCCCTGATCATGTAAGGGACCGTCCATAAAGTATGTACGCTCAAGTTCCCATTTTTTTGGACACTCTCTCCACTCTGTACGCATCTTGTGCAAAATGCCTTAACCCTTTCTTCTCCCTCCATGTTTATAGTACACTGAACCGCTGTTCAACACCCCAGTCCCTCTCTTTGAGCATACATACTTTACGAATGTCCCCTAATCTAGAATATCTTAAAGTTGAAAAGTGAAGTAAGCCACATCAGATGGACAGCTAAAAACTGTGCCTAAAAATGCTTTCATTGTCTGCACATTTTTTTTTTTAAGTTAAATGCTACTAGATGTTTGAATTGTATGATACACCTAATGAACAGTATACCCTTATTCTTCTCATTTTTGGGACACCTGGTCTGCCCCTTTTAGCCCATATACATGTAATTGTAACAGGAATACACAATTTTTTAGGTTATTCCATATAATGAACAACATATCTTTAGCTTTTTGCCTTGATGGGGAGAGAAAAATGATGTTCCTACAGGCCCCAAAAATTAGAAGTTTAATGGGTACCGGGTGGTTAGATATTCTGGAGTCTTTATTCCAGTGATCTGAGTCTTGTATTTGACAGTTCACCATTGATGTAGCTACTGCAGACAAATTATTAGGCCAACTGGATGACCCCAAAGCTTTACAGAATATTATGGGAGTTATCACTAAAGCTGGCCGAAATCAAACCTTGGCAATCATGAACAGCCTAAAGAAAATGGTAAGACCTGTGTGACATTCTTTCATGACTGCTTTGCATAGTAAAGGAACACCTTATAAAATATTTGTTACCCTTCTGACATGAAGGCCTTTCTTGAAAACTAACTGCCAACTTGACAATCAGATGAAGTAAAATACATTTAGTCAGCTGTCGGTATACACATGCACGTTGAGATCACTTAGAAAGTCTATCAGACATCAGATGATGTACAAGCTGTATATATTTATATATACTTTGAAGACCAATGCCTTTATATTGAAACAGTCAGGAATCAGGTTTATATTATCTGCAGCTTGAGTGTCAGTGCATCGCAGAAAATTAAATTACTCTGTTATTCTTATTTGTTTTGATTGTATATTTCATGTTTTTGTTATTTTTGACTAGCAACTGTCAGATGTGAAACGCATGGCCATTGTGGGTCCTTTAGTAGAAGTTCTTGGTGTTGGAAAGAGCCTGTCGCCTGAAGATATCCATGCTCTAGGCTCAAGCCTTTTACAGAGTATGCCAGGAAAGTCTATAAAAGACCTACCAAGTGAAAGTTTCAGTGCCTTGTATGTTATATTTATGTTATATACTTTGAGGAATATAACAATGTAACTTTAATTTAGAGATCTACTTTGTTCTGGTTAAAGTTTTCTCCTGGGGTTTTGAATAAGACCGCATGAAACTGGTTGTTGCGGTGTTTACCTTATGGCTGCGCGAATAAGCCGTGCAACATTATGTATTCTACCTGTCTTGTTATCACCTATGAGCAGAAGATCACAGCTGTATTGTCTCCATGGTGATATTTAACACTAACAACTGGCAGTCTCAGGTTCAAATCCAGCATGTTCCTTTTCAAGTTTGTCATTTTTTTTGTCTTGTTATGAAGTAAACATCAGACTACCAGAAGTGGTAATAAGGTTATAGCATGGGCTCTGGCAACACTGTTGGAGTAATTAGGGGTCCATGCCTTCTTGGCAGAACACCTCGATCTTGAATTTATTTCGTTTATTGTTATTATTATTATTGTTTGTGCACTTTGAGCTCAAGTACCTTAAAAGCTGCAGATGATAAAAGCTAAATGAACTTAATACTGCAGTGGTTACAAAACTTTTGACACTTTCCAATGTTTGACTGATTACATGGACTGGTGGCCGTTTCAAATTTTATGAAACACTTACAGATCTTCAAAACAAGCAGAACCAATCAGACGCAAATTTTATCTACTCTTTGTTACATGTAAAGGCCTGCACCGAGTGTAAAAAGTTTGAATTTCGTATGCAAATTGGGTTCTGGCAGACCAGTAAAAGTGTAGCAAATGTAGGTCAACTCTAAAAACTATCTCAATGAATTGAACAAAAACATTTTCTACACTGTCTTGACTTCTAGGCTATGGATCTGCAAGTTTCTTTTTAATATGATATGTGTTTTTTACGTTATAATCAAAATTTCAAAATATTGTTATAGCTTTGTCCAATACTTAACATCAGGGGCCTGTTTCTCAAAAAGCCTGAAGACTAAGCTTAGATGGCTGACTCAGTTAGCCAGCTAGCAATTCTGTCTAGCCCGTTTCACAAAGAAAGTATTTGGCTACTGACTAGAACTTTTTGCCTTAGATTCTGAAAGTTAGTCTGAAATCCTTAGTCATTTCCCAGGGTGGCTAGGAGGCAGCAAATTCGGCTTTAAAAGTGTAATATGACCAATTTTTGAAAGTTTATTTCTTCATAAGAGAAAAATAGGAATATATCAGCTTCTTTCAGCACATGAAAGTCTTTTTAAAGCTCACAATCCACCAAAACCCATGTGTTGTTTTTGTTTCGCTTCGACTGTCTATGATGAGAGTTATCACTCCTTTTTTACAAGCTATTTCAGTAACAAAAATGAAGAAGAAATTAATATCCTTTTCTGATATTTAGACATTGTAATTTAGTTTATTATATTTTGAAACTAATTTAATAATTATCCTCATTGATTCAACCAGTCAGATGACTGCATAGCAGGCTATGGTAAGTTGGCTAAGCATTAGACAGTTTTACTTATGTGAAATGGCAAAGTCAGATTTTTTCATAGCTGTCTAGTCTGTTAGTCGGCTTGGGACCATTTAGTCGACTACTGTAAGCAAGCTACCAGAAATACTAAGTTGTTTCACAAAAGTAAAACAGTCTAATGCTTAGTATCTTACCATAGTCCATGGGGCCAGTATGCATGTAGTTTTCTCATTTGGTACTTCACTTCCTGCTAGCCACCATGGAACATGACTAAAAACTTCAGGCTAACTTGCAAAATCTAAGACAAAAAATCTTTAGTCGATAGCCAAATATTTTTCATGTGAAATGGACTAAACAGAATTGCTACCTGGATAACTGTGTTAGCCATCTAAGCTTAGCCTTTAAACTTTCTGTGAGACAAAGTCTTGGGCTTTGTGTAAGTCTTTATTAAACTAATTACTGCATTTTACCACGTGAACGGGAATAAACCTTGCAACAGTGTATTGTTATGCTGGTCTTTAGTAGTGAGCCCTATGTATATGATACCTTACAGTTTCAGGCTCAAATCCAGTTCATTCTTTTTCAGTCTTATGTATCAGTCTTTCTTGCTTTTTATCTCAAACTTATGACTAATACTAATGTACAAATAACAAATAACTTGAGACCATTAAAATTGCTTGTGAATATTGAGTGGAAGTTTACTGAACTGAAACATCAGTTAAAAGACCAAGAGATGTTTTTATTGTTTTTATATCTTTCTTAGCCTTAATGAAACTTTTGGAAGTGGGGAAATTTCACCTGTGAACATGCTGACTACAACTCAGGGAAATGCAGTGTGCCAAAGAGCATTTCAGTTGTACCGTACCATTGACACCTTGGACTTGTTTGAGAAAATTCTACCTATCCTTCCCTGTGCCCCTGTTTCAGTTTGCAACAGCATTCCTGCTAATATTGTAAGTACAAACATGGAGGCAAAAAAGGTCCATCATACAAGATACAGATCATTTCAATCAGTGTAAAGTTGCATTAGTAAGACCTACGTGTTTAATGTTTTAAATTATTATAATATTCAGTTTTCGAACTATTGTTTCAGTCATGTGGATTGACCAAAGCGAAAAAGAAATGCCATTCTGGTCTAATTCAGAAAGTTTCTGTCATTCGTTTATGATTTCCTCTTTGTCCTAGAATATTGTGAACAAAACTTATAATAAAAATGGCTGTTATTTCTGTATACTATTCTTGAACCATTTGTATATAATATGTTGTTTGGCACATTTTATTTTCCCTGTGTGCATTCTTCCTTGCTTCACCAATTTAAATGACATAATGCAATGTGAATGGTTTACTGCTGTCCCTTTCTGTTGTTTTCTTGTGTATTAAATGTGCTGAAATCACAGCATTTTGAATGCCAGGATTTTGATCCTCTAAACCTCCCTTAACCATTTGTATTTGTGATGTACCCTAATTCCTGAACCTTTTCACATATGAAAGAGGAACTTTCAGTGCAATTTATGCACATAATTGTAATTTAATTTTGGAGACAATACTACACTGGTTGAATTGGCCAGTTTCAGGGCTTCATAAAAAGTATACGTTTATAAGTCAACACAGAATAATGCCTTCAAAATGTGCATAAATAAACACCTTGCACACAAGAATTACATAGGGTTTTCTAGCCAATTTCTTTGAGAAATTTGGCTGGAACAAATCAGAAAACTCCATATTTTTTTGGCCCCTGTGTGTCTAAAACTCAAGTTTCCGATACTTTTTGTGGTTACCACGAGAAAGTGGCTAGAAAAACCCTGGATGTGGTCATTATATGTGATGACAACACAGCAATTTGAAAAGGTCTTGACCAGTGAAGTCTATTGTATTGCAATGAATGTCATGGAATTCTGTTTTAAGTGCTTTTATTATGTTCAGTACTTGTTTTGGGGAGTTATCCATTGTTTTTAATTGTTTTGTATGCTTTAGGTCAACGAAAAGCTATCCAGCATCAAAACCTTACCTTGGAATTGTAATTCAAACAGTGCAGCCTACAATAAGGATGATCTCACAGAAAAATTGAGAGATAAATTTCCACAGATGAAAGGCTGTGCGAAGGCTCTTGTCAGAAAAGTGATTAACGGCTCCTTAACCTCAGAAGCATTTAACAGGTAGAGTATATGTGTAAGCCATACATGTACCTAAGTACACTGTATGTGTTTGATACCATGCAGGGAAATGTTTTAGCTAGCAAGAAAGTACTACAATAGATTCTCCCACTCTCACTGTTGGACCTTCGTGGCTAAAAGCAGTTGACAGAGCTTGTGTGGCCTTTTGTGTAGTACTGTAACATTCATCAATAAGTTGCCACTCTGGTTTACTCCACCCAAAAAACAGACTACTGTCATATAAGTGAAGAATTATTGATTATGACCTCAAGAGCAGTCAGATAAGTATAATAGATAAGAATGCACAATGCAACTTTCCACTTAAGGCCTGTGACACTTGATCTCTTTTCCTTCATGATATTTTGAAAAACTGGTATGAAAGATGGGGCAATTTTCATTTTACATTATCATTATGATTATTCTGCCAGATTTTGTGATAATTTATATCTTTTATGACAATTTCTGGCAAGTAAATGAAATGATGAGATCTGTTGTGGTGGGTGGTATCGGAGGGGAATGGTGTGATCTGTTGTGATTCTTTTGCCTCTGTTTTTTGCCATGGTGTCCCTGCTTTGTTATCTGAAACAAGAAGTGCAGATGAAGAAACATTCAGGTCTTAGGTAGAAATCTTTATATGTATGGCCAATTTGCTTTTTCAGGATGGGCACATTACAAAGTTGTTTAGGAAGGGACCATTTACAAGCTCTTATCAAAAATGCAACATGTGCTGATCTGAGCCTCATGGCAGGAACTGTGGATTTGTTCTACTTCCCCAGTGTACATTGCTGACACATAATTAATACAAAAAATTGTGTTTTATTGACTTTCTTTCTCTGTGTATATTTATTCTCAGTTGTATTGCTTTTATTTATTGATATGCTTGTTTGGTACCTATTCAATGCTGCACTGAGTGATAGTTTACTATATGTAAAAGAATGGGGGTCAGCTTTTTGGATGAAGGAAACCAGACTACCAGCTGACTGCCAAGTATCTGATAGATCTCCTGATGTAAATTCACAGCTGAGCAATTCAGAACTGAGAATCAAGTCTGCACCCTTACTGCTCAGGTGTTGATCATCTCCTGCATTGGTAATGCTTCAGCGGGAAATGACAGTTTTTCTTTTTTGTTGTTTTATCTCTGTTTTTATTCTTATTACAGAGTTGAAGTGCATCATGTGTTAGGGTAAATGACATATAATTTTGCCCATGACTAAGTTGCACACATGTTGCCTGTTTTTTTAGAGTTCTTTTGATCTTAGAAAGGTGTTTTGTGTTTTGTTTGGAAGGTTCACTGGTATATCCAAGTGGAAAAATATAGGTTTTAGCAGTATTGTTTGATGACATCTGTTTGTTCAAAAAATGTAATTTTGTGGGTGAAATTTTAAATCATTTAAAAAAATTTAATTGTTGATTTGATTTGACTATTTTTTAAAACTCTTTGGTTAAAAATATTATCCAATAAAATTTAATCCATTGGCATTGAAGTATTCTAGCATAAAATTAACTTATAATTACATTTTATCATATTGTGATTATGGCTGATACTGCAGTCATAATATGTAAATTTCAGTTTTTGTTTGTCCTTGAAGAGTAACATCTCGATGAAGCTGTCAGCTTTGCAGTACAAGCATTTAAATTGTATAATACAATGTATAGTATGGAGTCTGAAGTTGAATTGTTGTTTCATTTTAAAGCTAAAAAAAACTGTGAAGAGAAAGTGTTTACCTGCATCACTCACTAACCCAAAGAACATATCTGCTGAAGATTTATTGCAAATGGGATCACTAGCATTGGACCTGGACCAACGAGTGTTAAGAGAAATGGATTCCCAAGCATTATGTGACTCAAGATTTATTTCAATGATAAAAGGGAATCATAAGGCACAGGCGCGAGTGGTAAGTACTGTATGTGACAACATTCATTGTTTCTTCATTATCACCATCACTATATTACTGGGGTATGCTCCATACTGTACCATATAAGAGATGGTGAATGGCTTTTTCTGTCCATATCCATGACAGCTAGAACATTTACTGTTTCAGACTTTATGAAAAGAAGTATGCAGACTCATATTGAGTTGATCTGATTTCCTATTTAAACTCAACAGCCTGCTTTGATAAAATTTCTGTTTTCCATATATGGCATATGAGCACAATAAAAGTTGTGCCATTTCAACCACTATTCACAATTTCCCACTCTGTGTCGGTTCATGTGGAGGTAAGTTTTTTTTCCTGAACAATAACACAAGTTGGTTCAATCAGATTTCTGATTTCCATGACACCGTCCTGGAAACAGAACTTTAATTGTTTCAGCAACATGAACACAGTGTGAGTGCAGTAAGGATTTCCTGCATGTATTTGATATGTACAGATTCTTATGGAAATGAACTGCTTGTACCAGATTTCTATGCTGATTCAATCAAATTGAGTTTAACAGAATAGAAATGCCAATTGTAAGTAGTCCCAGATTTGACAGGTTCATAGTGAGGTAATGACCTTAATTCTTCAAAGTTTGAGGACAGATATTAGTACTGCTGAAAGCAAAATATTACATTTCTGTCACAATTTTTAAAAAAATTAAAGATATGGATATGTTGGTCATTAGAAGAACTAACCAAGGGTTAAAATAGAAACTTTGCATTCCTGTTACAATTACACATACATTATCTAAAAGGGCAGACAAGGCCCCTATTCTACAAAGCAGCCGTAGACCAAGTTGATTGTGGCCACCATGACAACCCATGTTGAAGAGATAAATAACCATGGTAGTTACAATCAACTTATCCTACGATTGCTCTGTGGAACAGGGACCAGGTGTCCCAAAAATTAAAAGAATTAGGGTAGGTTCCTGTTTAGATGGGTTGTTCCAACTGGCTTCTGAGGTAACTGGCAATTAAGGAAGCTGGCGAGTTTGAATGATGTGGAAACATAACAAATCATATCTTTTCACACATGCAAGGATTTTAAACTTGGTATAGAGATTTTACTAGATTGTTTTTTTATGTTTCTGTTTTGCACATGTAAAACTGTCAAAACCCAGGTTGATTATCTGTGTCACACACAGTTCATATTTCAAAATATTCTCTAATGTTGTGGAGTTATGTCACTTGCACAGTGTATCAAGCCTTTAGAAGAATTACTGTAGTAATGTAGTAGTGTAAGTTATATACTGTTAACAGGTATAATAAATAGAAGCTCTATCAGTTGTATGAATATCTAGAGTAGCACAGTTTTTCAGTTAGGTGAGAATCTTTCTCTTAAAGGCAGTGAATACATAACATAATTACACCATGATAATTGTTTAATTTTTTAGTTATAATAATGTTTAGAATGCATCAACACAGCTTTTAATAGTGAAGATAAGCATGGTGTGGTATTTTAAAAGTGGATGGAGATTTGCATAGTTGAGATTGAAAATATTTTGAAGGTAGGCTTTCTGAGTACAGATTGTTTGGCTAATATGTGAAGGTTTTACAGAAAAAGTATGCTGAAGTATGGCTTGTTTTATGATTATGACCAGATGTTGTAGGTGTTAAATTATTACCATGTGTCCAGATGTTGTTTATCATATTTTGAGAATATTGTTGTCTGACAAGGCCCTGTAATGTCTCCAAGTGTCACCTCTATCCATTGTAAAATTCTGATGGTATGGAAAAAATATACATTTACAAACTATGTTTCTAAGAAAATCCCATTTTTCATCTTTGCAGATGCAAGCAATCGCTCAACGCTGTTACACGAACAGTTTGTCTGCAGGAGATATTGCAGACATGGGTGGTGAAATTTTGTTGAAATTGGACATATCCATGTTGAGGCAGTCTTTTGACAGTTTACAAATGGATTCAGATACTCAGAAAGATTTGAAGCAAGCTTTAAAGAATGATAAATCAAACAGAAGAATCAAGGCACTGAGAAGAGAGCTTCAGAAAAAAGTAATGTGCATTCTCCAAAGTTTGTTGAAATTTAACAGTTTTCAGTATCAGGACAGTAATGTTCATGTTTACCCTACTTACACACACATGTAGCACTGTGATTGTTTTATCACGTGAGATCAGAAGTGTGAATAGCAGTTGTAAAATATATGTAAATGAAATGAAAACATTTTTCTATAGAGTGGACAAACAATAAAAATAAACATTTTATACTATGAAATAGAAAGATGCCTCTTTTATAATGCATAACAGTTCCCAGTGAAGGCCCTTGTGGACAGTCCGGAAATAATGAAAGAGATGCCTCTAGGCAGATTGAAGGCTGAGGTAGTGGACATCAAACAAGATTTAGGACTGGATGACAATACCACAGATGTTGATCTCCCTGATGCTGTGGTAAGAAATGCTTTTTTTAAGATGTTCAGACTAATTAAGACTGTCATTCAATTTAATGATTTGCTAAATCTGTGCTACGTCATACAAGAATAGTGTAAATTTCAAGGGATATCCAGGTATACACATAATTTAACACAAATGAGTGATGAAAAAAATCCTTGCTTAATTTAGACTTCGTGTTTATTTCATAATCTCAGGTACTTAAGCAGCTTCTTGTACTTTTATACAATTATTCAATTAATATAGTCTTTCGTTAGATTTAATGACAGCTGTACTTACTTACTGATAATGCATGAAAACAAAGATTAATGTGTGTCTTGTTTGTTGCAGAATAAGTGGGGAGTGGCCCAATGGGTACAGAGTAATCCACCAGAAAATATAACAGCAGAAATGTTAAAGTAACTACTAGTAACTAACTAACTAAGTTCTTTTTTTCAGTACCAAGGATACTCAAAATACTGTGCTTTGTCACTCAGAAAGTAAGAATTTTGACAATTCAATCATGATAGTCAGTACATTTTGGCATCTGTTGGTATCAGAGATCAAAAGTAAACTTTTAATTCTCACACATTAAAAGCAGTTATTGTTGAATATAGTTGTATTTGGATATGGTTGTTATATGTTGACAGAGAAATGAAATCTTTGGTGAGAGGATTTTTGTCCAGTCACATCAAAAACCTGAACAGAAACGACCTTTTTTACAGTGCATCTGTAATGTGTGAAATACCCAACTGGCCGAGCAAAACTGTAAGCAACTGAACAAAAACATGTTCCAATTTGAACCAGCCAGCACCCTTTTTATTTTACCTAGAATAGTACATACTATAATATGACATTGTGAGGTATTATCTTTCTGTGTTACTATATTTTATATGGTCTTGTGTCAGGACTGAAACAAATAATCATTACTGAATAAGAAATATGGCTCCAGTGGGAATGTCAGAATGTCTGAAGCGTTTGCGATAGTCTTCAGTTCTGTACGGCTACATTGAATTTCTGTTCAGAGAGTTGTAGCTCAGTAGCTACTGTACCAAAATAAAGAGACCTACATACCCATCGAATAATATGATGGAATAACAATACAAAACCACATTTGAAACATTATGTATTGAATGCTTGGCTATTACCATTGAAATTCCACGGCAGTTTTCAATGGCTGAGTTTTTTTTAGCTCTACTGGGAAAGGACCAGAAGAGCTTATGTACGAGCAAGTTTTCCATCGTCCGTGTGTCTGCATGTCTGTCTGTGTGGTGTCATTTGATTCAAAACCCTACTGCTACAGTTTTTGTCCGATTTCAACGACACTTGGTTAAAGTGTAGACTACATCGTCATACATATTGTAGTTATCTGTTTTCCACTTTGATAAGCATATGATAACATATCTTCCATAATATTGCTACTTCTACAGTTTTTGTCTCATTTCAGCAAAACTTGGTAGAAGGGTAGACTACATCAAGATACATAATTTGCGTTATCAATTTTCAGTTTCAATGATCGATTGTCTCTTCGTGCAGCATATGTTAATATTTGTTTCAAATTGCTACTCCAAACAGTTTTGGCAGATTTGAGCAAAATTTGATCCAAGTGAAGACTGCATCAAGATACATAATTCGTAGTGTTGAATTTCAGTTACGATGATTGGTTATCCATCTCTCTGTTCATCCAGAATATGTTAACATTTCTTTCATAATGCTACTCCTCCAACAGCTTTTGTCAGATTTCAAAGAAACTCGAAGTGTGGACTGCCTCGAGATACATACATGTAGTTCATAGGATCAATTTTCCATTTCGGTGATCGGCTGTCCGTCCTGTGTGTCTGTTCATCCAGCATATATTAACATTTCTCTAAAAATGCTACTATTGTTTACAGTTTTGGTCCAGTTTCAACAAAACTTGGTACAAATGTAGACTGCATCAAGAAACACATTTCCTATATACTCATTTTCTATGGTGTTTTGTCTGTGTGTATGCCTGTTTGTCCAGCACCTGCTAACACAATAGGGTAGTTTCGAGCTCAAACTCCGTTATCACTTGAGGTAAGAAAAGTCCTACTGTACCTCATGACCTGTCACAAAAAGTGTCACAAAAAGTTATTATGACTAGACGAATGATGGAGAAAATTGAGATGCTGAACGTTTCTTAACTTCTAAACCTCCTGAATGAAGTAAAGGTCATGTGTACCTCCTTAACACTTAGAGACAGGTGATCTGTAAATTAAAGTCAACAAAATTGCCAGACATTTTTGACAAATCACATGATACTGTTAGACTTTTTCATCTTTTGTGGAAGAGAGTTTGAACATGAAACTCCACTATTGTTTTGAAATGCTACTCCTTCAACATACTTAGTCAGATTTCAATGAAGCTTGGCACAAGACAGTGTAAATGACATTAAGATTCATGTCTCATAGTGTTGTTTTTCAATTTTGTTTCTCCATTGTATGTTATACTGTTTGTCTGCCCAGCTTTTGGTAACACTCGTTTCAAACTGCTAGTTCTGCAGTTATTGTCTGATTTCAGTTAAACTTTGTACCTTTAATAGTAGAAATCAGTAAACATAATTGATAGTATCAATTCTCACTTTCTGTTGAACGCCATCTGTTAGTGTGTATCTTTCTCCAGTTTTTTTTAATTTTGGTGAAACTAGCTCAAGGTGTAGTTGTATAGTGTACAAACACCACCACACGTACATATAATTTAGTAATGGACTCCCTGGGTCCCAACCAGTAAAGAGACAGTCTCATTAGAGACTCTGGTTTAGTTTTTTGGGGTCTGGAAACGAAGCAGACAGAGTCCAGTGAGAATATACCAGAGATGGACAAAATCTTCACCGATTTACTGAAGTAGTTACAGTCAGCATCCCACAAAGGATTTCTTCTATTTGGTGCAAGAAAGCCCCATTGCAGCATTGCCATTGTATAGCACAATGTAACTAAGTCATGAAATACAGCTCAGATCATTTTTTGACAATAGTATTGGTGTGTTGTTTGCAGACACTCTTTTGCTCCATGATACAATATGTCGGAAATTTCAGTGATTCGGTCAGGCAAACATTAAAAATAATGTTTGTTGCCGACAACACTACCCAGTCACTAAATTAAGGCGGACTCAAACTATTGTTCACGAACTCTGAGGACATTTTGGGACAAAAATGAAAATTCCATGAAGATTCTAATTCTGTGAGGAGCATATCATTCCTTTTTTCTTAATTAGAACGTGAGAAATTCAATTCGTGGAACTTACCATTCAAAACAGATTATTAAGGTTATGAGGCAGATTGATCCTTGTCGCATTATACATGGTCCAATTTCCGTTACCCAGCTGTACCACCCATACAAGTTACTTTGGCTCAAACGATAAACTGGGTCATTATACATATATATCACACTGGGTTTGTGTCTTACCCTCTATTCATTAGCCTTGGCAGAATGCAGTATTAAAATCATTCAGTTAAAAAGAGGCAGTGGTTAAAATAAAGTTAAGCTATGTGAAAGTGATGTCACTTTTCTCCTGCTTGTAAGTCAGTAGTGTAGCATTTACAGTATTATAAGATTGACAGAGCACAGAGTGGTAAGAAATTTTAGAGGTAGAGATTACTTAGCAGGGAGAAAAGCAAGACAAATCTGTCCAAATTACTGATTGAATGGCATATAAAGAGAAAACCTTCAAGTGTTCACGGTTGAAACAAAGTAAAGTACATTTCTACTGCTGTTTTTTTGTTCTTTTGAATAAACATAACCATTTCGATGATAGTTTTAAAATGCAACACAGGACATGAATAGGACAAAAAGTTGATATAAAACCGTGAAGTTCAGAACAAAAAGGTGTTTTTTTTCCTAATGTAAAATGAAGAAGAAAATGAATAATTAAAATAAATACTGTTGGATTAAATTAAATTTAATAACAAAATATATAAAAAAAGAATATTAATTATTTTAAAGGTTTTATACAGCGTACTCAGGAATATTTCACTTACAACCAAAGGCCAGCATTAAATAATTCTGGAAAGAAACCGAACATAGTCCAGAGGAAAACCACAGTCATCCTGAGGTTGCACGCAAACTCTATTGCCTCTGACTGGGGAGAAAGTAGGCCAAGGTTGGCCAGAGCTGGATGTGAACTCACAGCATTCACTCTGATAAGAGGCCCCTGGGTCATTGTGAAATATGAATATTTATCATGATTTAAAAATTGGATACTTCTAAAAGTAACTGCACAATTAAGTCTTACTATAAAATTAAGATTTGGTCATTGAAACCTGCTAGAATTTTATGTTATTATCTCCCTATGTCTTAGTGTTATTATTTGGAGGAGGGGGTAAATACACTAAATAATGCATTATACTTGTTTATATAGTCTAACCCACGAAATGATCCTCTTCAGTCTGAACAGGCTGAATATTTCTGACAGCTACCAACCAACAATCTTTCCCTTTTAAGCCACACACCTTTGTAGGGGTTTATTATTCCAAGGAGCTGTTTTGTGAAAATATATTCACATAATTTGTCAATAGTTAATTCTTTTAAGTTGTGAAATACCTACATGACACCAACCAGTTTCCGAGCTGTTTAATTGATTTCCCACATTGTAGTCATGTTTTGAACTTTAACAATGTACCTGACTTTCCAGATGCATATGCATCATGCAAAAAAAGTTCAGTACTGACCATCCTTTGATTACACTGAAAGAGTATATATGAGCTTTGTATAACAGTTCCTTACTTTACGTTACCACATACTAATTATTTTGTTTAACACTTTATTGGATGTTTAAATTACATATGTGTTGTATTTTGAAGGTGAAGACAGTAACAGAGGAGATGTTAAAGGCATTTTTGAAGGAGGCGAATGCAACCAACTACATGTCAGAACTGACTGTCACAGATGTTTCTGTACTCGGGCCAGAATGTCTGATGCATTTTAGGTATTTTTACACATTAATTATACATGTATATGTACATACACTATGTGTATGCTACTGTTGATGACGTACATTAGCCCCCTGTGCATGGAAGTACAGGTCTGTCTTCATAGTTGTATTCAATTCAGTCTAAAAAAAATTATTTACTTACCAGTCAGGGAGTGTAAAATCACCAGATTTAGCAGTGATGTTCTGGTATCGTTCATTTTATCTTGTAATCAATATGTTACATCAGTATTTGCAGCTTATTGCAACTGAATCAGGACAATTATGTATAAATATTACACCAATTTGGACTTTTCTCATGCTTCAGAATATAAGATATATATTACCTTCGGCATTCCTCTATTCTATTTTCTCTTAGCTGCCTATATTTCTTACTTTTGTGTACAAGTGAACTGAAGTTGTAGGGCTGCATGCATGTGGTAATGATAATTACCTTGACCACTATTAAAGAATATATATGTTCTACTGGCAGGCCAGAGGAGCTTGTTAAAGCAAGCAGTGATGTGTGTGTTTCTATGTGTCAAAAAATTGGAGCATCTGACAGAACTTTGTGTCTGCCTCAAGGTTATCGTAAACAGCTGAAAGATGCCTGTCTGAAATGTTTAGTAAGTACTGTACTTACACTTGTATGTGTGCTCATTTAATATAACATAATGCATTGTTCTTTCTGATATTTAACTCTATACCAGTGCATGCATGCATGCTCAGTCACTAAAAGTTGAAGGTCTGTGTATGTATGTATGCTTGGGTTTTACGTCTTATTTAACAATTTTTTTCAGTCATGCAACGGCAAAGGCCCTTAGAATGAATGCATACTATGTCTTC
This sequence comes from Acanthopleura granulata, assembly GCA_016165875.1. Taxonomy (NCBI): domain Eukaryota; kingdom Metazoa; phylum Mollusca; class Polyplacophora; order Chitonida; family Chitonidae; genus Acanthopleura; species Acanthopleura granulata. The sequence goes on from JABBOT010000002.1 coordinate 28,523,354, forward strand.
TTGTAGCAGGGCAAATCCATGCCGCCACTAGTACATCATGCTGAAAACACCAGACATGACACCACACCCAGTCACATTATACTGGCACTGGCCTGACCAGACCTGTTTCCTTGCTCTAACCTCTCAGTGCCGAGCACCAAGAGAGGTAGCAACATGTACCATTTATAAAGTTTTTGGTATGATCCCAGGTATCCTGACCTCATGGCGGACGCTCTAATCACTAGACCTTCAAGGTGGGCGAAAGATAGCAATGAGAGAAAAGTCAGCAGGAGACCTTAAAATTTCCTGGACATTTTCACAAGTTACACATCAAGCCATTAATGCAAACATGCGCCCTAGCTGGGAGGCTTACAGTGAATGTAGGGCCTCTGTGGCTCAGTTGATTAGCATGCTAGCACAGCATAATGACCCAGAAGCCTCCCATCAATGCGGTTGGTGTGTGTTCATGGTCTGCCAGCAACCTGCCTGGTTTCCTCGTATAAGTGAAATATTTTTGAGTATGGCGTAAAACACCAATGAGATCAGATACAGTGAATGTACAGATTCTTTATCTCCCAGTAATTTTTGGGATCTGTCTTATATTTGTATTTATCTCCATATCTGGCCCTTAGTTCATCAACTTTTTGACGACAGATTTCATAAAACCAAATATATGTGGGCTGGTTGCATTTTGCACAGATTATCTCTGTTTACCCATGGGAACAGTTACCTTATGCCTAAACCACACAACTGCCCCAGCATATCATGCATCAAAATAGGCAAAAAGTCAACACACTTAAGTAATGTGCAATCCACAACAACCCAGTAACTAAAACAACATCGGTTAAGTGGAAAGTATTGTTCCTGAAGTCAGGAATGATTTCTAGAAAAACATTATCCGCATTTTTGGATTTGCTCAAAGTCTTCATTGTTTTTGTTGAATAAAAGACTACGCTCCAGTGGGTAGAATTCTCAGCTCACCAAGCTACATGTGATATCCAATTCACATGCATTCTGTGCATTTCTGTTACCAAAAAGGCAACTGGACACCTATTAGTGTTCTTCCTAATATTTGTCATGGGAACATTTTTTTATTGGTAATGTCCTACAAGTGAATTTTGAGCCCTGGAGGTGATCGTCATGAGGTATGTTAAGGCAAGTACTACACAAGCTTGAGAGAAAATATTTCATGATGCATGTCTTAGTTGATTAGATGACTTCATATTAGTCCTTTAAAACCCAGGAAATTAAAATCAAATTTTCCAGACCTTGAACAGCCTGGAAAATTCGGGGTTTGCCTTGAATTTTTTTAACTCCTTTAAAGTGTACAAACACTGTTTAACATAAATTTGCCTGTTGTGTGTAGTGTTTGTTTGACGTAGCATACCATGTTTGAATTCCAGTGGTCACCCACCAGTGACTTCACGGCTTACAATGTAATTCACGCATATTTGTAATTTGATTTTGGAGACAAAACTACATTGGCTGGATTGGCCAGTTTCAGACCTTCACAAGAAGTGTAATTTTATCAGTCGCATACTTGTGGCTGTACATCTGGACAAAATAGGCTGTCAGCTGCTTTCTAACACTCAGACCACCTAGTTTTTCAAAACTCTATGGATAAGAACTGAGTCAAGTGTCAGTTAATATAGAAAAAAGTACACAGAGCCGCATCTTCCTAGGCTCCATTCCCTTTTCCCAGGTTGAGGATCCTGATATTGTGACATGGTTTATGTGGTTTCCATTGGGAAACATTTTAGCTCACCAAAGTACAGCAGGAGTTGTAGTGTACCATCAACTTCCAAATGTTAAGGTGGTATCTATTGAAAAGTGCTGCATTTATTGAGATCAGCTTATACATAAATATGAAACACAATAGTTTGAGAGTGATATTCCATCAGTGATATCCTGAGTGTGAATTATTTACCGTAAATTTCCAAATCCATGACTTACTCTCCTCTATATTCAAATCATTGTTAGTTCCAGTACACCTATTAGTTGGTATCTGTGTGTTCTGAGCTCAGGTTTTGCATGTAACAGAAAGTCTGTAGGTTTTAAAGATAATGTGTAAGTTTTGAAAACCTGAGAGAAAGAAAAGGAGAGTGTTGTTATCAGTTATGTCTGAAGTGGGATGAATGTACGAAGCAGAAACATGTAAAATATGTATTTGTTTATTATAGGGTAAATATGACAGCTCAACAAGAATTACAGAGGATGACTTGGATGTGCTTGGATTTACACTAGCGTCAGAACTGAGAGATGAATTTTCACGGATAGAGGATGGGGCCTTTAGAAATCGAATCTCACTTTTCCGACATGGATGTTTATCTTATCATCTACTAAAAGGCATTAGCTCTAAGTTAAAAGCTGAATACGGGTAAGTTCCCAGGGTATTGATTAGTAGCCTACCTCAGGGTGACTGATGGCGATTGTCAATCATTGCAGAAGGCAAAACTGCCACCTACTCAAGCTGATTACAAAACCAAAAAGTAATATGGCATTGTTGTTTTTCTCCTCTTGTGTGAGAGAATACATGCGGATGTATCTAAAAGATCTTATTTTCGGAGGCTTCTGACACTGTGTCATATCCAATATTTACATATTTAGAAACCAAAGCTTTATTTGAATTGAGAGACTGCATTATTTAATCTTGTTGACTTTCAAAACTTAATGTGTGAAGCATACATTGCCTGGAAATGTGCACAGGCTGTAAATGTCACTGGCAAGGTATGAGATGAGTACTTTGCCACATGAAACAATTGTTGAGGGGTCTCCGTGGTTTAATCGCTCAGCACGCTAGCACAGTGCAATGACCCAGAAGTTTCCCACCAATGCGGTCGCTGTGAGTTCAAGTCCAGCTCAGGCTGGTTTCCTCTCTGGCCGTATGTGGGAAGGTCTGCCAGCAACCTACGGTTGGTTGTGGGTTTCCCAAGGGGAAAAGTGAAATATTCTTGAGTACGGCATAAAACACCAATCAAATAAATAAATAAATAAATGAAACAATTGTTTGACATTTTGTCAGGAGATTTATCAGTATATTCACAGTGCAAAGATTAAAAAAAAACTAAAAGCCAAACTAGTGAAGTTGTATTGGCAAAAAAAAAACAAAACAAGAAAAGGTGCACAGAAATATCAGATACAATTTTTGTAGACTTTCAGAAGGTAACAGAGATTTAATTTAGTGTCATTCCATTTACACAAAAATCTCAAGACTTGGTCAAGGACATGCAGAAAGTGGCATTTGAGGTGTGATGTTTTGTATTTTTTTTTCTTCAAGATGTGAATTATTTTCATTTTGGTCAATGAACAATGTTTAAGGTCAAAATGAGCTTGCACCATGCAGAGTGCCTAGCATCCCTAGCTGAACCCCTGAGGCCAAGTGATTGCTTGCTTCAGTTTTTTTTTTTTCTTATGCACAATAATTAAGTTTTTACTGATTTTTCAGACCTGCCAAAGATTTGGATGCACTCAAGATGCAGGAGCTAGGAGGTTTGGTTGGAGTTTATGCAGAGGATTATTCACTTGTCACTGCTGATAAGGTATAAGGCTACTACAACTTCCTAATCTTGGTCCTTATGTAGGGAAACCATGTTTCATTTAAAAGAGGAATGTTTACATGACGTTTTCATGTGGCATGTTAAAAAACTGCCACTTCTTTTTTCATTATCAGGGGTGGAAATTGCTTTCCTGTTGTGTGTCTGTCCACCTGTCATGCTTTCGTTTCTCTGCAATAACTCCTCAAAATATTGTCTAATTTCAATACAATTTGATGTGCAGGATCATTTTGTGGAACCTTAAATTAAGTTTGTAGACCAGCTTTGGAGATGTTTTGAATATATTAGTAGACCTTGATGCTGATTGGATACTAATAATTTTGATCAAATTTTTTTTCAGATTTTATACTTTGTGACACCTCAAATCAAGTTTATTAACCAGCTTGATCCAAATTTTGTATATATAATGTGTGATCTAAATTGTCTGAATAAGGGTGTTTTTTATTAGTGATTATGTTGTTTAATGCTCAAAAAGTGTTCACAAACACAAAGGCAACTGGTTTTATGGGTGGAGGAAAACTGGAGTAAACCACTAACCTTTACTGATGAACTTGCCTAGGTGTGACATATATCATATTGATGAGAGGGAAGAGATCTTGAGTAAATTTCTTGTCTCTGACCCAGCTCAGGATAAGAGGATGGACATGCTTTGTAAGGCTTAAGTAATGAATATTTTACTGTGAATTAGTAAGGTGACAAATTTGTTTAAGATCAAGTCAGTTTTGTTGAATTGGCAATTAATTTAAGAGAAGCTCTTTTTATCTGTCAGTAGTTCTATTTTATTTTGTTGCTGTATTTCACTAGATTTTGCTAGCAGATGTGTCAGCAGAGATCCTTGAAGATATTACTCCGCAAGATGAGAAGGCGTTTCAAAATCACCAGTGTTGCTTAAGGGGACTGTCACAGTACGAGACAGATATGATTCAAATAATCCAGAGAAGAGTTTTTAGTGCCATTGCGTCTGCCACAGATCCCAGCTTGAATACTGATTTGAGCAGAAGAAAGAGACAAGGTATACATGTTCAGTCAAGATTCTTTCAACAAAACTTCAATTCCAAACTAAAGGGAGTGTTGTTAATGTTATGTCTTAACATTAATCCACATGTTGGTGTCCTAGTGTTAAAATTTTCCAAAAGTGGTGTTCAGTGATCCTTATACATTTTTCATCAACTGTATAAATTTCAGTCACTGTTTGAAACTGGAATATCAGTAATATCAAGGTCTTATAGTTAATCATTCAGATGATAGTAATTTACTTATATTTATCATTGGGGCTGTAAGTCAGACTCAAGAATATTGCACTTATAAATGATGGTGGTTGGGTTTATAAGGTAATGAAACCAAGAAGTACCTGATGGGTACCAACTCTTTCAGCATAGTCATTTTATAATCTGGTACAATGCATGACATAAAACTCCAGTCAGTGAGGGCAAGAAATCTTTGATGATTCTCTGTTCATATGTCCTGTTTAGGTAGTTCACGGACATGTGATGACATAATAAGCATGGGAGCTAGCGTTACTTCACTGTCAATCAGTGAACTCCAGGCAATAGAAGCAGGAGAATTCTACAACTGCATTGGGGTAATGTCACAGTACTCAGATTGGGAAGAAAGTAAAAGGCAAGCTTTACTCCAAAAAGTGACAAATGTGAGTATCTTTTTTTCGCTTAAAATTTTTAACACACCTGTAATATAACCATCGTTAATTTTACTCATTTGGTCTCTCTGTCAGGTCTTAGCTGTCATTTATGGATTATATGATTTGTCAGTAATTCAGTTTAATTTATTTAATGTGAAGGTGTGTGCTAATGTATAGTGGCTTTATTAGATAGGTCTCTATTATTGTACCCAGTATAGTTTATTACTGCAACTCTTAAACTTTGTGAGTGAGTTTAACTGAAAAATTCCTGATTACGAGATGTAATATCCAGTATGATTGTGGAGAAACTGTGTTAATTTGTTTCAATTTTATGTAGGATTTCACTAATGGTATGAAGCACAATAATGTGACAACACTCTTAGTTTGTAAACATTCAAAATAATACAGTCTGAGAGCCAATATAGTTGTCCTTTATTTCCATTTGAAGGATATTGGGCACGTGTGTAACCTGACAACATCTGATCTGGTGAATGTGGGCTATTTTTTGCTGTCTCTGACTGAGGTGGAGATTAACTGTTTACCTGTGGCTGAAGATGATCTGGTGGCAGCACTGGGGTCCATGAGCGGGTGGGGCTCAGAAAAGGTATAAATACATACCAGTAGTACACATCCATAGTTCCCAAGCATAAGCTGCTATGTTAATGTCTGGTCCAGCATAGAATTTGAAAAGGTGTGTATAAATATTAAATGTGGAAGCGGGATGTGTGCTTGGATGTGAATGTGTATATCTAAGGTATTGTTAACAGGATTAGTCCAAAACTTACTTACCTAACGCAGGTGAACGTTTTATCACCTATCTAAATGATCTGATTACATTTCAGACAAGTGGCATGTTCCCAGGTGAGCCCATTTGACTGAGACCTGTTCTTCAGTATTTTTGAATGCTTGTTTCCAATCATGTTTGGTAAGGTATCCATTGGATGCCTTTGCTCAGAAATCAGGCTTTGTAGTGGAGAAAACTACTTCCCAGCCTGTGCCAGGTTCCAAGCAAACCTCCAGCTGCCTTGAAGCTCCAGCTGAACCAGCCAGAACTGGATAATAGGATTCGAGCTTGTGACCTCTGCATTCGGGTTGGTCAGCTGTGGTGAGAGCAGCGATTTAAAGCCAGCATTAATGTGGCTGTTCACAAAGGATGGTTTAGATCTTTGCTTTTGTCATTTATTTTGGATCAGTTGCATGTATGTATAGATGTCAGCTATGTATATCCAATGAATCATACTACATATGTGTGTGTAATTTAAATCACAGCTTGAGAATCTCGCTTCTAACTACCTAAGCAAGCGTTCAGTGACTGTGGACAACCTTACTTCTTCTGACGTAGCGACTTTGGGACATATTCTATGTGGTTTTAACTCTGCAGATCTGGCTCAGATGACATCTGCAGCGTTTGTGTAAGTACCTATCATACCTTCACGTTTTTAAAATTCTGCCTGGACATGATGATTAACTTATAGTCCTTAGGTCTAATTTTGGATAAAATGTCATTCATATTGTCTTAAGTGTGCTGCTTCATGCACCATAATTAATCCTCCTCCAGTGCCAAATAGGTTTATGCCTGGCTTCTCAGTCCTTCACAGATGAGTTTCCAGAATTTTTTTCAAAACATTTCATTATATTGAACTGAAACTTGATGCATGGCTTTGCCATGACAAATTACGGATCAAGTTTGAGTTTCGGACTGTTATGTCCATTTTCAACAAGATTATACCTAATTTTAATTACTTTCACATGGCTATTATTCGAACTGATCAAGCCAGTAGGGATGTGTGTTCAGAATGTTTTTTTATAGTTAGTATGTTATTAATGGCTAAATGTATCTGAAGGAAGGTTCTATTCCATTTTTCTACACCTGATTTACTACAGCTAATTTTATTTACAGAGGGGCAAGTGCACAATTAGGACGGCTCACCAGCTGTAATGTAGCTAATCTTCAAGTTCTAAAAGAGGTAGCAGTAAGAGCTGATACACTTGGTGCCATTAACACTTGGGGAGCTGAAATATTCAGTGAAATTGGTGTAATAATAGGTTAGTATACATGTACATAGACTGTTTACTCTTATGATTAATAAGATTAATCGACAGGTAGATTAAAGGGAAAGGCAACACCAAAGGGAATTTATGGTGAGTGACAACACCATTAAAGAATCTATCTGAAAATACTTTCACTAAATGTCTAAAAAATTTTAGCCAAGTTAAACAGAGTCAAATGCTTTGATTGTATGGTCGGTTTTATGAACCATATTGATTATTAAAAGAGGTTCTCCAGTGAGGTCACACCAACTTTTCTCTGGCCCTAAAGCAGAAGTTTAATGTCATATTAGCGTTTTCAGAGGCAGGCAAATATTACAGGAGCACTCTTCACAAGAACTTTATTCAGAGCAGAAATAAAATTTGCCCTCTAATTCAAATTGCCTCACCCATAGGTAACTCCTACAATGGCATTTAGAAGTTGGGAATGACATAACATGAAAGACGTTCTTATGGATGTACAACTTCTATTCATTTGTAGACGATATTTTGATGTAGTAACTAACATTGTTATCAGTTCAGTGGAGTAACGAATGAACAAGTGGAATATATATACATACTTGAGGGATAAATGTCAAGATGTGAGTAGTAATAACTTGTCAAGATATGAGTAGTAAAAACAAAACTGAAAAACATTCTAAAAGTCAAAGGGAAGAAAGCAGAGACATGACCAGACCACCCAAAGGCTCCATCTACAAACTGGAATTTAGCGGCAGCGAAACCTACATGGAGGAATCCTGTAGACCTTTGGACATTTGATTAAAATCATCCATACAGAAGTTAGACGGTAAATCAACACTTTCCGACCATATCAAAGCTAACACAACCCACACTATCAGATGGCAGAATACCAAAACCCTTGCTGTCAACCAATCTGACATCAAATGCAGAAAACTTCTGGAGGTCATAAATATCCAAAGATCAAAACTCAAACTCAACAGAGACCAAGAATTCTTTATCCCCAGTGCCTATGACCTGCTAATCCTGAAGACTGAAATCTCCCACCATCCATAACCTGAAGACTAGGCTCCATACCGCCCATGTCTCGCCCACTGTGTCAACCCAACTTTTGTTAATCCCATTGTTCACGGATTTGTATTGTTCTGCCCTTAAGTTATTACTACTCATATCTTGACAAGTTATTACTATTCACATCTTGACATGTATCTATCAAGTATGTATATATATTCCACTTGCTCATTTGTTACTCCATTGATTTAACAACGATGTCAGTTACTACATCTAAATGTCATCCACACATAAACAAAAGTTGTACATCCATAAGAACCTCTTTCATATATCATCCATAGTAGTTATATGTCTGTATTTTATACAAAGGATAGTGTCCTGGTTAGTAACTATCACAAGCATGTTGATGTCTTCAAGAAGAATAATACTGGTGCAGAAGATAAAATTGCGCGATAAGACTACTTGGAAGATGTAAAAGTGCAAGTCATTCCTAGTTAATTATTTTAATTTTTCAAGTACAAACTGATTGAATTCTGTAAGACATTTCTTTATCTGGGGCCCTTTAATCAAACAAATAAAATTACAAATAATAGTAATAAAAGAACAGTTACAGAAAATAAATGCATTACACATGATAATATGAGATACAGTATTAAAAGATAGCTATTATTACAGTATTTTGATGGCCCATTCCAGTCCCCTGTTAGGGCTGTGTTAGGGATATGTGTAATAAGTATATGTAAGGGCTTATTCAAACATAGTGTGAATGATCTGAATGGAAAGATTAACCTCATTTACTCTGGTTGTGGGAACAGGTGGCCTCTCTGACCTGATAAGCAATTTAAAGTCCACTGAAAGTGCCAAGTCAGCATAACTGTTGTGGATTATCTGAAGTATAGGAATCACCCAGACTACCACATGATGACTTCATAACAATGTCACAGTAATGTCAGTTGTTATGGCCTAGGTTTGTAAAACATGAGAAGGGGCATAAGTTATGTGTTACATGTATATTATTACTATTACAAGTTAGTTTTGATTTTGTGTGACCTGTCTCCTGTGATTTATCTGCTGTTTATGTTTGCGCAAACTGAGAATATCATAGAGATCATCCAGAAAGGTTATTGATGTTTAATATTATGAGGCATTAGCTTTTCTGAAGTAGTAGCAATTTTAAAAATTCCCATAAATCTGGAAAATGTTTCATTTGAGAAAAGTGTTCATCAGCACTAATTAACATAGTATACAAAGGGCCTGACCAAGGAAGTTTTTGAACCCACCCAAAGGGTTTAAGGGTCAGAAGTTTGGGATCTCGAATAATAAATTGGTCAGACTTTTGTGTTATTTATAAATGGTGAAAGGGACAGCTGTGTGAATCATAACAGTGCGAGAATTATTCAGAGAGATCAACCCCTGTTTATAGAGCACAAGTTATCAGTGCACGATGACTGTGCTGTTGTACTCTCTACCAAATAGTTACTAAAGATCTTTAAAATGCACAATCCAGGTGGGTTCACTGCAGAGGAGCTGCAAGCTTTGGATACAGACACCATGGAAGGAATACCAGAGTATGCCATTTCCCTCATTCCAGGTTCGGTCTTGCAGGTATGTGTTCAGTTGGCAGTATTTAACACACACTAAGGTAATGATGAAGTGCAGATCAGAAGAAACATATATGTACTGCTCCTCACTCAGTGAAAATTACACTCATGAGTTACAGCTCTGGTAGAAACGATCATGCAGGTTTGGATGCACATATCCTTTTAGTTCTTATATTATGCTTCTTCCTCAGTAGCCTTCTGCATTGGTGGATCAGTGCTTGAACTATATGATAACTTAAATAGCAGCACAGCAGAAAGGCAGGAAACCTGATTCCCAGAACTCGCCTGGCACGACATGCCCACATGTTCAATTTCCCATCCACCCTTCTAGTAACAACATTACTTTTCAGTTTCCATAAAACTTTGGGCATTGTTAAAATAATTGGTACTGCTCCATTGCCACTCTTGGTCGAAGCAGTTTTGAGGCCATCACAACATTACAGAAAGATTGAAAAGTTATTTAATAAAGTCATTGAGTAGGTTTCGGTGGAACCTTCAGTCTCAAGAGATTAGATTTCAATGAGGCAGAAAAAGTTTTAATACATCTTCAACAGTAGCTTAATTATTAAAAGGGTTTTGCCCATTACATATCTGTTCATGTAATAAAACCAGATACAATATATCGTAGCGATAAGAACTGTGGAACTTGTCACTGCTGTTTGAAAGGGAATCCTGCAACCCTCAAGCTGTTATGTTGATGACTGTAATGACATTTATCCCCACGGTACACTCAATTTGTTTGCAATCTGCTTATCATGCTTGCCAGTAGCCCATGTTTACAGAAGGTGCTAATTAAAATACAAAATTATGTTTACTAGTTGGCTTGCAATTAAACCTATAGTTAATGCATTTAAAATGGCAATATCATGAAATGTTAACAAGACCAGTTTTAGTACCAATAGTAGAGAACATATGTAGGGTCTTTAAACCATGCTTCTGACCTGGACTTAAATTTGGTAATACTTTTTGTACGATCCGACATCATAAAGTCAGTAATTCTTATTTACACCTCTGATTAAGTGTGTTTCCAAAATTGTACACCACACTTGATAGCATGATTGCTTCTGTTCTAGGAAGTTGTATTCTCATTACTCAGAACTGGGATTCAGTATGAGATATATATATATACACACACACACACAGGGCGCCCCAAAAAATGTACTCATGCTTTGACTGCCCATTACTCATATATTTTTGGTTTTTGTTTCAGGTCCAACTAACCCTGAATAATAATAATAATAATCATCATCATCATCTTTAATTTAATTCATTAGACTTGTATCTATGTCAATAAACACCTTTATCAACACAAAATACAGGAGTAATGGGCAGTCAAAGAGTGAGTACATTTTTCTGAGACACCCTGTACAATATCATATTGCATCCCAGCTCAGAGTTGTCACATTCCAACATGCACTGTAGATGTTCATTCTTATGTTACCTTTGAGGCAGTAGTGACTTTTCTGCCAGGACACCAAGTTTTCCATTTCTATTACAGGGTTGGTCAAAGGAGCAGTTTGCCAGCTTGAGCTTTGAGCAGGCCAGTGCTGTGAATTCTGCACAGAGACAGCTGTTGTCCAGTGATAAGATAGCTGCTCTGCAAGAAGCTTTATCACTAGGGCTTACGGAAGCACCTCAGGGCAGTGGAAGCCCTCCTTGTGGTAAGGCTAAAACCAGATAGTGTGATTAGAGGCTAATTTGGGCTGTCTTTGCCCCATTTTCACCAGAAGTGCCACTTTGAAGCAAAAATAGACCAAAAAGTGCTCTTTGGATCAAGGATGTCTACCTGTCTCTCAGCACTCATATTTGGGAATCTCTTAAGCAGGGTTAAATGAGATCATTTTCAAGGATTTTTTTGAAGGATATCACCTTTGCACTTTTCTCCCAGAAGCATGAAATGTACACGTAGATGTATATTTGTTGCACCAGAACACATAATGACGGAGAATTCCCTGTCAACCTCCATGTTCTCCAGTGTGCCTTGATTGATGCATTCAGTCAGAAAAACTGAACCCCTGATCTTACAATGCATTCCCTCTAGTAAAATGTAAAACAACTGCCGTGTCAGTGACAACCACCACAACTGATCGTGATTTATAGTTCAAAAATTATCTCCCATAATATTGCATGGTCTATTTTTAGAAACATTGTTCTTGTGGCGAATCTGAGGGGAGGGAGTACAGACATGCAGATTACCATATAACGTGATGGCGTACTTTTTCTGCTTACATACTTCTGATTCTACTGAAGAAAAATGATGAAATACAAATACATGTATATCTATATATATGTATATACACTGTTCATAAAGGTTCCAGAACATCTGCTCTACTGAAAACCAGTTGATACCTTGCTGTCTGTTCTTTTCATTTTTCCAGCTGCTGATAATCTCAGCACCCTCTCCACAGTGGCAGTTGTGGTTGGTACATTGTATCTCTTTTGGATATGACTCACTGAATGAAACAACCTAAAATCTGGTGCTTTTAAGCAGAAACATTTTTGAGTTACATGAGCTATCACAGAAATGTTCATAATTTACATAGTTATTCCTGTCTAATAAATAGTTGTTTGAACTGTACAGATGTATGGAGTAAAATTCCTCTTAATAAATGAAAACATGTTTAACTATAGATGTTGTTTGTCATCACTCTTCAAGTGTATTCCACAAAATAATAATGGTGCATGGTCTCAGTATTTGATCACACTTCTCCATTAAGAGGAATAAACAAGACAGCACTGATTGGATCAGATGGTCTTCTCACACCCACGCTGCTTTTCCGGAGACAGAAAAGGTATTCCCAAGTCCAGCTCATCCTCAGCAATTTTATCTCAAGTAGACCAATAAGGAGCAGCTTGCTCACTTAATTCAGCTGTTAAATATTTCTATCTGAAATTGCAGGTTGTACCTTGTTTTAGCACTTTGTGCTGATGGTGATTGATTCAGTTATTAGGCCATTTTCAGTAATATATCACTTATATTTCCATTTGTTAACCAAAATTTGTCACTCAGCATTGTCAGAACAGTGTCTGCAGACTCTTCTCCATAATGTTGAAGTGAGATCGCGTCCTTTGTATGACAGCTATGGAACACCCTGTCTGAAAGGCCCGCTACTGAGTTAGGAATGAAATGTCCTGAACAGGAATTATGAACTTTAAGCAAATAGTCAAAGAAGCAACATGTTTATACATGTAGCTTCAATACTGTTTTTAATGCCGTTTAATGTCTCACACAAGAATTCTTCTGTCGTGAAAGCAGCCCATATGCCATTATTGCATAGATATCAGACATGAAACCTCATTTGCGTCCAAGTACCAACTGTTAAATGTACCAAGGCTAAGCCAAAATCAGTATAAGTAAAATATGATGCTGGCTAACAATGAAAGTGACCTTAGAACCACTGCCACACACAAGAATTTCTAACTCATATTATGGCAATCAGTATGAGCAAGTTACTGACAAACTATCCCAAATGTGAGATAAGTACACTACATTGGGAGCAGGAAAGTAGTCTTTAATGCGCATTAGACTCCCCATACAACCACACAGGCATTGTCCGCCGCTTACTGTCAGAAAGGTCCCAAAAGCAGGGATGATCTGACAACCAGTGTGTGGCTGCAACAGTACACCAGAAGCTTGTTTCTGCAGGATCCGATGGTCAGTTGTGAAGTACATGAGCAGGAAGTGGATTGAGAAAAGCAGCTTCATTTGTGCTTGTAGTTTTAAGTACATGACTTTATAATTCCTTGGTACATGTACATGAGAACTGTTAACTTTTTTTAAACCATTATCAGACTTACATTACAGTTATTCATGCACATCCAAATTAACCTTTTTACCAACAAAATACAGGGTTATGTCTTCACATAATAAAAAAAAGAAAGCACAAACAAGAAGGCCAAATCTTAGTTCAACAGTTGAATATGTTAATATTCCACACATCATCTGGGAATGTTACATATGTATGCATGAATGGCACTACCTTTCTGATATTTTTTTTGCGTAGATGTTTCCTTATCAGATATTTGAATGTAGCTTGAATGAACCTGCGTGTTGTTATTACTTTCTGGATGTAGGTCTGCTAAGCTGTGCGAAACACACAATAAATGCACCGTCCACAGGGAAGAAGGTATGGGTGTGACAGCTTGAGACTTTTTGGTGTTCAGCACATTTTTTTTTTAGTGCAATGACCAATAATGTCCTTTGCAATGTTTCAGTAAGCTATTATTTCTCTCTATGGGGCCTGGAACCAGAAAATAAAATAAAAAAATCAGAAGAAAAATGACCCCTTAAACTTGTTAAAAGTTTAGACCTTTGCCCTTTGAGTGAGAGAAGCTTACACTGTTGCAGTATCAAAAACATGCAATGCAAAGACATAAACATATCAGTACATGTATTACCTAAAAATGTTCCATACCAATATGTTACTCAGCTGAAGAATTAAGAGCATTTTAGTCTCTAGTTTCATCAATTTGCTAGGTACATGTTTACTGACACAGTTTACAATCTCAAGTGGCTATCTAGGGTATGCAGTGTGCTGTTTCGGGTGTCGTACAGCCCAGATAAATTTGTATTACATAAGACAAGACATTTACAAGTTTTTGACAACATGAAGTCAGCTTTATGCTAAATTCACTTTACACCTTTAAACGTTTGTTCCACGTAAAACTAAAGTAAGTCATAAAAGGTTGTCAAACACTGATAAAATTTCCACAATATCATATTAAAGTAAATTTTCAAATGACTTGTTCCATGTGTGTAATACTACATGTATGCGTATGTATGTAACAAGTAAAAATATTTAAGATAAAAAGTTCCATATAAATATCACATTATTAAATTAGAATATTGACATAGACATCAGTCTACATGTATCAAATAGCAACAAAACATCACTTGAACAGGTGAAAACAGGCTAAAACCTACACACAGGGGAGTAACAAGGTCTCACAGTCTGATCACCAGTATCAAAGTCAAATATGTTAACAAACCAATTTCTAAAACACAAAGTAGTTCAGTGGGACTGACACATGTATACCACAAGTAACATTATCATCATTCCGAAATAATCTTTCTAAAAACTAGGTTACATTACAGCATATGAGCAAAAATCCCTTTTCATGGGTCACAAATTAAACTATCACTTCATAACTTGTTATAGACTTTAATATTACGCACAATTGTGTAAATGGCTTATGTCCCCCATATTTCAAATAAGGCAGTCAGTTATTGGCTTGTAAGGCAGTCTCAGTGATTTTAAGGGATACAACAATGCCTCTGATTGGCTGCAGTGCAGATGTGAAAGCTCAGAATGAGCTAAATTTTAGTTACTGTCGATTTGTTCGGTGTTCAATCAAGCCTGAAAGAAGAATTGAAGCTTCAAACCAGGGTCTCCTATCTTCACAGCCATCCAATCAACAGGTCTTTAAAAATATCAGTATTTGGGATGAAATACATTCTGATGAATGAAATGACAGATTAATGGAGAACAATCACTACAATATATAAAGTTTGCAAGTAAAACAAAACTCCTGGTACACTCGAATAACCAACACAAAATTGAATGACATCTAATCTCTCCACATCCACCTCATACATCATCAAATATATGTGCTGATGAAAATGTCTGAACTCATTTGGCTACATTCCAAATGATAACAATCAAAGGTGTATCAGTAATGTTAGAAATTTAATGTACATGCCTATTATACAGCAGTACCAATAAATAATTCATACTTACTCTAATATATGCAAACATAACATGCTTTTCTTATTAATCGTCCATGAATTAAAAGTATACAGAGAAACCGCACTAGCTAAGCATTTTGACGGCACAACAAGAATCACCGAGGCCTCACAGTTTGCAGACATGAAACAACAATCAGAATGACTGAACGTAGTGATGAATGAGCCTTGAATTAATGGTTGACATGACGCCCGAGTAGCTTGGGGTTGAAATGGTAAAGCACTGGGTAGAAAGTGAAATGGTAAGACAAACATGACACAGATGATCTTCAGCACCTTGAGTTTGAATTAATAATCTAACCTTGCCAGAGATGAAAGATTCCTTTAATAAAACACGGTACAAAAATGCTGAAATGTTGCTTCTTCAACTGCAAATTAGCCATAAAAATACCCAGATAAAATAAAATCTCCATTCTACAATCTACAAGACTTCTGGACATCAGTGCACAAGCCTTAAAACACACTGCTTAACCATCTAGCTGAGTGAATCCTGCCATCCAGAGAGTGTTTCCCTCAGACATAGTCTCAGTACATGTAAAATGTATCTAAAACTCATGGTTACAGAACTAAGATGGTGTCGGATCATACCCAAAGTTTAGCCTAATTTGCTCAAAGAAAATAAAAGTTAACACTGTATGAGGGCCTAATCTCACAAATGCTGGAATAAATCCCTGAAAAGTAAAGAAACTAATATTAACAAAATATTTATGTTTTAAACATGTATGAGTTGTATTTTAGCTTTACAGAGTACTTCCTTCGTTTTCATTTTCTTCACTTTCACACATGTACAAATGTTCTCATCCTTTACTTTCTCATATATTTCATTTTGCAGCAATACTATAAGACTTCTGAAATGCAGGTGGATGGGATTTTTTTTCACATGTGGATGTTCAATGTCCAAACCATTATAGCCATAACTAATGTGCTCACCTTCACAAATCCAAGTGGCCCATTTTTGGCAATATCTTTTGCACAGGCAAAAAGGTTCTGAAAGCAAAAGCAGAGTGGAGTCAAAACATAGAACTGTGCAGCACTGAGATCCACAACCTCAAAACAAGGTCATGAAGTTCATCTGTGGGTTTCTCCGGACAGTGATGGTCAAGCGCAACATACAATCTGCTAGATTACTCTGCACAAGAATACAATGCTGTCCACGTGTTTCAGCGTGCCTATCTCTGGTGCATATCTCACATCCAAAGCTCTCAAATGCCAAGTGCTCTCTGACCACAGATCCCCAACAGTTATTTATTTCTTTCATTGGAGTTTTAAGCCATACTTACGATTATTTCAATGATTCAAACAATGACTCGTATTACGACGAAAGGAAACCAGATAGAGCTTAGGGAAAGCGCGAGACATTCTGCAGATTGCCGACAGATATTCCCATGTCCAGCATGAACTGGGCATGAACTGGGCATGAACTCACAGTGACCGCATCAGCATGAGGCTCCTGAGTCATCCCTGGTGCACCACCCCACATCTGGTCCCCTACTACTTTGAAGTCTTAACAACACTGCCATCTGTCATACAAAATGGCTTCACATGCAAAGTGGGATTAGATCAATGGTACAAAGTACTCTGAAACTTCTAAAATGCTACCTATTCACATAATACCCATTGCTCTCAAATCCCAAGACCCATTTCCCAATATTCTGCAACCTCCACAAGGTTACCAGATCACATATTCTGTTTATGATTGACAATGCCATGAAATCTCAATCCTTATAGGCATCTAAACAACTACTCTTTGAAGTGACCAAGCTGACTTCCTAACCTGACAAATGTCTAAAGTGCTAATACCAAAAACGACCTGAAATGACAAAGTTGTTCATTTTATACCAAACTCTGGAAGATCTGCTGAACTTAGAAAATGGCTCTGGGGTTTTTTTCAGAAGTGGAAATAAGTAGGTTTCAGCACTAACTGCAATATTTTGTAAAATTTATTTGCTTCTGATAAAAGGCTCCTTACTTTCTTTGGGTCATTCACTCCACACACTTACAAGCAACACTCCAATTCAAAGAATGCCTCACAAAAGGCCAAATCTTGACATTATGCATGTAAACATTGCATGAATAGGATTCACTACTTACATATTGATTTATTTACTTGTATGACTGGTTATTGTACCAATACTTACAGAGTACTCTCCTGGCTTTGCATTCATCATTCTAGTTTTCATCACATCTAAGGGTTGGGTGAGGAAGGTAGCAATTGTGCCCTGGCAGACAGAGAAGAGCTTACATATACATGACCATTTACAATGCATAAAACACAGGTTTGTGCTGTAGCTAAATACTCGGTACATTTCATTTATTTACCTAGGTTTCTCTACAGTTGTCTCCCCTGATTAAACATTCACTTGGGTAGGACCCATAACAGCAGATCCCTCTTCTTTAAGACATATGACTCCTGAAATTTCCAAAGAAAATGAACATCACACATCGAGCTAATCTTTCCCACTTCCTGTAAAAGATCATAGTTTTTGTAAATGTATAGTTAACATCTATCTTTAACATCTCATTTCCATGAGCAGCCATCAAAGAATATCTACTTGAAAGAAAGTTAAATTCTTACGTACAGCCATAATACTACACGAAAAGTGGGTCGTGAGATTGTCAGCGAAGTAGCCTGTCTTCAACAGCATGACTTTTATCTGATCATAACAAGCCAGCTGAAAAGGGAAAAGTTCACCATTACAAGAACTTCTGTAACACAGAGAGAAGCCTACATATTAAATCACAATTCTTAAACAACCTGTCTATTATGGGGGCAAAATTAATATTTAATTGAGAATTGTCAATTTTTACATATTGATTGGTAATATTGATAAATATTTATCGATTTCGCTACTTCATTTATCGATATCAATGAATGATTTAACAATGCTGACAGACAATTTTGTGAAGATTTAAATGAATAAATGAATTAGTGATATCAATAATGAAAATTTATTGATATCGATAATTCTCAATTAAGTGATAATCTGGTTATCCAAGCCTACATATCATATATCTACCTCCCATGGCTCTCGACTTCGCCCAATAACAGCTAATACCAGAAGAGTTCAACAAAGTGTTCTTGCTACAGTGACCCAGTTTTGTGCTAAAATTTATATTACTCTAACTACATCAGCTTTGGAGTATTTTGGGACAAAAGTACTCTTGCTAAAGGTATCTTGACCTTCAAGCAATAAATTATCCTGCTCTTCAATTTCCAATCTCTGAAGGCTAAAATTGATTGGCGTTTTATGCCATACTCAAGAATATTTCACTTATACGACGGAGGCTAGCATTACGGTTAGAGGAAACTGGGCAGAAACCCACCACCATCCGAAGGCTGCTGGCAGATCATCTCACATACAGCCAGAGAGAAAGTCAGCATGTGCTGGACTCACGGCAACAGCATTGGTGAGAAGCACTTACGCTAACCTCCTCCGTCAGAACATTACAGAACATATTTATTATACGCTAGTAAAATGTTCACAGCAGTCCATCTGGCATTTAGTGGCATAAATCAAAACGCTTACCTGTCCTATCGTCACTAAAACTGCCCTACTGCTGGCCATTGTCGCACCTGAGAAATTCTTCCTCACACCCTCTTCCTTCAACACTCGATACAAGCCATCAATGGCATGCTTGTAACTGAAAGGTAATTTGTAAAAAAAGAAGTTTTAACATTTCTACACATAGTTTAACACCATAATGCTGGCTGCCATGGTATAAGTCAAATACTCTCAAGTAAGGTGTAAAATACTAATGAATTGAATAAATATATCAAGAACTAAAACCAGCCCCAACCTTCATGAAGAAATCATGATAATGTACATTTCACAGCCTATGAGGTCTACAACTTCAATTTATAAAATAAAAAGACAGCAATCAGAAACTGCAAAATGTATGTCCCCTCTCCCCTCCAGAAAAAATTATTAACTAAAATATAAAAAATATTAATACATTTTTAAGAGACTGAGTGCTTTTTTTTTATCACGAAGTCATGGGAGGAACTGGGTCTGTGCACAAATATAAGCAATATGCGCAAGGGCAGATAACTTTTAAAATAGACCAAAATGCGAAAAAAATAACCTGACAGTGTACAAGTTCAGGTCATTTTGCACGCTTTGTTTGAGTGTGAGATGCTATGGCTAATAGTTCCTGAGATATGCTCTGCACATACTTGAGAAATATGCTCAAGGGCAGACAACTCTTAAAATAGAACAAAATATGCAAAATAACCTTTTGCACCCAGCCGATATAGGCTCTGCACAAAGTTGAGAAATATGCACAAAGGCAGACAACTCCTAAAATAGATCGAAATGTGAAAAAATAACCATACAGTACAAAGCTTCAGGTCATTTTGCACACTTTGTGTGAATTTGAGAATTCTATGCCTAATAGTTGCTGAGCTATGCTCTGCACAAACTTGAGAATATGCGCAAGAGCAGACAACTCTTAAAAAAACGCATGCAAAATAACCGCATAGTGCACAACTTCAGGTCATTTTGCCTGTAGGTTTTGGTCTCTCTGTATGATTTTGAGAACCCTATGCCTAATTGATGCCGTGATATACTTTGTACAAAGTTGAAAAATATGGTCAATGGCAGATAATTTCTAAAATAGATCAAAACGTGAAAAAATAACCTGACTGTGCACAATTTCAGGTCATTTTGCACATTCTGTGTGATTTTGAGAATCTTATGTTTTATAGTCGCTGACATATGCTCCGCACAAAATTGAGTGGACAGATGGAAAAAGCCATCACTATATGTCTCCCCTCTTGATGAGGGGTGATATAATATTACAAGACTTACTTTCTCCTCAGCTCTGGTGGAAGTTTTATATCATTTTGCATCCTAAAAAAAAAAACACAACAGATAATCATAAGACCTACAAATGTATCCGTTATTTCTCTAGAATGCTTTTATTTTCAGTCATGACAAGAAAAATGACGATCCTCCTTCGTATCTTGATGGATAATAAATCTGACAAGGCTCGCTTTGAGCATATATTAAATTCACCATAGATTTTCTTTAAAACTGACCTTGATGCAGTTTTTTACCCTGGTGTAAAAAAACTACAGCACATGTAGTTGAATTCAAATGTCATGTAATAGTTGACTCATTAATGAAGTAAATGTACTATTAAATATGACTACATGCTTACTACTTGCCTGACATTGACCAGATCTGCTGGGGTGCCCACCAGGCCCCCGGTGGCCCCTGCAAACCCTGCCAGCAGGACTTTCTGATAAAACGGGAACGGTTGGCCGTCTTTGGTCAGACGTTTCTTTACCGTCTCATAGATGGCAAATCGTGTCATGGAATACGTCAACTGTGATAACACAAATGTAAGTCGTAACACACTCCATCCCATTATAAGCATATAAATGTAGATATGTAAAATAAACCTGTTAGTCTGTACGTGAATGAAAAGTCTCTTAATCTGATTATTTATACTGGAAATGAATCAAGAATTAGTGTATATATCATATGCTGAATCTGTGTTGAAAATTTAATGCAGTTTCTGCTGATGATGGACACATGCTTCATGGGAACTTACCCATCCAGCCTCATTTCTACTTAAAACACACAATTCCCAATTTTATCAATTAAAATTGTCTAAAAACTAGTTGTGACTAAAAATCAGGTCCTAAGCAAAGGAGGTATCCCCAGAGAATCTGGATTTTCATGTATATACTGTAGAATCCATCGACCCTTTCACATGTTTGCAAGACCTTTACTCAAGCATAGTTGTACTCTGAGGACTATATTCTGGGCAGACTGATAAAATTATATACTTTCTCTGTATCCCTGAAATTTGTGAACTCAACCCATGCAGTTTTGTCTCCAAAATCAAATTAACAAGGCGCATATAAATTGCACTGTAAGTCTTTCACATGAAATAAGGATGAGGAATTAAGGTAACACCTTATTGTGTACACTTGACCAATTGTCACTGACCCCGACTTCTCTACCTGCACAAATGACAGGGACTCGTTAGAAACACAGGTGGACAGGTACAACAACTGATGAGACAAAGACGCCAGCTCAGCCTTCCTCAACTCACAATGCGTCAATAAGAACAATGTGATCTAATTTAACTCCACATTCCTGTTTTACTGAATATCTATACTAATTAGATCCACCTCTCCTATAGAACTTCATCCTGTTTCCCCATCCTGACACCACCCTACATGACCTTAAATAAACACACAGGATTAACCCACAAACTTATTTCCTACAGCTATCTCAGTTAATGCTAAAAAAAAGACTTAGCATACATGAACAAAGTGAAGCTTGCAATAAACTGCGTATACAATTTCAATTTTACCGATACCTGTCATTTGAATGTAACAATATAATCTGATTATTCTGGCAGATCAATGGGATTCCTAAAAACAGTGTAGAGTTAAGATTATAAAGCTTTCCAAATGTTTTGCACACAATACCACTTGAAGTGCTACATGGTTACATTAAGGAGAATACAAGTACTACTACAAGACTACATGTGGTGTTAACGACTTGGAGCAACAGCATAACAACTGCAATCAATACACCCATCCATGGCCTGTATGTAACACTTCTATGTTCAACACAGGTATGATCATTAAAATCAGCCCATTGTAAAGTTGCCTAGCTTAATTTCAAATAGACTATAGTCGAATAATACACACCAGAAATCTGATCTAGGTATTTAATGCATAAAATCAATACACGTCTGATCAGAATGCTACATACTTCTAGCACCGGATACATTTTCACAAGCATACACGCAACATGGATGTAGTCGTTCGAAAATTTCCATCCATAGGTAAATACATGTAAGTATGGGGATGACGCACTGGTAAGCTACTCAAATTGGCCTGAAAAATCTCCATCAAAGAAGAACATATATAATTTCCATTTGTATATAATACGAGGCTTTTTTTCTGTTTGTTCTCTTTTAGTACACCAAAACAGAGTTAACAAAGTGGTCCTATAGTAACCCTGCTTTCTGAACCAAACATCTGCAAGGGATGAAAGTCATGCAACTGTGGTGCTCTTGACATGAAACACAAACCTCTATAAATGGTGATTACCATAAATAATAACACAGACTTATTCATGAATACATATTACAGAACTACACGTCCATATAGTTACAGAGGATATTTAAGAACTCAGGATAAATTTACAGTATTATCTTGTCAAAAAGATACATTCTGTTTGCCTTCCTCAATTGAAATATTATTAAGAATCTAACACCTCTACTCACCTGTCTCAAAAGTGAGGCAGTCAGTCCATTGTATAATCCAAATATTCCATCACTTTTTATTATCCTTATTGCCATGGTAATGGCTCGCACCTTTTCACCCTGCTGTGTTTGTAAGTGGACCTGCACAAATGAAGTAAAATCAGAAAACACTATAATATTTATTTAACTGTGATTCAATGATATATTCAGGTGAGAGGCATTGGAGGATTTAACAATTATTGTATGAGGGAAAAATCAGGAAATGCAACTTGTTATAACATGTTGCTGTAGAAACCAGAAATATGATTGATTCTCTCCTACTTTATACTGAAGTACTTTTCTCCATATGATTTATTTATTTATTTATTTATTTGATTCATGTCTTACGCTATACTCAAGAATATTTCATCTATACCACGGCGACCAGCACTATGGTGGGAGGAAATCAGGCAGAGCCCTGGGAAACCCATGACTATCTACAGGTTGCTGGCAAACCTTCCCACGTACAGCCAAAGAGAAAGCCAGCATGAGCTGGGCTTGAACTCCCAGCATCCGCATTAGTGAGAGGCACTGGGTCTTTATGCTGCTTCTTCATATGAAACTGTACATAAAAATTTGAAGATTTTGTAAAACTATATAATTTCTATTACGTTCATGATGTTGAAACTGACAAAATTTTCAGTTTGCTGGCAGGGAAACCTGAAATTTATTCAAAATGCCTGCACTTATATAGAAACCTCACTAAAATATCCTGAGTGAAACAGAACAACTGAGTGCACATTATTCATACTTTCCACTTCTAGCTAGTTGCCATGGGAACCAGAAATCTGAATTTGAAACAGTCCCAGGTTTAATTAACAGGAACCTACATGCAGTTCACTTCAATGTGAGCTGGAATAACAGCGAACTCCTTGTCAGCTGTGGTTTAACTTGTATTGCGACCACATCATTTAAAACTTGCCATTTTCAGACGGCTGCCATGGGAATCAGAAATCTGATCAAAACAGTCTGCATTCAAATAGGAAACTACTTCACCTCAGTATAAACCTATATGCCAAAAATGACATCATTACCTAATGCAGTCTTACTTTTCTTGCAATCATGTTCTTGAAACTTACTATTTCTAATTCGTAACCATAGAAACCCAAAATTTGATCACTGTAACCTCAGTTTAAACAGGATCTTAGTTCATCTCAATATCAACGTGAGATATTAAAAATGAAATCATTATCTCAAGAGGTTCACATACGGATGGACAGAGGGTACAATGGACGGGCAGAGGGTGTGATGGATGCTCACTGTGACAATATTTTTGGCTTAGTATGCCAACGCAGCCAACAAGATTACAAGCATAGTTTCAGAAAGACATTCACTTTACCAGACGAACATAACTTAGCCCAATAAAGTGGCAAGATACCATGTTTCTTGGGCAAACTCTTTCATATTTCACTAGCCTAAGGGATAAAATGTAATACCAAAAGCCTACTAAATTACTACCTTAACTAATAATAATAGTAATAGTTGAGAGACTTCTGGTCATGCCATTTGGAACCAGTTTAGTCACAATATATCTTGATGTTTCACTTTGCAACAAATTTCAATGAAAAGTATCAGAATTCTGGACAACTGTCATCTGTTACAACAATATCAACTCTGCATGAAGCCACAAGTGCTCCTGGTCTACTCTTACAACTTGCTACAAGATGTTATTTTTGTTAAATTGTAAATGCATTTATTCTTCAAAAATTACAACATTCATGTACTGGTACCACAGAACTCCTTGACAAGGAGGTAAAGTAAATGCTACTGGTCACAGAAGTCCAGTTTTGTTATATTACACAGGGTATCATGGGCTTAATTCTCTCACTCTAAGTTTGTATAGAATTCCAATAAAGCATGCCTTTGCGATAAGGTTAACCAAATGAGCAAACAGGTGTATGAAGTCATGTTGTTTTCAGTGTTGGAAAGCCTGTATCGCCTGTTTTCATATCCCAGAGTTTTACATGCTTGTGGGTGGAGCTCCCACTGCTTTGGTGTAGATCACAACCAGCTCAGTGACATATGTTACTGTCTGATTTGTCACAGCATGTTAGGCCAATGACACTTGATCCCTTGTTTCAGATCACAAAATTTTGAGAAACTGGCGGCGGAACAATTTTCATTTCTCACTGTCATTAATGAGCTAGATTTTTTTCATATTTTCCTCTTTTGGGACAGTTTCTGGCAAAAAATGAAATAATGACTCCCGATGCAGAGGGTAAAATGACATGCGGGCCGTGATGGGAAACAAGGAATCCAGTTTGAATGGCCTTAAACAGGCCAAAAGTCACAACCTGGTCAAAGTCCACAACTGTCAATGGTTGCACTGGATTATAAACCCTTGTTTACCATTCACTGACACTGTAGTGACTGGTGCTGACATATGGGAACCAGTATACACACACATGGTTTAACATATTCTTTTCTCATGCAATTCAATGTTTATCTACACTCTGTGTAATGGTTGGTGCAGGGAAAAATACACATTGACAACGTTGGTAACATATTGCAACATAAATGTATCAACTGTTTTTACAATCGACAATGTGGCGATTTTACATAAATCTACAAATAATGTAATCACATAAATGTGCTGATGTGTATGATTGCCAGTTTTGAAACCTGCAGTAAACTGTAATATTATGTACAGTGCTAGAAACTGTATTCCCAACTTCAAACTGTGTTACAGTACACATGTACTACATGTTTATGGATTCAACAAAGACACATGTGTGCATAACAAAATATGATCCAGGACATTGGATACAGATCATACATATGCCTACTTACATCATTATTCAAGAAAATACCAATATAAATGTTAACAATAAAAATCAGAAATAAACTTTAGAATCATTTTAACATACACAGTACAGATAATAGTCTGGCATTGTATGAAAAGGCATTAATTTCTGCTACTCTCCATAAATAGAGTAAATTTTATTCATCTAGAGCATTTTTAGATAAAAATCTTTGGTAATCTTTTGCTGACCAGGTAAGACATGATGACCTGCACCTCTATGAAGCTGAACTTTATAAATGTATAACATGCAGTGTGCGTGTTAGGAGCTGAGGCTAAGTTTACCTGTGACCTTCTCAATTTCTACTTCGTCACATTCAAACTACAGTTTGGAACTTTCCTTCTTATCAGAGAACAGCACAATGTAGTAAACTATAGTGTAAACTACACATACACATTGGCTGAAGAAGCGTCGACTCACTTGAAATTAATTGTATGTATGCCAGGGTTTTACGTCGTACTTAACAATTTCTTTGTTAAGGAGTCTTTAGAATGTATACACACTATGTCTTTTTCTGGCAGAGTGAGAGATACCGCCACTGGAACATCATACTACCAGACACCAGACATGACACATTATACTGACAATAGGCCCTACTTGCTCTACTCTCCCAGTGCTGAACGCCAAGTGAGACAGCGACAAGTACCATTTTTAAAGTCTTAGGTATGACCCCGCCCTGGATTGATCATGCATCTCTCGACCTCACACTTGAAATTAATTATGTTAAATGTTATTTTAAGACACTGAATAAAAACCAAGGCCATAAACATAATGAAACCCTACACATGAAAAACCTATAATCCTCTCTTCAGACTACACTGTAGTGCAGGTTGTTTTATGCACTTTGCTGACTCTTTTTATAGTAAAAGTATACTATAAATGTATAGTTAAATGTACATGGGGCCTCCATGGCCGAGGGAGTTGGAGTGCTAGTGCAGCTAATCACCAAAGCGATCGCTGTGAGTTCAAACCCAGCTCTTGCTAGCTTCCTCTCCTATCATACATAGGGAAAAATATTTCACTTATATTACAGCTGCCAGGATCATGCTGGGAAGAGCACAGGGAAAACCCAAGGCCATCCACAGGTTGCTGGCAGACTGCGACACATATGGCTGGAGAGGAAGAATCCTAAGCTTGAACTCACCGTGACCACAGTGAAGAGAGGCACCGAGGTCATTACACTGCACTAGCCCGCTAACCTCCTAGGCCAAAGAGGCCCCACAAGTTGATCTGATAAGTCACACCAGTGACTACTGGTTCATACAGGTCCTTTAGGATCTGGATTTGATTTGATTTATTTATTTATCTGAGTGTTGTTTTATGTTGTATTCAACAATATTTCACTTACAGGACAGTGGCCAGCATTATGGTGGGATGAAACCAGGAAGACCCCTGGGTAAACCCACGACCATCCACAGGTTAACCTGGATTTGAATGTCTGTTGGGCAATGGTCATGCAACACACCAGTTTCACACGATTTTAGTAAATGACACTCCAACCCTCCTAGTACATGTACTGTGCGTGTTTCTTTAACGATTACTGCTCCTGGCCAATGAAGCCGAGAAAGCAAGCACAGGCCTAAGAGAATTTAGATCACTACAATAACGTTGGGGGGGGGGGGGAGGGGTAGGCCTACTGTAAGCTGGCATCACGCTCCAATAACTACACAGTTCTCAGTTGGCTCATTTTCTAAGATCTGCACCAAACTAGAGCTGACACACATCATATATAGTCAGTCATTATCCTGCCCTATAAACAAACACCACACGTAGTTGCTTGTGAAACTGATCGCGAGTGAAACCGAATGTTTACTATCTTTTAACGCAACTCAACTGCCGATTTACCTTTAACAGGTCGAGGGGATGCGTGCAACATGCAGCACCAGCACTTGCCAGGCCCCCGAAGTACCATCTTCCCAGCCGTTTCGACTTGTCTATGACTGGCGCGTGCCTCATCGTCCGTCTCACGGCGAACTCACTGGCAGGGTTATCCGACACCCCCGTTTGATGCGGCATAATGACGATTTCAGGTAATTGTCGTAAAATCACTGATAGATTGATCTCATGTGAGGCTCAACACGGTGAAATAAGGGTTAACTAAAAGCCGATTACATAGTACGGCACATTTCCGATTGACAGAAGTGGGCCCGATGTTACCGGGTAAATAGGTCACCTTCAAGTGTGTACAAAACACCAACCAATCCCTAAACTGATAGAGTTGCGCATGCCTGATTATTTTTCATGAATATATAGTGTACATACTAATTTTAAATGTTCGAGTTTTGAACTTCTGCAGAACAGATTTGTTTATGTTTATTATGTTTATGTATGTTTTTCCTTAATTAAAACATCTACGCCTAAATAACGTACACGAAGGAAATAATTTTATTGTAATATAGAATGTGTGTTAACTAAGCCATATTAACCGAGTTGCTGGCCGAGCACGCGCTCGTAAGTTCACCTTCACAGAGATGACGTCGGCATGTATACCAGACAGTAATCACACGCATAGATACCTGACCAACTTACTGCCTTCTACTCAGCGTTTTCGGTTCGACCTTGCCTGAGGTTCTCTACCACGGCGAACGCTTAGACGTATGTAGTATTTCAGTCTTCTGTTTGTATTTTTTGTTGTTGTTTATTTGTTTGTTTGTTTTTTGTTTTTTTTTGGGGGGGGGGTTGGTGTGTTTTTTTTTTCAAATATAATATCGTGCAACTTGAAATGCGTTTTGTTTACTTGTAATTACAGCTACGGGTTCGTCAGAGATGTTAAGGTCGAAATGACTCGAACAAAATTATAACAAGGTACATGAACAGCATAAAATTATAATACTTTGGTGCAATATTACGAGAGTGACGTTAAGAAAAATAACTAGGTTAAGATGCATGAAGCAAAACATTGGGTTGCACAGTTACAAAACAAGGAGAAAAAACCCAACTCATATGTTCAGCTAAATTATGATAGCTTAACTGAAAATCATTAAAAAAACCTCTATATTTTCCTCAAAGAAAAAACTTTGTGTAGAATATGTATGACAAAGTATGAAAACGCTGCTCCTATATTTCACTCGATGTCGCAAAATGGTCATTTGCAGCAAGGCGAGCGTCATTTTCCACAAAGTACAACAGTGTAGGATAAATGTATGCGCGACATGTTAATGAAATACATGTAGCTACTACTGTTTCACACAATGTCGCATAATGTCGCAAAATGGATTTACTTAAGTAACTTGTAGCACAATGCATGTATAGTGCGACAGCGTCATTTCAAAACTGAACAGATTACCATTTCTCATGAATAATTTACAAAAATCACACGCATCCGAGATTAAGTCGTCAAACATCGCACGAGTGAACTTTGCCCCGAGCACAAAGCGGAAGTGGCGCTTAGCTCACTAAGCGGTGACGTATACGTCGTTGAGCGACTCACTGTCATTTGCGTATTGATCCTGTTATTCTCTGAGTGAACTACACTGTTATTTTCCGCTATGTCTTGGGGACAACCAACCCAACAACCTTACGTAAGTTATCAGACCTCTCTTACTGAAACTTATCTGTGGCGTATAGAATGACACTTCCGTGAACAGTCTCCATTCTTTCCGCCCCCGTTTAGATAGGACAGTTTATGTAGTGTTGCTGTTGTTGATGTATCATACAAGTAGACTTACCACGAAATTGTGTCACAATATCCATGCGACATGTGGAAATTGTACACAGATAAGACATGTTGAGTGGATCATCATGCAGATTGTGCCCATCACTAAGCCAAGTCATTTATCTTTGTTGCCCTACATGAACTCCACAGTCGCTCCGATATTTGGATGTCGCTATAACACCACCAGTGGAGTCATACAACCTTCCATTTTATTTCCAAACAAAACGACGCCGTTTGTAGCGAGGAACCGTTAAACATGGAGCCGTTTTTGTGTTAACATGGAGTGATGAGCTTCTAAGCCGGTCAGCTCCTAAATAATGAAGATGAGACCACTGATATTGTAGCACACATGTTTGTTAGTGTCTGTACTTTGGCAGGAGACATAAGATAAGTGGCTGAGTTGCAAGGCGGCAGAATTCTGGGACTACTCGCAGGAAATTGAGTGAAAGGTTATATGACTCCACTGGTGTAGCGACATTCAAATATCGAAGCGACAGTGGAGTTCATGTAGGACTGCTGTCTTTGCAAAATGTCGTGGATGATCTGTTTTAATGGACATAAACTGATAAAGCCATGGTCAGCATGCCATGGCAGTGGAACGTTTGACTTGGTGGACAACAGCCAGGATAAAGCATCAATTTGTAGGATCAAGCCGAATCGGCACTGCAGCCGTCTCGAGAGATCATGCTGGTTTGGGTTGTTTTGCTCGCTAAAAGACGAGCCAAACAACAACAACAATGTTAACCTCCATGAAATGACAGTAGTTCCTGAGACCCCCCAAAACTGTCCCGTCCAAACCAGCTCCCTCTCTCTATCCGTTTCCTTCTTCATCTACTTGGCCTGCTCTAGTCACGTGACACACACATTGTTTTGTACTTCTTTAATCTTCCATATTCAAAGGCCATTAACAGTCCTCTAAAGTGCTTTTCATCACTTGCAAAGTTATTTAAGAAATGGTATTTTAACACAGTATGCAGGGTCTGTGTGTGAATTTGCATTCTTCAAAGCATACATGCATCTGGCAGTTGAGAGATAGCTATGTAGGATTACGAATGTCTTCATTCCAGACACCAGTGACGACCCCTGTCACCAAAGAAAGTGGTCTTAGGATCTGAATTTTGGACAACTGTGTTCTATAAATCTGATATATAGGCTTTCTGGCTTAGTATATGGAGAATCAGCATTTTAGAAGGCTCGCAAGTTCACACATTCTGGGGGAGACAAGGGTGGGAGGGGTAAGGCTCGCCAACAGATATGAGTAAAAGGTGTGATATTATGATAGCAGCTAACATTGCCCTGATGAGCCTACCGAATGTACCATACAAGTTGTAAATTCTGTGGAGTGACTGCTGTAAAATCAAGCCTTTCAGCCGTGATAGTGTGCAAGACCATCCCCACCGTCAGGTCTCAAGGCTCCTGAAATACCAAGTATGTGTAGATTTTATGGCTTTTTAGCTCCGTGGTACTGTCAGCTGCAAATGCTCAGAATCAGAGAAGGCACAGGAGAGTCCTTGTGTAATGGGCCTTCGTCTTAAAGCTAATACTGTTTTCTGTACATGGCAGG
Source organism: Acanthopleura granulata (assembly GCA_016165875.1). NCBI lineage: Eukaryota > Metazoa > Mollusca > Polyplacophora > Chitonida > Chitonidae > Acanthopleura > Acanthopleura granulata. The sequence continues at coordinate 28,554,177 of JABBOT010000002.1, forward strand.
GTGGTTATGGACAAGGGGTTGGCTATGGCGCTAACCAAGCCTATGGTGGACCCCCAGCCCAGGCCTATGGACAGCATCATGGGGGAGGGCCTCCACAGCAGTACGGGTATGGCCCTCCCTCTCAGCAGAACCTGTATGGGGCACCAGGATATGGGGGCCGTCCCTCAGGCCCTGCTTACTCTGGACCACCAGCAGGACCACCCCCTGGCATAAATCCAGAGCTCTGGTCATGGTTCCAGGTAAGAATGGCTAAGACTTTGAAGAACATGTGAAGTAATTATCACCTCACACAGGCATTTTTTGTAGTAGTAGTTTATTTGATTGCTAATGTTACCTGCATGTAGAAGTAAGGACAGTAGAATACTGAGTGAAACCCAGCAGAGACCATAGAAAGACCTCGACAACTGGCCAGCTATCTGACAAACTCCCTCATATAAAACTAAAATGGCTGATCAACTCTTTTCATAACATGTGCTCTCCTTCGATGTTCAAAATCATGGTCCTTTACATTGTGTGACATCAGGCAAACACCAGTTAATACTGTAAGCAGGTAAGCTTTTTGAACCCAAAGAAAATGATTTTTAAGAGAAAATAAAGCAAAAAATAATTATACATGTACATGAATAAAAGAGTTTTGTCTTTGTAAGATTTGAGATGTAAATGGTAATTTTCGATTAACTTGACCTTTGTTGTGGTATTTTGCATCATGCAGTCAGTGGACCAAGACCATTCTGGGAGGATTTCTGCCGAGGAACTTCAGAGAGCACTTGTCAACAGTAACTGGTCTCAGTTCAATTCTGAGACATGCAGGCTAATGATAGGCATGTTTGATAAAGACAGGTGAGTTGATTGACAGGTGTTACATGTTTAGATGTTTTTGTTAGTTTCATCCCCCAAACCTCATTTTGGATCCACGGTTTTTTTTAGACACTTTCTTATCGTGGTAACAAATTGAGTGTTTTGGGCATATTTTGAAATTGAGTTTTTTTAAAATTAAATTGAGTTTTTTGGTTATTTTGGGGTGCTTGGTGCTGTGGTGTGTGGGAAAATTGAGTTGTTAAGGTACATAGCATGAAATAACCTCTACAACCATCGTCTATTGCCTTTCAATGTCTCAGCCAGCATCATTTTTGTAATGTTGGCTGCGGTTATGTGCCAACGTTATACATGGTCCAATTTCCGATACCTAGCCACACTTTACCCACATACTGTTCACTGTAACAATGAACCAGATCATTGTGTAGAGAACAGTGATCGTGTGTTTGCTTCCATTTTTGCACTAGGTAGTATATAGCGCTTTACTCATTCATTTAAAAAGAAAACAGAGGTTCAGTAGAAGCTCATCTGTATTAAAATGACATCCTAGAGGGCGCTACTTGTAGCTGTATTTATACCTGTATTTGTATCTGCGTGGCAAGATCAATGTTTATCACATGTAATATTGTGAATGTACCAATTTCAAATCACCAGGATCATAAGAATTCATTTACGATAGAGTTTATTACAGTTTATTTGACAGGAGGAAAATCGTTTATGGCAAGAAATGTGTTGAAGGAAAGATTTTGTTTAAAAATTTTAATAATATACAGTCGTTTTGACAAATAAATCCATTTAGAACATAGGCCTAGCGATGGCCTATAAATGTAGCCTGATTGTTGTTGATATTTACATATTAATGTATTGATAACTGAGTTGGCTAAAGTAAAATTTCTGATGCAAGGTAGAGTAGAGTAATAAAACTGAAATGAAACCTAGGATGAAAGAAATATATTTTAAGATAAAGAAATTTTGTAATATAAAAGTACGACTAAGTCATTATTTAGAAAGCTGAAAATCTTTCCTTTCAATCTGCCCATGAGAGACAGGAAATTTTATTCATGTTTCTCTGTACCCTGTGAAAATTGCTAGGAAATGGTTTCAGCAAACTAGACCGCCCGTTTAGGCCTGCATTTAGGCTACAGGGACTCATGGACGGACGTCACTGTTAAAAAGAATATTGAGTTTTATGTCCCCAATACGAAGAAAAGTTTGAAAAATTGCGTTTTACCCTTTTTCGCATGCCTGTGGCTTTGGAAAAAAATTGAGTTTCACTGAATGTCAAATTGAGTTCGATAAAAGGTTTTTGTCTAGAAAAACCCGTGTGTATCATATGAATGTAGTACGTATATTTATTTGTTTGATTGGTGTCACTCCACACCCAATAATGCTTTTCTTATATGATGGCGGTCTAAAACAAAGCCAGAAGTTTTATGCCTTGTTTAGTGCCATGTCAAAACACCATCTACCAGGAATTCAGAACATCAGAACATTTGCGTTAGTTTACCACAAATGAATGCAGTGATGCAAACTTAAGAGACATGCTACTATTTTGGTGAATCAACGATTTTAATCTCTCATCGGGCAGACTTGTACAAACCCCAAAGATTTGGTTTTTTGTTGTTGTTGTTTTTTGTGACATTCTTATTAACATGTTATAAGAATAACCATCACTTGTCATACATGTAAGTAAGTCATATTGGATATTTATTTTAAAACATTTAGTATAGTTTCTCCCGTTAGCACATGCTTGTCTCTTGAATTAAGTTGGATCTTGGATCTGAAGGCTTCCATTTTGAAAGGTCACATGAATGTATTCAACTGTGAGTATGAATTGAAACTGACAGTGTGTCTCACTGTACTGTGCTGACTAGGTCATGTGCTGTGGTGTGCAGCAGTTCTTTGTAAGAGCAAGAGGTGTGGTAGCAGACAGGAAGCAAAAGCTTTTGCAGTATTAGCGTGTAAAGATTGGTGGTAAATATCAAGGCGCTCAGTGTAGCTGAGCTATAGCTCACCAGGTCTACTCACCTGAACATCTTCCATGAAACATGCTGCAAGTAAAGCCCAAAACAAGGAGAATATAGAAAGTTGTTGTCCATAAACTATCATTCAATTTTGTGTATTGTGGTGTAGTGTAAGAGGGTAAACTTTTACTATGTAAATAATACATGCACTATGATGCCATCCTAATAAGCATCATGAAAGAGAATGTTTCATTTTTGAAGTCATGGCTCATAAGTGTGAAATAAATGTAATAACAAAATCAATATCTAAGTGTGAGAAATACCACTTTTATTAGTGAAAGAAATCTTGATATTTAACCTTTGTATAAATAATAATTTATGTTTCCTAATTTCATGCATAAATGTGCTTAGACAACTCTAGCATATTAAGGTGCCACCAAAGTGTCAACATACTGAAGACAGGACCAGGTAGGACACATGCTGCCAAAGTCAGTACCAGACTGTTAAAACCTATCACACCAGGCTGCTGCTGTATGATGCAGTATCTGTGCACAGATACACTTGCATTGTGATTTAGAAAGCTTGGGACTGTTATGTTCTGTTGAGAAAATAAATCCATTGGTTACTTCTACGGCACAAATTTCCAGAAAAATGGTGTTAAAGTTCCTTTCTGTTTTTGTTTTTCCAGAAGTGGAACAATTGACATTCATGAATTTGCAGCCCTGTGGAAATATATTCAGGAATGGAAATCATGTTTTGACAGGTTCGGTGTTTTAATATGAAGTAACATTTTGTAATATGATGCAAAAGAGTCAGTGATGTAATGGTTGAGCATCTTCTGACTTATACATCTCACATTTTCTGACAAGATAAAGTGTATGCAAATAAGTGTTCATTGGGAGAACCATTTTTGATTTATTTCTTAATTGGTTATTACTTTTATTGTAGCTATTTCTGTGGGATTTATTTGAAAGGTCTCAGAACCCTGATTTATCTATCATTTCAACATCCTCTGCAACCAGTATTTTGAAACATTTTGACAGAACTGTGGGGTGTAGAAAAATAACTTGCACAGTTTTATGAAATTTCCATCTTTAATCACACAAGCAAATCATTTTTAGAATAAATTCCATTGAAAAAGAAATGCTTCAGTGGTTGAAAAGGTTGAAGATATGTTTCAAGGTAATATTTTTGGATTATTCATTTTTGACAGGTTTGACACTGATCGATCAGGAAATATAGATGCTGGAGAACTTAACAATGCTTTTAGTGCCTTTGGCTACAGACTGTAAGTTGAGACAATTTTGTCCGGAATAAAACATGTCTTGGGGACAAGTGTTTTTTCTTCAAATCTTTGGTATTAATGGATGTAATCAGATGTTTGTGAAGACAAATACTTTTCTTGCTGTGAAGTGCTTTTAGATATTACTAGATACAACAACTTTAATGGTGTCTTCCTCCAGTGTATCAATATAAAAAAAAGATCTGAGTACACATAAGTTTGCTATGAATGCATTTTAAAATGTGTATTATACAGACACATGTGGACTGACTGGAGATAGGTATTTTGAGGGTGACAATATTTCATTGTAGAAAAAAGTAAACTAATATCACTTGACCTATTTAAATAAAGCCCCCTTTGTATTTCATAAGTGTTTGTTAAATTTAAAGAAAAAAAGATTGTAAAGATCTTGACTTGAGTCGGTCTGTATATGTTCACATGCAGATCCCCCCAGTTTTGTCAGATGGTGGTCAGAGTGTTTGACAAGAAGAGCACAAGGACCATTGAGTTTGACGATTTCATCCAGGCCTGCGTCATGCTGAAATCCCTCACAGACAAGTTCAGAGCACATGACGTACAACAGCGGGGTGTTATTAATATCAGCTATGAACAGGTGAGTCCCTGTATAATGATTGCATTTGCTAAATACTTATAAATATCTTATTTCCATAACTTTAAGAAAATGTATTTACCATGTCAGAAATTAAATTTATATGATGGATAACCAGAAAGGCATATCCGGCATTAACCAGAAAGACATGTAGTTTAGTATTTACACATATTTTTATTTGTGATTTATTTGTTTTTATACATGACAAGGATATATAACAATTTCCTCGCATCATAGACTACATCTCTCACATTATTTGCTCTTACAGTTTCTTGAAATGGTGTTGGATAACACATTGTCCTAGCAATGCCAGCACCCTGCCTGAGCCCACGTGAAAACATCGAGTGAAACTTACATTCCATGCCAATGGAGGACCTGCCATAGAGGAAAGTGGTTACCACACACAGTTTGGGCCATACCATTGGCCTTTCAAACATGAGTACCTGCTTCACCATCAGATATTTCTGCTTGTGACTGGTGATAGTATTAAATGTACATGGTTCTCATTAAGATGACCTTCAGGGGTAGTAGCACATTCTGTGACCACAGGGAGACTTGATGGGAAAACCCAGTTTTGCAGAACTCAGTTCAACTAATACTTGTATTGAAGCCAACAATTCCACTGATTTTCGGTGTAGGAAGTGGCACTCAACTTGAATACTTACGTAAGCTAATGGCTAGGAGCTTCTGCAGTGACTTCCTATGAATAGACTATATTCCATTTGGTAGAATCTGCAGAATAGAAATTGTAGCAGTACAGATGTCTTATACACAAGACATCACCCATGATAGAAGGGCATTATGAAGTCTGTGTAAATCATCAAACTGGTGTTATGCTGCTCAGGTAGCGAGTCCAATTTGGAACTGTTCTCATAGATGTGAAGATAAAATACATTTCATAGTGGCTATCTGATATGTGTAAACGTATTTAATGTGCAAGGTAGGTATTGAATGACTATGTTACTGCAAGTTGAGACATAAATAATAGCCTTAAAAAATGATCTGAGGGATTTTAACTGTACATCTTCAGTTGACTCAGTTGATTCTTCCCACCATAATGCTGTCATATATGTGAAATATTCTTGAGGACAACTTAAAACACCAATCAAATAAATAATTCAGTTGATTCTTTAATTGGAAGCCATGGAAAGCAATTGTCTTGACGGACAGTGTTATTTACTATATTACCTCATTCAGGCACCAAGCATTAATTGGTTTTAATCGTTATTTTATTTATAAATTTGGTTGTGACAGCTAGGCACTTAGTCACAAAAGTATTGAAATGTTATGATTATGACAACCACACAATACCCCACAATATCCGTAGGCTTATTGTATACTGTATGAACTTATCAGCTTCACTTTTCTATATTAATTATTAAGGTAAACAAAGGACTGCACCTTTGCTTAGTTTTTCACATACATGTACTCTTTGTTGTTAAAGAATGCTGATAGTGAAGTATTTATATATATGTACATGTATATATATCTCATCATTTTTGTGATAAAATGTATGAAATGAAAAAATGTTTATGTTTTCATTTTAAGTAGTTTTGAGGAAGTTATGGTACTCTAATGTATGCTTCTTTTATGAAAAAAATATTTCAGTTTGTAAATAGTGAAACTTCACTTAACATTGTCTTTCTTTGAGGCATCATTGTCTCTTGTAGCTCCTATCTAATATACTCAGTATAATGGGCTTATGCACATAAACAGCTCTCGTCTATTAAAGTCATCTTGCTTACAATGTTTTAATTACCGATCACTTGACATTCCTTACACAGATGCTTTTTTCTTAAATGCTGTCAGGTACAAGAATACATGACGGCATATAATGTTTATGTATGCTCTTTTTTCCACCCATAAAGCTAATTATTTAAGTGAAATAATCCTGATTAATACTGAAAACTGCTGTAGGCATTCATACTTTCTTGAGCTGTCTATTGTACACAATGTGTAGATATTTTTATGGTGTATACATTTATACATATACATTGGGGAACAATACTTGATTCATGAAATGTCTTCCATATGTGTTAGGGGATGTCGATTTTTTCCACTTTATGGAGAAAAGGACAAACATAGGGATGAGTTAAGCAAGGAGGTTTCCGTGTGGATAACTGTCAGAGGTAAAGACCGTGATAAATTTATGCAGCAACATAGTTCTCTTTAATGAACTGTTACACGGTACAGTACATCGTTGACACTGTTAATGTTATTCATACATTTTATTCAACTTCTGTGGCATTGCTCAAATCTGCATGATGTCCAAAAGTTTCTTAAACCTGATATTTTTTAATAAGATTTAGGCTGAATGAAGTGTGTTCTGGTAAGGCTGCCATGTGTATTGTTCATGTAATTTTGCTGAATATTGTTGTAAAGTGAATTAAAATTCTTTTTTAATCTTCCATATGATTCGTCATTTATTTCACAAGATGATGAAGCGTGTTTTTTTTAAAAATAGTAAGGTTTCCAGGGGAGATAACTTTTGTAAGCATCCTATGTGGGACTGATGAGTCGGATAACTCTGTCTCAAACTTCCAAGAACAGAAGAGTTGTTGGCAAATAATAAACAACCACGAATACCGTGATACTCTCATTTGTATACAGAAGTCTGTATATGTCGTTCAAGGATTGTGCATTAACCATCAAGTCAGTTTTGGTTCAGAAGGAATAAATTATTAGGCCTGGGTCAGATTTTCAGAAAATGCAAGTTCCCAAACTACGAAACTGAATTTCCTGGCATTTCACTCATATGACATACACACACGTTGATAAGATCTAGGATGAGCGAAACTACAGAAAAAAAACCCTTTTAGTTTGGCTATTTGACGTTAGGATCCTGGAGCATGACATGTATAAGTCAATCTTGTTGAACTGAAGACTGACATAATTTATCCATCCACATAAACATAATGTTCAACTGATTTTATGTCTTAAATTTCATATACATAAGGTGGATCAAAGGATGGTGTTTTAGGCTGTGTGTTTGTCGCCTTGAATACACTTTTCCCTGGTTCAGTTTGTTACGTAACTTCTTTGACACACAGGGTACTGGGTCCAGCCTCTCTCACTAGACAGCGTGACCAAGCTGGGGCGGCGAAATGGAAAACACGTTAAACTTAATTACCTCCAGATGCGGACAACTATGACGATCCGCTTTACATGCGCCTCCCAGTTTTTATACCACTGAAGACAAAATGTTTTCCACTTAGTGACTGTAGCTCGTGATTCCCGCAGTTGGGCCCGCATAACCATTGCCAGATCGTTACATCACGAGTCCGGGTGAGGCTTATGAAAAAAAAAAAAGAAAAAGCTCCCACGTTCATCGTTTGAGTGAAGAGAAGCTGTGGTAGTCATAACGCTTTGAAGGTATTGGCCTTTTCATCAAAGCAGACTTCAAAGGATAACCCGCTCAGTATCAAAGCCCCAAATTTCAGCCAATTGATTTAATGGCTAAAGCGTTATCTGACATCAATAGGATCATTTATGTGTTATTTTAATCTTGGGTTCCAGTTAAACGGACATTACGCTGTAGCAAGTTTCATCGTTAGTACAAAAACTGTATTTACACTGCATGTTGCCGATACCGATCCCCTACGCACGTGTGTGTTTCTCACACAGCATGTTCACCATTTACTGCAATTACACATTATTGACATGTTGAGCCCACAACCCCAAAATCTGAGGACGGGATTCCAGGAGCTCCTATACTTCACATGGAGCTATATATACAGAAGACTAGAGCTATAATATAATATGGGTGTCATATACATGTACAAATACATTCGGTCCCGCAACATGTACATTTACACGTGGATGCAGCATTGAGCAAGGGCGATCGAATATAGTGGCTAAAACTTTTGTTTCCTTAAAGCCATCAATTGAATGTCTGCGTTTAAAAGGGGAGTTGGATGTCGGTTCCCGAACAGCCCTTGATCACTGAGGTCACGGGTTCGAATCTATCACCTGTTGTGTCGACTGCGGGTGCAATGCATGGGTCATAGAAATGTATACAGATTTGTGAATCTGGTGAATAGAGCTGGATTTTTTTTTTGTTTGTTTTTTTTGTGGCCTGTGTCGAAGTGATTTAAATATATAGCTTAATTCAAAACTATCACTAGAGTGCATAATTATGTGTGATATATGCATAATCATATCATATATATATATATATATATATGGCTCATTGCATTTCTCCAAAGAACAACTATGGTATACAACTATAGCATCTGCAATCGTTCTATTCACGTGATTAAATAACAGTGTTTACAGGAAGCGGATATATATATGTATATACACGTGTGTGTGTGTGTGTATGTGCGTGCGTGTGTGTGCATGTATATCCGCTTCATGTACACACACACGTGCAAAAGATGCCTTTGTATGGCATGTATATGTCTTGATACACGATCAAAGAGCCATTCCAAGAGACCCCGGGTGTTAGTGTCCACTATAGGGTATCGCTTTGAAGCTGGCTAATTGATGGCGTTATAACAAGTCTAGCTTGCAAGCTGTGTATAATTGATGAAGGACACACAAGGGTGTTTCGCGGGCATAACCTGCATGTACATGTAGAACATACTGCTTGATAATTCATTACCGTCAGAAACAGTCCGACATCCCCCCTTCTACGGATCAAGGCAGAGTTGCGCTTTTTGCAAGCACCCAGCCGTAATTGTCTGTCTCAATAACAAAGACTGGTTTTATTGTATGGCTCTTATGCATGGAAAAAAGCCCTTTAACATCTCGGTCAAGTTTGACCGAATGGAATTGTCGTAGTCATACACGTCCTTCCACCCGCAATATATCTTTAGAACCCATTCATTTCTCGACATGGAAGTTATTAAGCTTTATCTCCAATCCAGTATGGAGAGCTTATTAAAAAATGAACATTATCCGACAGTATTTTATTGAACTTTGCCTTATACTGTCTTGTAGTGAGAATGAATGTATGTCTTGACAGCACTATATCTCCAAAACTACGGAGCCAAATTCTTTGAAACTTCATACACTGACTAACTGGTAGACCTTCCACACATGCATTAGAATGCGGTCGGCTGATATGACCTATGAGATACTTTTTCAGGTCATGCACATTTCATTTGTGACTTGATAAGCCACATCGTCAGAAGGAATGAGGTAAATTCAGTGATCTTTAGAGAGGGATTCATTGATGGATCCTTGAAAATACACAGGAGCATATGTTACGCATGCAGCTGACCTTAGGTCAAACTAATATGAGTTTTTTAAGGACATATTTCCAAACAATACCAAATTACATGAAACTTTCATAGCATGTAAGAGTGTGGACATGCATGCACTTTGATACTACATTTGATCTACACTTTATCGTACTCTTGACTTTCACACCTGGATCTCGAAAACTACTAAATTCAATGAAACTACACATGTGCATGCATACCCAGTTGGGCCTCTCAGAATGTATATTGAGCGTCGTCGACTCAACTAACATTTAACTTATTTTCTTCAAGGCAAAGTTTCATGTAAGACTGGTACAGTCATATCTACAAAACTTTATAAGGAGCCAAATTCAAATGAAACTCCTTACGTTGATTCACCAGTGTACACTCAACCGAAAGGTAATGAAGTACCCTCAGAGAAAATGTTCTTTGCTCTACCTTTTCATATTGGAGTTCGTATTATCTTTACATGTAATGTTACATCTCCCAAATTACTAAGCAGTATTCAATGAAGCTCCATATACATGGAATCCCCTTAGGCATAGAAACAAATTACATATGTATAAAATTGATAAAATAAATAAATTTCGAAAAACACCAAAAACGTTGTCATCACAATGTAAGTATTATACTCTCTAAAAACGACCTGTGTACTACACGTACACACACTGTAACAAAATTGAACATCTACAGCCTTTGTGTACTAGATGTACACAATCGTGTGTACCACAAAGTCGTGTTTAGAGAGTAAAGGTCTTTCCCGCTGTTTTTCATTATCATTATTTTTTTCTTTTTCATTTTTTCTTTTATGGTGTAAAAAGTGTTTTCAGGGATTGTTTTCTGTGTAAAAACGTTTTTCTCTCAAAGAAGGGTTTTCTCTGCATGCATAATTGTAAATAGCATTTTCAAGGGTGGAAATAATTTCCTGCGCAGTACAAAGGCGCAAATGGAACTGTTTCTCCATGGTACAAACTTGCGAAAATGCGTGTGAATATATTAAAATTTACGTGGTGATGCCTTGGGTTCTTCATTATTAATATCACAGGTCCCATGCAGGATCCCAGGATTTAATTTGATAAAGATAATTACACTACATATAAAACGATTTACACCGCATAAAATACCTTTTCACCCGGGAGAAAACTCTTACTTTGTATACGGAAGACATTTCCATGACACAGTAAAGAAAATCTTTACACCACATGAGAAAATCTCAACACTTCAGGCAAAACATTAATTCCTTCCGTGTGATGATGTATGATGAAGAAAACTTTTACACCGCAAAAGAAACCCTTTCCACTGTGGAGAAAGTCTTTCAACCACAGATAAATCTACACAACTCACACTGCACAGAAAACCCTTTTACACAGGCAAAAGAAAAAAAACACTGCAAAGGTAGCAATCACCGCATGGGAAAAACTCTTTCCACTGGGGAGGAAAACTTTCCACCTCAGAGAAAACCATTTATAGCATCAAGGAAACATTTACACCAAGAAAAGAACAAAAGAGAACAAAAGAACATTTATACCATAGAGAAAACCTTTACACCTCAGCGAAAACCATGCATTGCATTTGTTTACACCCTATAAACTTTATTCATTTATTTATTCGTTGGCGTTTTCCAACGTACTCAAGAATATTTCACTTATACGACGGTTGCCAGCATTATAGTAGGAGACAACCACGGGCAGAGCCCGAGGGAAACGTACGACCATCCACAGGTTGCTGGCGGACCTTCCCACGTTTGGTCGGAGATGAAGCCATGCAGCATGAGCTGGAGAACTTACAGCGTCTACATTGGTGAGAGGCACCTTGGTCATTACTGACGCGCTAGCTCCCTCGAGGCCATACCTCCTGTAAAACGACTGTATACAAATTTGCACATCCACAATGCATAAAATGTGTATCAGTGGTAAACAAATTGTGTAACACAAATCACACCTATTTTGCAACGCTAATACACGTGGGTGCGCATTTTTGTCATAATAAAAACCATTCCACCGTGGGGAAAACCTTCCCACCACAAACAACTATATACACTGTATAAAAACTGCTAACACCATGGAGAAAGTAAAGCCCCTCTCCCAACTCCAACCACCCAAGAGAAAACACGATGGGGAAACTTATCCACCGCGGAGGAAATGAGTTCAGATTGCATAGAATGCTATTTACACATTAGAGAATACTCTGCACTGCGGACATAACATTTAACACTAGATGGGGAAACTTTCAAACATCGAGAAGAAAAAAAAACTATTCACACCACACAGAAAGCCCTCCTACCACAGAGGAAACATGCCCACCACGCAAAACAATCCAGCACAAAAAAAATATATTTACAGGCTGCAAGAAAATACCGTACAATGCACTTAAAACCCCTCAGACTTAAGCACATGTACAATGTAACAAATATAGATACAGATTATAAGAGATAGTACGTATAATATCAGCTGTTCATAAAATTTAACTTAAATATCTGTAATCACTTTAAAAATGTCAAAGTCGCCAAAAACCAACGGGGTTCTGAATCATGCAGGAGTGTACGTGAGGTATAGGTTTGGTGAGCTTAGGACTAGCTCTTCAACAGACAGAGCATTTACAAGCATTTCAAAAAATGACGTTAAGAAAAATGTCAAGGTCGCTGAAAACAAATAGGGTTCTTCCTCATGCCGACGTGCACGCTTGGTGAACTTGGACTAGACTTCTAGATATAGAGCGTTTTCCAGAATTTAACTTAAATCACCCCATTGACCTTAAAGAAAAAGGTCAAGGTCGCGGAAAATCATATGGTTCTTTCCCATGTCAATGTGAAGTAGTAGTGTAAGTTTGGTGAACTTGGGCTAAACCGTTGAAGAGACAGTTTACAAACCTGTTGTAAAATTAAACTGAAATGACCCCAATGACATTGAAGAAAAAGGTTAAGGTCGCTGAAAATCAATAGGGTTCTTCCCCATGCCAGTGTATAAGTGCAGTTTAAATTTGGAGGACTTGGGCTAAACTGCATGTTCCAGAGAACAAGCGTTTACAAGCCTGTCATAAAATTTAACTTAAACGACCCCAGTGACTTGAAGAAAAATGTCAAAGTCGCTGAGAATCGATAGGGTTCTTCCTTGTGCAAAAGCGTAAAAGTGGTGTAAGTTTGGTGAACTTGCCATAAACCGCTCTAGGGATAGAGCGTTTACAAGGACACACAGACGAACCGACGGACAGACGGACGCTCTCCGCTAGGACAGTTCTTCGAGGCACGCTTGGAAAATAAAACCAATTAATCCTTCTTATCCTTCGTGATACTGAAAAAAATTCGAATGGCACTTATATGCAGTACTGTATACCCATGCACATATATACCTTCAGATCATATGTTTATTCAGTTCGCATATACATACATATGCAGTTCGAACAGCAATGCACATGCAAACATCGGTCAAGTCATGCATGCCCAAATGTTCACATTCCATGCAACTTCTGTATGAAACTGCAAATTACAAGATATATGTCATATGAAGTGGGTATAATAAAACAATGCTACGTTTGTTGCGCTCCAATTATGCCAGAATTATTGCAAAAGATGCACAGCCTACCCAATTGCCATATCAGCTATATGACCCACAGTACTATATGATATTGATATAATGTCGTTCGGGCAGCTAATCAAACCTGTAAAAGAAAGCGAGAGAAAAGGCGTCAGAGAACACATCTTGACAACAGAAGGCAAACAAAAAGTAATATTAGAAATCGCTATTACAGAGAAGATCAAAGGCAAATGTGATTGAGGATTCATGAATAAGGAAATTGTCCCTGATCAGCGCACGAGCTCCACATGGCGCATGCTACACCCAAGGATACCCAGAGAGCACCTGTCCGGTCTCTAGACGGCGGTGCGTGCGCACATGCTGAGCGCGGCGACGATTCCACAGTGATTAAGTGCTCTTCCGACATCCTTTACAGTGACCTGCCTGCTTGCAAGTCGCCAGTTGCATTGATTGGTGTATTCCACATCAAAGAGAAGATGAAACAAGGTCGCGAGGAAATTAACACCCACCGTCAGCTGCCGGTTAAGAGAATGTTCAATAATCTTTATTTTGTTAGAGAAATTGTATTGTTCTGTCGACTTGCTAATTGTAAATCCTCTTAGTTTGTATTGGCATCACTTTATACAGGCCTGAGCTCGTGAGTTTGTTCAGTAAAATATAGCCGTAGCTTCCACGCAAAGATAATCATAAACGCTAAAAGGTTCTGTTAATTGCAGAGTTCAGGAGCACAATGTATTAGACGGCCAGAACGTCAAAATTAACAAGTCGACGTAGCAAGTTATACAGCGAGTCGGGTGAGACAGCAGAATCCCGGACATAATGCCCGATCCCGCAAACAGAGTGTCTCTTTGATCCCTCTCTAGTTAGTCTCTCACAATTAAATTTCTTGTTTCTGAGAAAAACCAAAAAAAAAAAAGGCCGATCGACTGACAGTAAACGGATATTCATGGTTTTTCCAACTCATCTCCTATGATGACTGTACAAAAGAGTACTGAAATTACAGCTGAAGACAATGAGATCCCAAGGCGTGCTTTGATCTGTCAGGTTTTATTGTTCGGCCCTTTCAAAAGAATTTTACCAGACAGAAATTGATGACATGGATAAAGAGGAAACTCAAGGAATATGCAATTATGCTTGTCTCATTCCCACCTCGTTTCATGCTCACTTCTTAGAAAACAGTCACAAAAGCTATGTGCCCTTGCTTTCGACGGGAAATCACCGTCAATTATATTTTTCAAGCAACCAAAAGAGCCCAGAATGAATTAGACAAAGACAAGGAAGAAACAGAAACTCTTAACAAAAAAATATTCACACACTAAAAGAAAAAAATTGAACGGAAGATGAATAAAAATGGACCAAAGCGTAAGAAAAAAAAACCGACAAAGCAATGAGTACCAAATGTAATATATATCAAACAACCTTAAAATGGTAAAGATTTACTGAAACACATGTATATTTACAAAACAGAACGCCACGAGCAGGATTCGCGTGCATGGTAAATAACTGTATACTTAATTATGTAAATAATCCACTATATGCTCACAGCCATGCATGCACCTAAACCTTAAAACTTATATACATATATGATGTCACTGTCGCCACATATCCATTAGACGGGTGGATCTGTATATAGACGATAAGGCGACCTCACGCTAGCAGGCTAACAGTGTGAGCTGGGCCAAGTTAGTCTATATATCCAGTTCACATATGCGGGAGAAATCGTCGTCAGGACCGAGCACAATGGCCTCCTGTGATAGTGTTCTTGTAACGACCACTTCTCTTTTGAAACTCTATCAAGTCTGTAGTTAGCTGAGTGCGGGCTTTGGCTCAGGCCTACACCTGCCGCACGACTACATTGCCCGGCCACATCTGATTTAGTGCTCTGCTAATGCATGGGCCTAGACTTCAAAGGCGCCTCGGGCAAATGTGTGTAATTTATAGGGGCAAGGGTATTATCTAGGATTTTGGACCGAACATGGCGTTTGTACACAATTTAAAATACCTTGAACATTTTCTTTTTACTCAACTTGTTACGTGCATTACCCTCTACCACCAAGATAAATTTTGGTAGAAATTACGCACAAAAATAGTAGTTTTTGCTGGTTTTCCGAGGCGGCAAATCTGTAAGGAGCTGAACTCTCCCAACCTCATGTTACTATCGGAAGCCATCAAACGAGTCCATATTAACCGTGGGTGCAAGGACGTTATAATTTCCCTTACATATATTTTTAGATCATCTTTTTTCGTCTTACACGAGGGAAAATACACTATTGAACTGTAATCTTTATGTGTGTTTCAAATAGTCTAGCATGTTCACTGAGAGCGTGTGTCATGTAGAATTTGTTAACGGCAAGACTGCCTCCCCCCCTCTTTAAAATGCCTACGACCACCGCATTTTTGTGAATGTTGATTCTCGCTGAACTTTGATTGGCGCGGCTTCACCAAAGGGCTGACGTCACTGTGTATGGGCGATTGTCGGCGGCTGGCATGTGGCTTTGATGTTCAGGGGATTCAAACTTTTTGAAAATTTTATCGCCATTTTGTTCTAAAGAGTGGCATATGTGCAGCTTGGATGGATACTAGTTCGGCATGGCAGTCCAGAGGTAAGGTGGTCAAGTTTGAGGTTTTGTGCAGTTAACTAGGTTTATGTAGGCCTACTGGTCAAAGTTTTGCTGTGCTGTGTACGTAGGCCTATTCACTGCGATCAGTGCTATCAGGTCCCCCTGGCCTGTATTCAAGCTGTACAGGATCACAGGCGATAAGTAACAAGGGGATTAAATTCAACAAGGAAAGACGGGCCCTTTGAAGTGTTTCAGAGGGTTGCTCTGTCAAAACAGCCAGCGTATCTCTGTGGGTGTTAAGCTTGTGTTTCTAGCCTATAGCCCGAGCAGATGGTCTTGTGAGTGTATAAACGAGGCATAGCTTTATGGAGTATACGGTGAACTACTGACGACAGTATCACGTTTACAAGGTGGATTTCTGGACAAGACGTCACAAAGTTTACCTTTTCTCTTATCTTGTAAGTAGTCGACTTTTGTAAACATTACATTTGTTTTCTTGTTAACAACATGTCTCTGAATGTTGAATAATGAGGAAATGATAGAGCTTACTGCACGAGATGATTGTGTTTAAATATTGATGTCATTGCATGGCAGTGATATAAAATTATCATGATGAATTTCTTATAATTTTATGTTTTAGTTTTTAGGCTGAGAAAAGGCCATTGGGTTATAATGAAGAAGGTCTATTACATATAAATGCAATAGTTATGTATTTGTGTAAAATTATAGTTACAACAATGTAGGCTACACTTGATGTTCAATACAATATCTGGTCATCGGTAACCATGCACGTTACCTAATCTGGGGACAACGGGAACCAAATTAGTTGTCATTTTGTGAATTGTGGTTCATCAAGGACTTGATATTGATAATGTTCCTGGTAAAAACAAAGACTTAAGAGCGGTGTTGTTTATGGTAGACGGTATGTATTTGATGGGGGTTGAGTTGAACGGGGAGCCTTCCTACCGCAGCGCCCTCACTGAGGTAGGCCTAAGGCAGGATACGAACGAGGTAAGTTGCAGTGTTGGACTTGTCGCTGGGAATATCAACTTGTCCTCGATTGCGTTCATATTTAGCGATATTTCTCCAGCAATGTAATTAGTGGAGGAATTGAGCGCACGAGAGAAGATGTAGGATCTACAGATGGTCTGTTGAAGGGCCTTAAAATCTGCTCAATCAACTGTTGTGGTCAACTGAACAGTCTTGACTGGAGAACAAAATGGCGCGGCCATCGCTCTCCGCAATGGCGACGCTTTGCTATAAAGCGACCGTTAGTTAGTCAAACCTGAAGGCTCTGTGTAAGTTACTGGATATTCATGCAGCGGTACTAACGGAGGGATTTGTACGATATGTCTTTGGTTATTATTATTTTGCATATTTTAACGAATAACAGCGGTTTTCACGTGTGTTGGCTGGGGTCAGAGATTGAGGTCATTCGGCCGGGACCTGGTTTGGCTGGGTTAGTTTCTCCAGAGGTATGGAGCCATGCTTGGGAGGGTTGGTTTGGGTGGTGTGGGTACCTGTTCAGAACACTGGTATTTTGGCTGTATTTTTTGGGGGACAATTCTGTGTAAATGGCCATGGGTGTGCATGTACAGTAACAGACATGCAATCTGTGCTGGGGGCCATGTTGGTATTGACATGTGGATGTGTATTTTTTTCGGATGTGTAAACATATATAGTACATTGTTATAGTACGTTGCAAACATGTAGAATGCGGAACACGTGAATGGAATTGGTTCATATCATTCATGACATGGTCTGCACTACTAGGTTTAAATATTACAGACAGGCCTATTGGGATGGACGTTTTGATATTGTAAAAGTTGGGGTCAGGATTTCCTAGGTCTAGGGATGTAACAACCTCATTGATTTTGTTTTGTGAATGTAGGCATGCATATAGGCTACGTTGACGAAGGATGCATGAGAGTCTGACACAGCTCCATATGCAAATGTGTATGTATGACATTCCGAGTCCATTGTTGAAGACTTGCAATGCTGTCTGTTTGCTCGTAATAATTTAAGGTCTGCAACAAACAGCTCTACAAGTCACTGTCTGTCAGTCAAATTTTTGATACCGTATCCTAAATCTTTCTTAGGATTTCACAGGTATTGCAGATTTGCACTGTTTTTGGTGTGTGAATTGAACTGATTTAAGTCTTTTTTTTCTGTTCTTATTTATGTTGATTCATTTATTTATAGAGGGTGACATGTTAGGTATTGGAGGGGTTGGGATTATTAGGCTGACCTTCGTAGTTTACCTTTTTGTTTAGATGCAGCACATATTAATGAAGATTGTGTGTACGTCAGCTGTTAAACACATTTTTGAATGAGAAATATAATGTACCAGTTATTACATAACTGCAATATGTTAATCATGTACAATTTTGATTTAATGATTTGTTTTATGAGGTTTGAAATGAATTAATCTTGATTTCAGAATCTTTGCTGATTAAGTAATAATAGGAGGGCCTGTCATGGTAAAGGTAGATGGGAAGGTGATGGAAGGTCACTTCGAGCCCCAGAGGCAAGCAGGACACAATGTAACTTGTGCTAGGTGATTGTAAGCATGTGCTGCGTCTGTAAAGGCGTTAGACAGAGTCTTGGCTGGCTGAAGCAACTACGCTACCACACCACTCAATACCTGAACAGGGCTGCCAGCTCACCTCTGTGATAAGAGGACGTCATTGTTTGTTCTGACATAAAGTGTCTCCTGTGTCACCAGTGCATGACAACATAAAATGTATATATCTACGGACAGGAAGGAGATATTAGTCAAGTGGTTTTCAGCCAGTTGTATTTTACACTCTCTAAACAAAAGGAGTCTGTTTAGTAAAATGTCTTTGTGGGCACACAAAGCACTTGTATATACTAAACCAGTCCCACACCAGAATGGACTTGCCTATTGTTTCTTGCCTTTGATTATCTGATTCTCTATTTCACCTCCTTAAGTTTTTTTTTTTCTTCTTTTTTTTTTTTTATTGTTGTTTAGGAAAGAATGCCCATCATTGGTTTTCTTGCTTACATGGTACTTGAAATACTCAGGTTTTGTAGTCTCATAATTTTAACCTTAGCTTCTTTGATGGATATCAGGTACTCATAGGTACTGTTGTGATCAGTGCTAGTTAATTAAGAGATGGAATAAAGTGTTATGTACTTCAATTCACTCAGTGAAGGCTTGAAGGGAGATAACTAGAACTATATCAAGGCAGTAATCCTGCATTTGATATTGGTTTTACCTCACTGTTCATTTCCTGTTGTAAACTTTTAAACAGGCTTATCAATTCAGTGGACCAATTTTGTGTTCAAAAGTGATCTAGATCTAGATGTCTAGAATGGATTATGTCATTCGGAAGGTGGCATGTTGGTCGATGGGAAGGATGTGATTATGTGGTACAACCACCATACTAACTCCTCAGAATCACAGGATTAGAGAGTATTCTGTTTTAAGTATTGTGTGAAAGCAAACAGTGTCCAAGTGGTAGTGTTTTCATCTCGGGAAAGGTGTTGGTTTGGAGAGGGTTAAAGACTGATGTTACTGGCAGAATGTAATTTACAAGAAATCAAGAAAGGTAACAATAATACAGTATTAAAAGTGTTACGGCTGTGGTGAAGGATACATAAACCATGTATGTACAGGTATTGTGCCACTGGAAGGCCTGGAATTTCCATCTTGTAAACAGTTGGTATTTAGTCTTAATATGCTTCTTTTGTGAACTGTGTTACTTTGTCAGTTTTGTTTTGATAGGTATTGTACACAAGATAAGGATAGTGAACATGAGAATTGAGGGTAATAGTTCCATCAGCCTGCATGTGCTGGTGTAACTATACCTGCTCATCCAGGTGCATGGTGTTCTGCACAGTTTACTCGCACCACTTCACTGAGCTCCGAGGGTTTTAGTTACCCTTGTACAATTTTATATGCTTTCAGTTAATCTACTAATTGCACTTTTTTTTTTTCCTCTGAGCGTGTGCTTGTATAATGTTGGTATTCAGTCTCCATTTGTGTAATGTTTTTGAAATTGATTTCAGAGTGGGAAGGATAGACATTGTATTATTGAAGATGTTGAATGTAAATTTCACACCAGGGAATTTAAAAGTTTCTTGTTTGCTTGTGCATAATGCCTTCGTTACAACCAGTATGAAGTATGTGTTAAGATACTCTTGGCATCCATGGATTTATGCATTATAGTTGTAGTGCACTCAAACAATTGAAGTTTTCACTTAATGTCGACATGCGTCCATACTTATGGCTCACTCAGTCTGTTTATGTGGCAAACAATGTCCCTGGAGCCCATAGAGGCATGTCCATTTATTGACACAGCAGCTATTTTTTAACAAATTTCCAGCTGATTTCTTGTGAAGCCGGCCTAATTACAAAGGAGAGACTGCATTAAGTGCTGGCCCTATTCAGATTGACTCCTTTGATTTCTCAAGGGTGACTGATCTCCTCTCCGATGCTCGCTCTAGCCTGAAAATGAAATGCAGCTCACATAAAGCAGATAGGTGTCAATATACCATAAAAATTATCAAACTGTGGCGACATCAAACAAGGCTCGACTGTGGAAATAACTGCTGTGTTTATTTCAATCTCCATCCCCCTCCCCCCCAGCACACATGTACTCATATTCATGGTATATGCAAAGTTGGCTGTGAGCACCTTGAGGCTATTCTCACACTGCGTGTATGTAACTACAGCTGTAGAGATACAAGCCAGAGATCTGGAGTTTTCCCTTGACCCAGCCAGTTGTAGTTTCTTTAGTATAAATCAAATGGAAATTAGATGAGAAGATACAAGCCATCAGGTTGGCACACCACAAACATCAAAAGGCGCTGTTATGTGTCATCACTCACCTGCTACTTATTGCTCCGTTCAGAACTTGTGTTTGATCTTGTAAACAAGGTGAGGGGAAGCTAAAAGGGTGAAAGAAAAAAAATGACACCCTGATGAAATTTTTCTGAAGGCATCGACGATCCCATTGTAGCCATAAAAGTTGGCAGTCGGGTAGAACCCCTGTCTATTTGTCATACCATCCCAGTAGTACATAATTTAAATTCCTGTCGTCTTATCTTGCCTGAAATCTGAAACTAATGTTAGTTACATTGATATACTCATTGTATAGCTTTTCAGGAGCTCATTTATGCAGTATGATGAAAAAGTGTATTCCCGGGTGGATTTTGGAAACTTTACATAATCCAATGGAAATACACACAGATATAATATTTGAATCTGGCATTGTGTTGCATTGAAGGAAAAATCTATCAGAAGTACCCTTCGCCCACTCTGTATGTTGTAACTTATTCTTCAGTACTGATTATTCACAAAGTGGTGTGTGTGAATTCCTTTTGTGTTATTCATGGGAACATCACTCACCATGTACATCAAAGAAACAGGCAAGGCTGGGTGATTTTGGCAAATGTGTAAAGGGAAGCATTTCAAATGAAGCCTTAAGACACTGACGTATATTTGGTAAGCTGGCTATGATAGAGATGGGCCACAGCTATCATAGGCAAACTCTGTTTGATGTTCAACCACAAAGGCTTTTGAAGGAGGCCTCTCTCTTACATGTGAACACATTAACATCTTATCTATTTGAGATGATTTTGAGAAGAAACTGGACAAGCGGTTTCATAAAACTGGCTTCAGATGTGGGAGTGAATGTTATAACAAGTTGAACAGCAAAGGATCTTAACCCAAGAGGGAAAGGCTGAAGTCCGCAAACAGCACTTATCACGGGCAGTATGCACTTGGGGTGCTGCCACAGCAGATGTATTGATGTGGGTACTAGTCATCGTTAAAAGAATTCCAACTTTTCTGATGAAATTAAGATGAAAGTAGAGCAACAGTGATGTCTTGTTATGGTTATTCTATGTTTAGGAGTGTTACAGTGTTCTATTTGAAGCTCTGTGACTTAGGGAAAGAGGTGAAAATCTGTCGCCGTTTAGTACAGCTGTTTGATGGAAAGCTTAATCAGTTAAAAATAGAGACAAAAGGCCAGAACTGCCTTTTTGCAGAACCAGTTTTCTTTTGTATCTGTCTCTGGCAATATCTCATGATCTCTTTTGAGAGGCCTCAAGATAAATATGTTTGCTGCAGACCCATTATTGTAAGAAAAGGACAAAAGTAAGGGTGAAGCAGAAAAGCTCTTGTAGCAGAAAGTTTCGCATTCTTTTCCCTCTTTCTACTGACCTGACTCTCATAGGGGCTGCGCCGTGGGGCTCGTTAAGTTCCTTCTCTAACCTCTGTGGCTGGGATAATTTGATGTGGGGTGGGGATGGAGATATGGTGTGAACTATTAAGTTATACATGTTCTGACAGTCTGTGACCCCCTTCAAAGTGCCTGCAGGCAGGGGAAAACATGTACTGCTTTATTCTTGTGCTAATGGATTTGAGGAATGCCATGCCCTTCCCTTCATATTACATGTTTCAGAGCAGGCTTTTGAACCTGTTTAATGGTTACTTTATTATCTTGAGTCTGAACGTCAGATTTCATAATCATTGCATACACGAGACAAATTAAGAAACCCACAGATGTGAGCCAACTGCCAGGGACATATTTATAACGTTTTGGATAACTTCTGTAAAATATTGTTTTTTGCTGAAACAAGAGGAAACAAACAAGATACCAAATTATGTATGCTGGGGTTAAGGATTCGTCAGATCCTGCTCTGGCCAGATTTGTCTTCAAATATCTTGCATGTAGAGATGTTCGTGCTGTAGTTTGGGAACATATTCTGTTTTAGAACTGTTCTTCTGAATTTTGTTGGTAGGTGGGAATGAAGGTAGTCTCCTAACAAAGACATTTTATTTCCAAAAATCTGCCGTAAAACTTTTAGAAACATTGGTATCAGTGAGTTACATGTAGCCTTATACAGGTATTTTAATTGATATGTTTTGTCTTTCCAGCTGAGCCTCCCGTGTTGCCTAACCCACCTGCCATCTAGATATAAGGATTACTGCTGACCATGGAGTGACTAAGTGAGAAGTCCATGTTAAACCATCACTCGATGGATGAACTATGTCTCAGAACAAAGCCGGTGAATATCTGAGTGACTTAGAGGGCAACAAATTCACAGAAAATGCCCCCAGACCTCCAGTACCCGGAGAAGAGAATGAGCTCCAATCGACTCACAGTAGTGGCTCGCATAAAAGTCACATGTCTATGAAGAGTCACTCCTCCGGGAAAAGCGGAGGATCACAAAATGGCGAAGTTGGTCACTCTCCGGCTGCCACACCCAGACGCTCTAACCTGGACAAGTCATGTACAGGGGGGTCGCTTAGCTGCTCCGTGCAGGGGCTGGACAAGTGTGATGACGAGAATGCCCCCTTAGGCTTTGAACCGGAGGGAAGTGTGGCAAACTCGCCGCCTTTCACAGAAAACAGCACCCCACCCTGCCTGAAGTGGGCGACCAGTTTACACCACCTCTTGGAGGACAGCGATGGGGTACAGTTGTACAGCAAGTTCCTGGAGAATGAAGCAGGAGGAAAACACACATTGGACTTCTGGTATGCCTGTCAAGGCCTCAAGAAACAGCCCCCCAGTGAAACCGTGAAAATAAACTACATCATTAAAGTGATCAATAAAAAGTATATTAGAGGTGAATCCCTTTCGTGCATTTCAGCTCGGACTCGAAAGTCTATATCCGACCAAATAGACGGTAAGAATTTGCTGCAGTCCATTTTTGATGAGGCACAACGAGAGGTGGAGGAGTACATGAGGAACAATTCTTACCGTCTTTTTCTCAATTCGGATTTTTATGTGCAATATGTAGAACGAGCCAGCAAAAGCCCCAAGAGCAGTGAGACCTCTAGTGGCTCGAACAGTGTTCGTCCTGTCTCTGGACCTTTACCCACATTGTTAGAAGACCAAGAGTTATCAGCTCAGAGTTTCGATGTGTCGGCCTTGATGGGACCCCCATCAAGTCGATATACCTCCTTCACACAGCCAGAAAGCAAGGGTACAAGGCGTCCCGAGACTATTTCTGGGTAAGTGACTACTAGGGTTTGAAACCAGGTAAACCTACTTGATTGTGTACTGAAGAATATTAAAGTGGAAAGCCTCATGCTGACTTCCTCCGGTTTCCCCCCCCCCCCCCCCTCCCATAACGCTGACCGGAGTCATATAAGTGAAATATTCTTCAGTATGGCATAAAAACACAGTCAAATAAATGAAGTGAAAAGCTGTTATAACATTTATAAAGTTGCGTTTTCCCTGATTTTGGGGTTATTGGCAAAAGGTTGATGGTTTTCCTTAGCATGTCGGTGTCCTTCGAATCAGATAGCCATCACATAAGCATACAATTCTTGAGTATGGTGCTAAGAAACAACATAAAATAAATTAGAGATATGGTTGACATCACCACTCAGTAATGAAATTCAATTCAGTGTAAAAAGTTAAAGCAGATATATATGCTTTTCCATACAGTAGGGTGTCCTAGACATTCAACTTGTATTGAAGATTGTCATGTTGTCCTCAAAACTGACAGCTTGTTCAGAAGAGATACAATAATTTTATGACAGGAAAATACTGAAGCCTTTGTTAGTAACCCAGGTGAGCTTAGCCTGACTTTTACCTGTATTAGGTCTTTTGTCATCAGCCATAGCACAGTAACAGGAATTATTGGCACCGGTACCCGTGCAAGTAAAGCAACTTCAATTGGTTCTGGGTGACAGGCTTTGGATCTATATCATTTATGCATGCATGTAAATTAAAAATATACAAATGCTGATCCCTTGACAAAAGCGTTGACTGGCCTGTATTGGTGGCTGCTGCTTTGAGATCGCCACATCAAAGCACGTCAGAAGTAACGTGTAGGCTTCTGCAGTACTTAATATTCAATTATTAGCTCAATACTGGAGCTTGTCTCACAAAGGCTTGTCGGAACAAAGTCAGAAGAGAATAGATCAAAGAAACATTGATCCAGAAGAAAATGGGATACCTGGGCTTGAGGGTGGAGTTAGTTTTTACCTCGTTGTGTCACTTCTATGCAAGATGTCGACCTGACAATGAGGGGAGAAAAAATAGGACCTTGGTATGAAGTGACCTTTTTGTAGGTACTGTTCATCCAGCAGGCTTGATGCAGTCAGGGGCTGTGTGGATATGGTTGAAAAGTGAGGCGTAATTGTGTGGTTATCGACAGATTCTGTACATGGCTAGGACTTGTGCTGTTGCTGACCTAGGAACAAAGGCAGGGAAATGAGGGGCTTCACTAAGACACAGGCCAGCAGTCTTTTGTTTGTTATTTACTCCTCTCCAGTCTTAGATCTTGGCTGAATACACAAACGTGCTGCCTGAACCTGCCCCATGGGTTGATCCCCATCTAGTTTTATTGGTCGTCATAAAAGATATTGTAATGACTATTTCTGCTTTAGAATTATTTATGATTGACCAGCCTTGCAGCCTTACATGTTATAGTTCAGACATGAAGGAAATAAATTGCTTTGCTGGGTTGATACGGCTACATGAATAAAGTGCACTGATTTAGTGTTCTGCATATTCATCTGAATAAAATATCCATTCAGAGAGTCTGGATATTTTGCCATGAACAAAAAAAAAGAAAAAAACAACGATTTACATTGTGTGATAAATGGCACAGGTATGGTAAGACTGGTTCCTAATGACTGTTTACATGCCCAGACTTGAGGGTCTATCGTATTATCAGCCCACAGTCACCTGTGCAACAATCTACTGAACACAGCCCCATCATTAGGATTTCTTGCAGTCTCATTCTTAAATTTTTTTCATTCCATGAGAATTGGAAAAATTAGAGGGAAATACAGGGGAATATACAGTAGGCATTACACCAGCCTCAAGGCGTGCACGCAGTGAAACATGGTGCGCAAATTCTCAAATAGTAGGTTTCTTTTTGCTTAGTAGTATGTAGAGTGGCACATTATTCAATGGTTGTGTGAACTACAATGAATAGTAATACTATACTTACATTTTGCATATATGCTGAAAACATAATCTGAGTTGCAGCTGACAAGATGGAAGTACAAATAGTACATGTATTCTTCTGATTTGGGGAACAGATTGGAGTAATGTGGACAGCAAAAAAAAAACTACATGTACATTATTCTCCCAGTTTCTTTATCTGAGAAGTAAAGATATGTCGTTTATTACATGGAGCAGATTTTACATGTATATTGGCCAAGAAGGGCTGACCAAATGTCCCAAAATTAGAGGAATTAGGCCATAGTGGTTTTGTTATAAAATAGCAAAGAATGTATTTTGATAGGAGTATACAGGCCTTCACCATTGGTGGTTACAAGTGTGTCAGGCCATTTACATGTACATTGTTCATCAGTTACACAGTGACAGGTTAGACCATGATCTGGCCATTATCCAGTCCTCTTTGAAGTTTGGTTTCTGAGTTTAACATGAAGTGATTAGATATGTTACATGTCAAATGAAGCTATCAACTTTTCCAAGGTGAAGCCATCATCTGCTACTTGTAGTTCTTATCATTAGCCAGAATTCTGCTCACACCATCCTCATTTGGTTAATAGTGCATGTATGTCACTGCAGGGCATTCTCATCAGATAATGGTATCGACAGCATTTATGTATTGATCTTTCTCAATTATCTCCTGTTAAGTAAACTCTACCCTTATAATCCATTATGGTGCCAGTAATCTGATAGATCACTCCCCTTTGAAGGCCCTCAGCTTCTCTTGAGCAAAGGCACTGTGCATAGGTGTCGATAAGTGGTGAGATAAATCTGACTGGCTGTAGGACTGTTTAAGGTTCTTTGTCATGGAATAAAACTAGAAGAAATCAGGCTATCTGGAGATCCAATTTTTATTTGAAAAAAAAAAAAAAATCAAGCTAGTACTGAAGTCCAGAGAAACTTCAGCTGATGAGTTTATCATTTGATTTTAGATCAAACCTAGATCAAACTCTGAGAAATAGCTTCAGAAAAAAATTATAAATACAACCATGTGCAAAGAGTTGGCCGTGAATATACAAAGTACACTTGAATATGGATTGAAATTTATGTGTATGAATCAAGAGGTGAGTGATAATGTGTGCTTGGAGCATTTTTGTGGAGCACATATATGGTGCTGCTGTGCTCTATCCAATGATTCTGCTTGCTGAGAAGAAATACAGTCTTTCCTGATCATATTTTTGGATTTGTGCAGTGCTTTAATTTAATGCATGAAAAAGAGGACCATTTTTAGTGAAAGGAAAATGCGTATTTTTTTTTTTTTACTGCTTGCAGAAGTGGGTATAATTTTATGTGCATAGGAGACACCATGGGGGGTGTGGGTTATCTCTTTGGTCTAGGTGGGAAATGTGGCTGCTGGAATTTAAGAGGTCACCTACATGTTGCTGAGGCTGACATTAATTTTGTGAAGAGCCGTGCTGGAATTGTGCAGGTTTACTATTGGGCCAATTTTTCTTAAGGGGATGTGCACTGGATAGCATGCAGGGGTAGCCAGGGGGCACTGCACCTTTTGCCAGGCTACCTGTTGTCTCTAAAGTATGGTTTAATGACCCACCTCTGTTTGACTGTTCAGGATTGCCAGCTATAACCTAGGGCTAAGTTTAGGTATAAGCTGTGGGAGCAACTAGAGTATGTAGTCGGCCTGTGGATATATTGACCGGCAACAACCTATAATGCCAGCCTGGGCTGGGTGGCTCATTCAAGCTTAAAGTTTGGCTCTATGTATGTACAGGTCAACCAGTATAAAGTGGAGGCTTCCATGGGGGTCTCTTGTGCCCACAAAAAGTGCTTTTCCAAAGAGTATTTTATTTGCAAATATTTAAGATAATCTGAAAATGTGCTGCAAACCAAGGAACATTTAAAATCTTGTCTGCTGGTGCAACTTCTAAAGTAGAAATGAATGTTAAGTTGGACAAAACGTGAACATCTGTTTTACATTGAGGAAGCAAAAAATCAAACAGATTGAGGGTGTCCCTCATGACCCTCAAGGGGAGCTCTATACTGATGTAATTCCAACTGTCCAAAATTGAGCCAAATAGAATTCATGCCTTTCTGGGTATTGACTACTTGTATTTGTTCCTGTGGAAGAGTTAGCTGAAGCATTAAGAGACTTAATGGCCAGTTTTCTTTTTCCATTGTGAATAGGGGAAGCTTTCAGATATCCTGCCTGCTGAAAGGACCCTACAACCCATGCTACAATAAATAGTGACCAGTCCCTAAGCCATTGCATTCCAGGCTCATTTGTATATGGACCCTTGTCAGCTTTATTGGTCAGATGTCATTGTTAAGAGGGGGATCAGCTAGCCCTGCACAACCAATTTGCATCCCAGTCCTCTATTAATCAGGGCTGAGGGCATTTTCTACTCCTAGGTACAGAAGCACTGCCCCATTAAAGACTGATTTTGTGGCAGATATTCATCAGTCTGAGACCACTATTGCCAGGTGTTTGGGTGGTGGCTGGGTATTTATGTCATTTCATCTCATTAAACTAATTTTAATACAATGAATAATAGTCCACTGAATACATCAAATGTACATGTTGTCGCAGACAAAGACTTTTTCCAGATGATAAACTGTGTTCTTGTATTAATGTCTTGAGAAAGCCTTTTGTGGGAAGAGGGGTCATTTAGGACAGTAGAATCTTATTACGGAAAAGAAAGAGACTGTTCTTCAAAGCAGAAAGTAGGTAAACTGTCTGAGTGAATAATCCAACAAACTTACTGATTGGCCTTAGATAAGGACAGTTTTATTAGGATGTAAGGGACACCACTGTTGGCAACACTTGTATCAGTTTGTTTAAAGTAAAAAGGAAACACTTCAAAAGTAGGGAGCCATTGATGATAAAGCTGTCACTTCAAATAGGTGGCGATGTTGTACGGATGATGTGAGTTGTGTTTGTGTGTAACAGACTCCCCTGCCATGGATACAGGAGGAGAAGGCTATGACATGTACACTCAGCATATAGCAATGTAAACACCTTTATTCAATTGAGCCTGTTGTCAATGCTGGTCAGGCTTCATTCCGCAGTATAATTATACACCTGGTCCCCTTTGATGTTGATAACCTGCTCAACCTGTACCCGCCAGCTAGATTAGAGCGCTCTTAACAAACACTCCGATACAAAACCTTCTTCTCTCTTGTCATGTCCGTCCAAGCCTTGAAAAAAATAACTCTGCTTAACACGATCCTGAAAAGTGCGGTTTAATCAGTACACAAACTGATGTGTGCCCATGTCAGAGCTTCTGTTGGGTCCTGACATGGTTATGTAGGTGTATCTGAAGCCTCGCTGTATGCACTAGCCCTATCTCACCTCATCACCCAACACACACATACTTCATCTGTCCACATATGTAACCACATCAAGGGACTTCCCAGTCACCAACTCGAACATCTTAATATAATACCACAGCGTCTACTGGGGGGGGGCGAAACCTCGCAAAATTTCATATTATCGTATTTGTACATCCCCACCTTGTCACATCAGCGTGGATAGGAGCCAAAAGATGTGTAGCTGGGTGTACATTGAACATGTTCACCTAACTGGTAAATGTAACAGTTGCCTTCACCATAACACATGTACAGTGTGTATATATACTGGTGTAATGCGTTGTGGGAGATCTTGGTGGTCAGAGCCCTCTAAGGCCCTGATCCATAGCTACGAGTATTATTGATGAGATACCTTATTCTCTCTCTCATCAAGCTTTGATTCTTATTAAAATTGGAATTGTTTTGCCTCAAATATTATTAAAGGGTTTTTTGACGGGTTAAATCACAGTTCAGTCTATCTTAAAAGGTTTGGCAAAACTAACAAAGGGCGATTGATGAGTGCACATGAATGTGTATCTATATGTACACATTTTTACTCGTTAGAACATGGTTTTATTTCACTTTGCGTGGTATTCCCTTGTAATTACATTACCGTCGATCTGATTATTTTGTCCCTTTATTTTCCTGTAAGATATAACCATATCCTAAAGACTTCCGTTTCTTCACCACAGGTATAACCCGTACACAAGTTTCCGCCAGCCACAGTCTCAACCCTACTACACCTCGTACGCAACAGTGTCTGCCGTCGACAGCGAAATCCAGAGCTTGTCCAGCGATGCCCTCACAGACGATACCATGTCACTCACAGACAGCAGTGTGTAAGTTCTCCCTAGGCCGAAGGCTTTACCTTTGTGGCATGCTCTACAAAAAAAGTGGCCTTCCATGATTGATTTAGTAATCACAGCTTTGTTTGATTACTGTAAATCGTCAACCTTTTCAATCATTAAATCAGTTTTTAAAGGACGATTTATGCTTACAGTTATTGTAACAATGAAGCCAAAAAGAATTTGTTTGTGTCCCCACAGGCGTAAGCTTAATAAAACTATAAGAATTACTTCTCTGGACCCAACAGTTCTCCAGGAAGATACTGAAATATTGCTTTTAGCAGTGGTTGAAAATGTGGAAGAATTAGGGTAGCTGCAAATGTAGGAGACTGGAAATTTTACAGACCACATGTGCTAAAGGACAATATGAGAACTGGCCTCGCACTCATCACTCTCATTGTCTTACTTAGTCACCCTTGTTCATTGCCCTCTGATTGGTTGTTGATACATCCAAGTCGGTGCTGATTGGTAAATTGCTGATTGTGCTCTGAAGATTCCTCTTCACCGAAGAATCCTGTATAACAGAGAATTAAATACTCCATGGCGAAAGAGTTAGTTGCAAAATGTTTATCAGTTTTGTGAAAGTTGGTCACAGATGGTTTTAAGTGAACTAAGTGACTGAACTCTGTGCCTCTTAATCCATTGTAATATATTTTCATTGTATTTGATGGTGTGTTGTATACTTTCAGGGATGGCTTCCCCACATACAAGAAGCATTGGAAGCAGAGAAGAGCGGTAAGCCGGCGAGCCCAGCAGAACAAGGAAGGGAAGGACGCCCCATTAGTCATACCTGTGAGCTCACTTGTCTTATCTGACCTAATTATCATAGTCTGGCAGGTAATTGCTAGCATCAAAGGCGTCCATTGTCACACAAAGCTGTCAAGTTACATGTTCCAGCACTTCAGAAGGTGGAGAGCAGAAAGTGTAAATGGAAAGTTGTTTTATGTAAGTTTGTAAAAAGTTTTTTTTTCATCTTTTCTTTTGCAGAGGACAGATCGTCCACCAAAAGATAGAAACATTGCTGAAACTGATCCTCAGAAATTTGCCTCTCTTCTTATTGAGAGGTTGCATATTGTGCTGAAGGAAAGGGAAAAGGAAGAAAAAATGGCAGAGTCCCTACGAATGTGTGAGGTAAGTGACAGAAAAGTCTTTGACAAATGTTGATCTGGCAGATTACTCCTATTTTGAGAGTGGCTGAATGCAGTAGTCCATACATGTAGTTCAGCATGTGTAAACTCACAGTTACTATGTCATCCTGCAAAGAGTCTTGTACTGGGATCCTGCAGTAAATGAATGACTCAGTTTAGAAGACCTGATGTCAGAAATTAGACAGAGTGTCTTCCAGATCTGCTTGTTGCTGCTAAAAAGGAATTTATGTCTGAAAATTAACAATGACTTGTCTGCTTGTTTAAAGAGTGAAGATGGCGATAAGGAGGACTTCATGAAGGCATCCAATTCATTGTTATTGATGCAGTCAATAGAAGAGGATAATGCACAATCAATATTAGAAGAACATTGTTCCCGAATTTGGGACAATTCATCACATCATACACCTAGTCGGTCACCTGGTCGACATTCACCCAAATCAAAATCTCCCGACAGGACAATACGCAAAATGCCGGCGTCAGCAAATATTACCTTCCCGGGAACATTATCTTCGAAATCTCAACGCAAAGCCAAAAAGGACACTTGTATTTCCATGTTGTCGTCAGACAGCGGTGTTGGTGAAGAAAAACGCGTGCATACAATTCATCATCACCACCATCATCATCATGGGACTCAGGGCCACGGACGGGCCACCTTAGAGTGGGTCGCGCAGAACAAGACCATGGCGCACTGGCGCGGGGAGCAAATGGGGCGCCCTCACTCAGACTTTTCACAGGGTACGAAAACAGGGAGCAGTGGTGCAGGCAGCATAGGACCAGCGGGGGAGTTAAACGACAGCAGGAGAAAAGACGGAGGACGGCGATCAAATAGTCGCAAAACTTCCACAGATGCTAGTAGTGTGTTTGACAGTGGCATTAGTGGCGTGTATGAAAAAGAACCTTTATTACCAACTCCGAATCCATCAGATCCCAATTATGAAAAGTAAGTTCCTTAAATCTATCAGTTTACCTTCTGCAGAAGTATCAATACCAGTACCAGTTGTTATGTGTGTCCAGCATAAAGCCACAGTGTAGCGTGACTCTAACAGGTGTGCAGAACTGCTGGTAATGTGTCAAGGGTTGCCATCTGAGGATTAGTTTGTGCATTTGCTTGTTGTATTACCTTGTTTGACATGAAAGTTTTTAGCACATTGAAGTTGCATAATCATGTCCCAATTGTTCGTTAATTGTTTGTCATTGCAGTTGTTACTGAAAGCAATACATGATAACACATTTGTGAACTGTATGAGCTGCTATCCTCATACATATATATGTAATTGGTCGTTGGAGTGTGATTTATTGATAGATTTCACTTGATTAGTTTCTGCATGTAGGTGTGAAGGGGTAATGATTGTGTCCAATATGCATTGGGTGCTTGATGTTCTTCTTCCATCAAAATGTTCCGAGGGTTGTGGCCAAATTTGGAATGCATATGTATCTGCCCAGATCTTGATTCACTCCGTCAGGCCAAGCAAGTCTTGAACTATAATTAACACTTGCACTACATAGTATGCAACTTGGAAATGGCCAAAGGGGATGGGTAAACACTGATTTACTTGTAGGTTGTCTTGGAGTTATGGTTGTATATAGGTAATATGAGTCGTTCACAGGTATGTCTTACATGGCAGGTCACTGAAGCAGCATTATGTAACTGTCTCTTTGACGTTTGCTGGATGCAAGGAGATATCCTAATACGACTGAAATGAAATGATTGATAGAAGAAAAAACCGGTAGTAATGATCGATTTCTACTGTTGCAGAGTTATGGGTTGGATGCTGGCAAGTGATAGTGTGACGGCGCCCGCTGGTAACCATGCCGACTCTGACCGTAGCTCCTCCCACAAGTGGTCGCATAAAGCAGCTTCCTCGTCCCCATCCCCTCAGCCTCATAAAGGAGGGTGAGTCTAACAAAGATTGTCGTTTTGTTACTGTCTAAATATATTTATCCTTGACTTGAGGTGTTAAAAGTTAACATTCAGGATTTGCTTTTCTGCTCTTGGTAACCTTCATATCCTGAACCTGTTTCAGTGGTAAGCATTTTTTTTTATCTATTCGGTTTTTGCACTGTCCAAATGTTAATCTTTGTTTGGCTGAACGCGAATCCACCATTCATCAGCTTGGTCACCCTTTTGCTGTTCAGATCATCGAAGAAGCAGCAGAGCCTGAACTCGAGCAATAGATCTGCCTCAGCAGAGAGGAGCGGGGCTGTTCCTCCTCGAATATCTCATGGAGGAGTTCAGCCCAACCAACCAATCATTCAGGATCCGTCCATGCCACTGCTGACCCCACCCAACACGATGACGCAGTTAGAGGAGGCCAAGCGGCGCCTGGAGAGCGAGGCCAGGGCTCTCCCCGTCAAATCAAAGTAAGAATCTGCAGAACATACACGCACTATTACTCGGTTAGGATCAGAAATTCAATTGTGGTAAGATGTGGATGTTCCTGTGACGGTCGGTTGTCCTTCTAAATACACAAACATAGTCTGGATGATCAAGAGGATTTCAGACTAGATTATTTGCTGCATCTCATATCATCAGATACATTAACTGCTGTGCACTTTCTGCTTCATATGCTTTTGGCTATACTTATATTTCAATTTTTGTTCCAGGTCTTTTGCTGGTGTTTCGGCACGTGATAAAAGAAATCCTCCTCCATCCCAGAGTACCTCGCAGATTCGAAGTTCTCCATTTACGAGGGTCATCCCAAGTGGCCTTGACCTTCAATCTGGAAACGTTACACTACCCACACTTTCGTCCGCAGAGTGAGTAGAAATTAGATGTACCCCCAATTTGTCACAGAGTTGTCTTTGATTAGGACATCAGCTTAGAGATAAACATGAATGTCAAAAACAGATTTCGTGATATGGAGCATCTGCAGACTGTTGAGCTTGTTAGAATTTCTCTCTTTACTTTTAATACATGTAGATAATATTGTGTACAAAAAGTTAAAAAGTTTAATTATTAGGTCTGAGTACTACCTCAGAATGCTTTTTAAATCTATTATGAGTAATATATATTGGATCCAGATGTTGTTAAACACTTACAGGAACATGCATGTGAAAGATCTATAACCATTGCTGAGCCAGATCTGTGTTATGTGTTAACAGGAAGAGGTCTGCAAAGAAGTCCAGTACACCAGTGCTAGCTAACAGCTCTGCCCTGGCAAGTCTGCCATCACAGTCCATGTCCCAGCCAGCCTCAATGTCTCAGTCCCAGTGTGAAGAGACTGTCATCGGCATCTACTTCTGTGGGGACCCCATTCCTTACCGCCACACTATACCAGGCACAGATATCACATTAGGCCAGTTCAAACAACTCATTAGCAAAAAGGGCAATTATAGGTAAGAAGTCCCTAGAATTTTTAATCAGAATAGTTACGGAATACAGATAGGTCTGAATGACACCCAGAATTCTTCTTAAGAATACTGAAAACAAATGGATGTTCAGTTCTGCAAATTAGTAACAATTTACAAGGCTGCCGCAGTTCGTAGTATTACCACCACTAATACGGGGAGATAACCCTGGATAGAATAATACTAATTGTCAAAAAAAGTTATGCCCCTTCCCTACGTAGTCAGGATTAATATTTCTTTTTTTTTTCTCCTTATTTCAGATATTATTTTAAGAAGAACAGTGATGAATTCGGTTCTGGTGCTGTTTTTGAGGAAGTTGGGGAAGACGGTTTAGTGTTACCATTGTGGGAAGGAAAGATTGTGGCCAAAGTGGAACGTTTGGATTAACCAGTGTGATGCTTGGTACTAGTGGAATGTTGATGTGAGTGACTGGAGCCAAATGGCTACTGAGCTGTACACAGAAACACAGGCTCTAGCTTGTCCAGCCATGACCATGTGACTGTATCGTCGTACCTTCAACATAAAGACAGTGATGGGACAGGCACCGAGTACTGCCCCGTCCAGTGAGGAAAATTCTCACACTGGCCAATGATATTTCCATGATGAGAAAGCCAGTTGACCTTTGAAGGTCACACACCCGTGATCTTGTTGCGCAAGATCTATATCCGTGCAGAGAGTGATTGGATACTATATCCAGGACTGGATAATGGATAGATAATGGCACCTAAGTAAATGGAATACTAGTACGTTTTCTCTCTCTTTCTTTCTCTCTCTCTATATATATATATTATCAATATATATGTATAAAGACAATGTGTGTGTGTATATATATATATCTATGTGTATACACCACTGTGTACAAATATATCAGAACTATTCAGGTATGAACAATTACTGTTACAACTGACTCAGGGCCTACACAAGCTATTGTTTCCTTGTTTTAGGATTTCTGTTCAATTTGATTTCATGAGGTGTTGCCATGGAAACCTGAGGTGTATTACGATTGAGTCAGAGGCTTGACAAGAGATGTACTGCCAAAAGCCTCGCTCCAAGTGTTGCGGATCTACCCTTGGCCTCTAGGCTTGCTATGACATTGCATCCAGTACTGCATTTGGGTCCGTTTTAATCTGTCTAAATCTGTCTTATTTATTGAAAATCGTTTTTATTATGGTGTATGATGTTTTATATTAAAAAAGAGAGTAATACATTATTATAATGCTGGTCATTCTATTCGAAAAGTTGACTACGATTTATGTGCGAATCTAGGTAAATTATTTAGCAGATTTTTAGTCCAAGAAATTAGAGATTTCTTGGATGACTCTGGTGTCCATGTTGGACAGCAATTTTGCCCCTATCAAGTCAGAACTTCAGTCATCCCTGCAGCGTTTAGTACTTCCACAGACTATGTTAGCTGTACAACTGAGGTAAGTCCCGGTTATTTCTTTAGCTTCCAAACATCGACTAATGGCCAGGAGATAATCAAATGGAGTGCTTGTGAAAATATGCAGATTTGTTTATTTTTGCCATTGTCAGCATTTTTTTTGATGACTATCTCGTCCATTTTAGTTGAGTTACATTACTGCTGTGCCTTTAAACAAAGAATAATTGTATGTGGTCATGAAATCACAGTATGCTTCCAAGTCAGACTGCTTATTTGTGCCACCGTACAGGTACAAGCCAGATCTGAACTAAACTATTTTTGATACGTTAAACCACCTGTGCGTTTGAGAAAATTGTTAGAGATTTCCGTGATCTGCTTCATAGTTAAATGCTACATGTATTTCTTCCACTTGGATGATGTTAATAGTGTTAAAGTGTGCATGATACACTTAGGTTTCAATAGTGTTAAAGTGTGCATGATACACTTAGGTTTCAAGCAGCAACATTAGAATTTCGGTTAAAACCAAATAAAAATGTTTCTTCTGAACTAGGAAGGGATTTCTAAAATATGCCTGCCCAGGTGCTTGGGAACCATATAAGGAATAACAGAATGACACAGTATTAGGTCAACACTAAGACAGCAGCATTTTCTAGATAATAGGCCATTGGACTTTTTTTTTTCTTGAGGACTGGAAGATGTGCAGACCTATAACCAGTGGTATCATCCATCCTGATAGTCCTTCCATCCTGTAATTGTGATTGTCCTATCATCCTTCTCCAAAGTCCAGACCAAACCTGTCCGACTCACATGTAATGTTATTGTCCTATGGAGCATGCTATCTGTAATCTCTTATATTTTTGGCTGGTACATGTATTATGATGTTAATTTGTCATGGTTCTAATAGTGCTGTATTTTTTAATTTTTGTGGTTTTTATTCTGTTACTTGTAAATTATGTAGCTGTGGCTGGTGTGGCTCTCACATGATGTTGCTGGCCTGTGTCCCAGAAGGCTGTGATGGTGTCTGTATGGAACTGACTGGGCCACATGATCCTCCAAGGTTGTAACCTAAAATTACAATGTGCCATCCAGTCAATTAAGGAATATGATGATCCAGTAAATGTCACAGACTGGTACTGGGCTGGCACTGCAACGCTTAAGTCCTGGGGCTTCTGTTCAGTTCAGAAGAAAAGCTGGGCTTTTTAATACCGCAGCATTGTGATTTTTTTATTGCCAATTCGAATTCGGAAATTGGAAGTTGTGATGTGGCAAAACCATACACCACCCTAGTTATTTTAGTCATACACCATTCCTTTGTATATTATTGTACATAGACTCATAAATATTCATATGCATCATGTCATAACATCCTCAGCCAATCAGAGCTGACTACCAGTAGGATGGTAACATAGACAAAAATAAAGTTTTTACAGTATTTTGAATTATTGATGTTCTTTAGTGTTG
This sequence comes from Acanthopleura granulata, assembly GCA_016165875.1. Taxonomy (NCBI): domain Eukaryota; kingdom Metazoa; phylum Mollusca; class Polyplacophora; order Chitonida; family Chitonidae; genus Acanthopleura; species Acanthopleura granulata. The sequence continues at coordinate 28,591,583 of JABBOT010000002.1, forward strand.
ATTTTGTTGCAAAAAAAGATATGCACATGTAGTTTCATACATGGTAATCATACTTTCCCATAAAAGGTAGAAAACTAATCAGTGCAATAGCTTGACTCATGGAAGTGCACCATCTGACGGAGGTGAAAATGTGTATTGTTCACGAATGCCTGTGAACATTGGGAAGTTGGCGTTGAACCTGTTACTTTATCATTACACAAACGAAGCTGGTTACAGCTTTTTTATTTTCGCAAACATCGGGTGGTGATACAGTATCATACCACAAGTAACTTTCTAGTTCTATTGAATATGTGCACCATCTGACGGAGGTGAAAATGTGTATTGTTCACGAATGCCTGTGAACATTGGGAAGTTGGCGTTGAACCTGTTACTTTATCATTACACAAACGAAGCTGGTTACAGCTTTTTTATTTTCGCAAACGTCGGGTGGTGTTCAGGGAACACAACATTGTTCTTGGATGCCTGGAATGGACAGAACTGGCGAATGGTGCCTTTTGCATGGCCTTAAGTGAAGCTCTGCAGACTGCTTGCATTGCGCCAATATGCCATATATTATACTAAGACTGATTCATTGACTGATTAGTGTTCAACCATGTGTGCTGGTCATTTTTCAGTTACGGATGAAGGGTCATGCCTATGAAAATTCACCAGTAATGTTAGTGATCGTTTGCTCCAGTGTTTCTCTGTCCCATAAAATTTGAGCAAGTGGTTTATGTGAAATATTCCCAAATACGGCATCAAACAACAGTCAAGTATTTCTCAAAGGTTCGACGCATACCAAAAACCACCTGGTAATAACAACCATGTATGTGTTTGTAAACATACAAGGAGAGCGAGATAGGCCTGTACTTATCAACTGGCTGGTACATTCACAACACAGTATAACTCGTACCGCAAATAAACAGCCAGATGCATATAGAAATTTCATTCAACCAGCGATACCTGATGGTAATTCCGAAAACATACATATGGTTAAATGAAAGATGACCCTGGCAAGGTAAGAAATTTTAAAGCGATTTACCCAAAAAGTCCCCAAAATAAGTACTTGCATGTATGCCATTATGCAACGTCTGATATCTGCGCAAACTGCTAGCCCATGTAGGAAGCCGCGCATGAATTCCCTCCATATTGGTGGCTGACACGGAGTTAAGATAGAGCTTATATACCAGCAGAGACCTGTACATGAATACGCATACAGGTGCTTTCATTCTTGCTGCCACTTTCCTGTATGGTATTTGACTTGATCATCAATTCAGACACCTTTTCCTGCAAATTTAACATATTAGCCCTGAATCTGAGAGTACGACCCCCTGAAATAACGTTTCCACGCTGATTTTTGACATTGTGCATGCTACACCTTATTTATCTGAATAGGGATTTGTTCTCCGCTACATATTGTGTATACGATGGTGGTCAGGTTTCCAGATGGAAACTTCCGATAGAAACTACCTGTCGAGAAACTATAATACCGGTACGTTAAGACGAAAGTCGCAACAGAATCAGTACGAAATGGAAGCTGCTCAGGAATTCGAACACTTAAGGTGACTGATGACGGTGACTTCGTTTGCATCGAGATCGACAGCTTATCCAGACGACTGTATATAAGTGTAGAATGTGTCACCCTGTATCTTGTGTTAATCGTCACACCGTACACTCTATCAATGTTTATAATATGACCTTTCTACACAGTGTTAAGCCCACGTCCAATAAATAGTTTCCTTTCGTGATGAAAATGGTAAGCGTTTCGAATCATGATAGCTAGCTCATAGATATATTTTATGCAACTTCTCAAACACTGATCACGGATATAGGTCTATACTATATGTAACGTCTCACAAATCAGAGATATAGGCCTGTACTGTATGTAACCTCTCACAAATCACGGATATATAGATCTGTACTGTATGTGAGTTCTCACGAATGACTAGCTCATGGATATAAGCATATACCGCATAGAACCTCTCACAAATCACGGATATAGGCCTATACTGCATGTAAGCTCTCAAATCCCGGATAGACATCCACACACTGTATGTAACCTCTCACACATCACGGATATAGGCCTACGCTGTATGTAACCTCTCACAAATCACGAATTGTCCAAAGTAATTCCTATCCTCAGGCATAAATACGAGCTATTTTTAATTGTGACGCCATTGACATCAAAATTAATCATTGACGGTCTCGTAAATAATCGAACATTTGATGCTTGCTTGACTTATTTATTTCTACACAACTTCATTTTCTTTCTTTCAGTTTAAGCTAATGAAAGGGAGCTTACTCATGCATGATCAGCCCGCTTATAACAATGGCGAACATTTGAACTAGTCTTTGTTATCTTTCTTTTGCCTTGATTATGTAAGTTCACAGTTAACACAGTTGACCTTGCTGAATATTTCCCACTTTGTTCACTAAAAAGTTCATATATTTCACCGGCAGCAGGAAAGTGAAGTTGCGATAAAGATTACAACATAACATGGAAGAATGGGGAAGCCTTTCCTGTTTTTAGTACATCAGGCTGAAGCCGTGCAGTTTATTGTTCATTCCTGCCATTGTATGATGTATTGTGTGCCAACTGTTGTCCGACCAGTATTACAATACCTGTACCGTAAGAAGGCAATGGTCGATCGAGTAGCCATTGCGCGAGAAATGGTACCCACACAACATTGCATGACTGCATGCACTAGCTGACAGCGTCTATCACAGGCTCTGATATGCTCATGACCATATATCAAGTGGAAACCAATAGCCAGTATTGTTATTAATGGGGTCCTGCAAGAGAACACCAACGGAATGACGACCGCACCGTTGGTCTAGTGGTTTGAGCGTCCGCCTCGAGATCGAGACATCCAGGTTCAGGTCCGGGTCGAATCAGACCAAAGACATTCACACCATATGCACACATCAGCTGGACTCCTCGTCGTCATATGACTGAAACATTGTAAAGTGCCGATACGACGAAATCACCTGTTGGGAAGCTGTTCGGAACTGACGAGATGACATGAAACTGGTTCAGAACCATAGTGAGAAGACCAAGGAGATCTTGTGTTCGAGAATGGCCATTGAAAACGCGAGTTCGGAACCAGGTCTGAGCTTTGTAGATTACACATTTAGCCGGAGTCGGGAACCTTTACGAAGTAATTCGGGCCAATGTGGTGTAATCCATATAGATTACACTGCTCGTTCCTGCCTTTGCGGTGAATGTATATGTTAGAGAAAACTGCATGCTATACACCTATATAGCAAAGTTGAGTCTCGAAGTTTTATGTAAAACGGTAAAATGTCGTAGTATATACATGTATATGTTGGCCGGATTCTCGAAAGTGCACAAATCATGACTTGGAACTGCAGCTGGGAATAAACATGGATTCTGCGGGTAGGTCAGGTCATAAATTCATTGGTATGCTATAGCAAATGCAATATTACTACAAGGTATTTTAAACGTAGGCATCTTATTATGTTTTTTTCTGCCCTGATCACTACAAACGCTGAACTCAATGGTTTTCAGAGAATGAGATATTCTATCATCATTACCCCATGAACAGTCTCAACGTTTCCTGTATGTGCTCTTGTCATGGACGACGTCGTTTCAAGCCACATTCACAACATCAAGGGTTCCTATTCGCTTCATTGCAGGGATGACCTTCTGGCGTAGCGAGAATGTCCCAGGGAGACAGGAACAACGTTTGAAAGCGTGCGTGGAACATACAGATGACGTTATTGGACACAGAAGAGGCGACGTTTACACGTCACAATATCCATGACGTCAGCTGATTGTTGACCTTTCGTACTCAAGACGAAGATACTTCCTTCCAGAGTGCATGGATCAGTTATAACCAGTAAGTGAGCTTTTGAAAACTTTTATCTCACGCATATACGTAGCGACTGCTCAAAGATGACGGTCCTTAGTGTAGATTAAACTAGTAGTGGAAAATGAAGATGTTAGCGAATAGTGCATGCTTATATGCGATTCTTTCTTGTAGACAGGCTACATACTACAAGTACCCCGATCGCCACTGGGCAGACACAACTTAGTTCAATGCCCCTCGATGTATTCTGTTTACTGCATGTGACCTAGAATTTCCTTTGTGGTTAAGTTAGGGCCTACTCATTTTGCATAATTCTTCGAGTTCTATTGGGATGATTTTCTAGTGGACAATATAGAACTTTCAGCAGCAGTAGTGTTATTTTATGAACGTTATTTTGCGTGAAAAATGCACCTATTATAGTGTCTTTGTTGCTCATTGTAGTTACATATATATATATGTTTTTAAATAAATTCTTTTTTTTTTGGCAGAAGCATTCTTTGAAATTGACAAGCATAATTTCTTCAAAATGGCCTCAAACTCTGATGCCACAGTCAAAAAGAAAAGTAAGTGTGTATGTTTGACATAACATTTCTCATCAGTAGCCGTAGGTATATACTTGCATGTACTCCACCATTCTCCATCCCGTCAGAAAAAACCTAAAGAAAATAAAATAAATAAGAAAAAATATAAAACCAAAAAGACAACCTTTACATTGAACTGTCATATTTTTACAGTAGTCGAATTCTATTTCAGATAAACCCCTGAGTAAACGACCAATGAAGATACCTTATTTAGCCCTGAAAAAGCCTTTCTATCTGTCTAAGGCAAGTAGAGTTCTGATATAGCTGGAATATCCCTGGCGTGTATATGCATGCCAATGTACCGGTGTGAACATGAAAATGGGAGAAGACTTGTAAAATATGTCTGAGGGCAAATTTAAAATTCACATAATTACATTCCACTTCTTTTGTCAACGGAATTGTTTTCGTCACAATGCACATTAGGCAAGGGAAGCCCGAGGAATTCAACTTGGTCATTAACAAATCGGTTTTCTTGGAAACATGCAGGCTGATAAGTCCAGTGTGCTGAGAGAGAGGTACGAGAGTGATGATGTTGATGGCGAGAGAGACAGAAAGGTAGAACATGAGTTGAGAGTGAATGAAAACCGATCCTTTTCTCTGCGTGACGAGGACGGAGTTCAAACTCCGGCTCGGACATGTGATGAAGCCACATTCGCTCCACACAAAGCCACATTCGCTACACACACACAACCTCACCAGTTTCAGGTAAAGAAGTTAGAACGAAGGTGTGGCTTGAGCATGCCGTGTTTCTTATACTTAATAGAAATCGAGACAAGTTTACAAGAATAAGCACAGTTTCTTTTATTATTTTATATTATATAAATGATTATTTTATATAATAACTCTGAGCTTACTGTTAGTGCAGTTCTCTTTTGATTCATTTCAGGATACCGTTCAACGCCAGATATTGACAGACACAGTCTCTGCAAGGATTCAGAGATGGAACATTCCTCCGCCGGCTACGAACACCTTGGTTTATCATCGGCCATCCTTCACCCCAGGTGATTAAATGATAGGCATGTTTATGAGAATCACTTGAACCGTTTAAAATGACCCATGCTCTATTTGTCATTGCATTGCATTGCGTGTATACCTTACCTGCATAACAAGACGAATGAATAGGTGAATAATTGGTGGTTTTACGCCAATGTGTCTCATCCAGTCATAACATATTGGAACTAGGAAACAGCACTTATATGTATACCGCGAGAAATAACATGCATCCATTACACCACTTTCCCTACATGTGTGTACGTACAGCATCCCCTTGCTCCTCAAACAACTATTTCTTTGTATTTTGCTATCCGCATACACAGTTGTGGAAGTAGACAGCTCAGTCCTTATCGATGTGGATGACCGAACCCCATTACAGCCTAGGCGCCGGTACTCTAAACTCGTCAAGGTGAGATAGGTGTAAAAAAGATTTTTACAGGTATATAACGGATATATCTACAGGTGCATCAACTGGCGAAGGGTTACATGCGATAATATGACGCTGAATTGTTTGATTGATTCTTGTTAAAACATGCTTTTAGCACTGTTTTAGTTTTATGTACGATTTTCTCGTTTAAGTAGGGGATATTAATGTACCATTTTAATCACTCCGGAGTTGACGTTGTAGATCTGGGACGAACTATTAAACTGCTGCTCGAAGCATCGGCGTGAGTTCGCAAAAGATCAGATCTCTTGGCCTATGGCAGGATCCCTCGTGGTGCGCGGACCTGAAGGAGAACTTGAAGGTTGGTAACTGTGCGCAAAGCATTTATATAACTGTGCGCAAAGCATTTATCCATTTCTAATGGGATATTCGAACATAAAGAAGCATTTCATTCCACAAAATTAACTATCACTTTTTTCGCACAAAACATTCTCAAGTTTAAAGAGTCTATACCATTTTCACAATGACATTATACATGTATATCTTAGTGATGATCGCAGCATTCTAAACAAGATGTCTCTGATCACCATATGGCTCTAAATCGCTGCGACACGTGTGATGTGAGTTCGACCCCGGCTTTGGACAAGGGATTTGTGTATTCCTTCGCTTTCATTTCTTTGTTTCGTGGAGCATTAATGAAGTAATGACAATATACGATGGACCACTCCCGTGTGGCTGTTTGTACATTGCGCCGTTTCCTGAAGACAGATTGTCTTCCACCAATACGGTGTGCATACATGTGTGTGTGTGTGTGTGTGTGTGTGTGTGTGTGTGTATAATATCGTCACATATATAGGGAAGTTCGTCAGTAACTAGCCAAAAGCTGCTGGTTTACTCCCCATGAATCTGTGTTTTCTGTGAACCAGATGCCCTTATCAGCTTGTCCGTGGACAGCATGCTAGAAGACATCATGCACACAGAGGCTGGAGTCGGAGACGTGTACACGAGACAGCGCCCAAGTGACTGGGATGATGTAAGTGAAATCATCTGTACATACACCTTTGGATATTCACTTCAGTTTTGTCTTCCACAAACCTCTGTATATATTTCGTACAATACGAAAAACATCCACATTTTACATTCGCAGGGAATTTTCAGAAAGATATCGAAGCGATCAAATGGACGACGACAGCTGATACGTAAGTTTATTTTTAAATATATGGCTATACTCTCAAAAAGCAAATGTGATCTGCTTTGTTGTATACAAGTTAATGTAGCACACAATGTAAATAGATCTATATACCAGAGGTATACACAATTTGGTGCACATAGGTACCCAATGATGTGTGTGCAACCTAAACTTAAATGCGTCTGTACAAATTTGTTGCAGCTTGTTAATGTGTACTGTGGTAGAGCCTACATATCTTATGTATATATTTTGTATACAATTGTACTTAGAGAGTACTACATGGTAAATATTACTGAGTACGTCATAAAACACCAATCAAATAAATAAATAAATAAATAAATACTACATGGTATATAATCATGTGTACAAAAAAAAAAAAAAAAAACGTGTGAGCCTCTCTCGATTTTCTACACCTTTGTATTACGACATTGCATTAGTCTCGAACGTGTTGTTTTTTTATGAAAAAGGTGCAGTCTGATATAGATTTCTTGCCATATTTCACGTATACAATAACACAAGGACTCTACTGTCCACCTGATCAGAAATGGGCCTTTAAGCTAAACGTTTCCACAGTATTAATATTCCACACTTTTATATTTTCAGATGCCAATGTACCAGTCACAACAACAGTCACCAACAAAATATTGAGTCACCAAGCCTAAAGAAACCTTAAGAATTTTCGGCAACATACTCCGCATTTAAATAACATTTTTGGACATCTAGCAAAACAAGGTTTTCAAAATCAGAAAGAAACGCGTGTATTTAAACTTTTTCCAAACTTTTTTTAATAAAGGCAGTACAATACGAGGATATAGACATAAATAAATACCTTCTATGAACAATCATAATTTACTGTTTCCCATACACAGAGACTTGTATACATGAAGAGAAACTTACATGGGAATAAATTATATGTATATAGCTTTACCGCAATAGCAGTATGCAAGAGATCAGAATGTATTTGTAATAAAAGATATAATTTTATGTATAAATGTATATATTATAGTGTTTTTGATTTTTTCGAGTATGTTTATATCAGCACATGGGGACTGCCAGGAAAGCCACAGAAACTAAGCTATCCTTGATTATAAGTATTTATGGCAGAATGCGACATGTCATGGTATATATCAGTAGTGGGTCTACATACAGAGACGACTCATATACCCTAGGGTCCTGGCACGATCCTTTGAAACACGCACAAAATGGACAATACTGCCTTGCTGCACGGACAAGTTAACTTCACGGATAGTCTGATATCCACAGGCCATGAATAGTGATAATGAGGTAAAATGTGTAAAATGCACCCAAATATTATTTCCCAAGAAAAACTTTAAGACTGTTTACTGAGCAAATTAATTGTGTGCCATCTTGGTGCCAAGGAGTACCGTACAGATATACCCACCAGATGTCCTTGTGACCCAATCTCTCCTTGTAACCATGCATGGTTTGACCTTTCAAGCTCAAACCATGATATAGCTGAAATCCATATCTGACAGTGACTTCAGTTTTTCGTCACTTTCTTTTAATCTCGTAACAAAACCAAGGTAATGGTCGATAATATTTGATTCAAACCCGTACTTTTCCATAAAATA